>JAWWQZ010000143.1:1200000-1665000 GCA_033815515.1 Cryptocheilus praepositus | reverse complement strand
ACATATTCTGCAGAACGGTATCTGGTGCAAGTCGACGACAACGATAATTAAAAACGGATCTTTCATGCCGAATAGAGGACGCCCGCAACCTGTCCGTCATGACGTTGCTCGTTAAGGTTACGTCTTACGTTCCATGTCGTACATACTGGGCCGACTATTGTGCAGGTGGCCACGTCTCCATTCCCGTTCTTCATTCTCACACGAACGGACATTTCAAACTACGTTCAAACTCTCAGGCACTCGGTTGTTCGCTGATGGCCGGCGTCGCGACGCGACCATCGACAGCTGATGTCCGTCTCGGCGAAGAAATGGTGGTCGTAGGGCGTGAGGAAAGGTCCCGCGGAACATTCGACTTCCGGTAGTGAGCTTCGATCGAACCTCGTCGTTGCGAGGCTCTCCGGTCGATGTCTCCAGTGTCACGGAGGAGACTTCGGTCGTCCACTTTTATCTTGCAGCACCTGCTGCTGCTGTTGCGACTGTTGCTGTTGTTGCTGCTGCTGCTGCTGCTGTTGCTGCTGCTGCTGCTGATGATGATGCGACGGATCCGCCCCGACGCCCAGCTCTGATGGCATCATGCTCCCGTTGCCACTCTTGTCCACCACGCTGCTCGTGTGCACCGGATGGAAGTACCGTTCTAAACGTGAACAAAGCGTATGTAGGCCAGGTCTTAGAAACACACCGTGCGATTACAGGCTCAAGTATTGTACCCTCATCCATTGCGGAAGGCGGTTCACTGGCTGTACCAGCGATGATAGGCGCGATCATGTTGTAATCGTCCTCCAGGTTGATGAAAGGCGCGGTGTTCCAGCGTGGCGGGACATTGGACACAGACCTCTGTGTGGCCACCGGCCGCGTGACAGAGACCGGCGACGAGAAAAGGGAAAGATTCGTCGGCGAGATCACGCCTGACATCGAGCTGATCGTCGGGTACGTGAAGATTTGCTAAATACAACCGTCGATCAATATACAGCGTCGTCGGAGTTTGTCACCGCAAAGACTAAAATGTTTCGACTTACTTGACCAGGTTGCGAGTGAAAGTGTGCAAAGGTGTACTCCCTACTTGTGTGCGGGGCGGTTACAAGGATTCTCGTTGGACTCTTCCTTCCCACAGGATCCACAGAACTCTGGCAGGAGCTGACCAAGCCGACTGCCGCCGCGGCAGCCATTTGTTCGGCCTGATTGGCGCCCAACTCCGCAGGATCCGTCGGCGAAGTCGACGAGGTTGGCGGTGAATTGGAACTTGCCGCTGTCAACTCGCCCGTTGACCTTATGATGGCCACTGGCCTCGCCATTGGCGCAGGTGGTGGTGGAGGAAGCATCGAACTCGGGTAGTATTGCGAAAACTTTTGTATGCCAGTTCGCGATCCGGCCAGCTGACCCTAGAGAACGCACACACCGATCAACATCACACGACCCGCTGCGTGGTCCAATTCACCCTGGACGCCAATTTGCGTTGGCGACGCATTGGTGAAGGCGGAGGAAGAATGCCGCAAGCGAAAAATATCAAGAGCTATTTTGAACGCTGTGCCATTCAGGCAATATGGATGCATAGTTACGCTGTCAGCTGATGCAAACGTCGCGCAGCCGATAATCACGGATCAATATTTCTACAAAACTCATACGTGCGCTGTGACGCTGTTCCTTTGCAAGAGGTTGTTTCAGATACAATAATTTCGAGTGACTCGGCACGTATGCACGCAGATTTGGCAGTAAGAGATTTGATAGACGATCTTCGTAATGTATTCTAATCCAGGGCGATTGGAGCACGTAAAGTGCAGGCCGATAGCCTCCTCGCCATGATGTCATTGTCCTCACAATCATAGTGCTTTGACTATATAGCGCAAATGCAAAACTATTTCGTTGGAGCGCGTGCGAAAATGTGCGCCCCTTCACGCGCACGAAATTACACACTATGCGACCGATGACATTATGGCGGACCCATGGGAATCGTAAGCTACCTGGGGCAGTTGCTGAGTGTTCTCCGCTTCCTGACAAACGAACGTCACGAAATCCGAGAGCGTATCGTGGCCGTTTTCCGGGTACTTGACAACGCCCGTCGAGCCGGGATGCTCGGGCTGGTAATAGCTCAATCCGGACATGCTCTGACCGGAACCACCGGCCAGACTCTCATGTGGCGAGTGCAAGCCTGAAACAACAATCGTTCATGGTCATTCGGATGTCCGTTGAACGCGAGCGCCAGTTTTAACCATCCTCTTAACGTGACACGATCACTCGTTCATTCAGTAGAGATTGACCGCAGTCCAAACGTCTTGCCACCCAATTCCGAATACCGTGATGAGCAGATTAGAGACGCAACGCTTCGTGTGGTTAGTAATAGGCGAACGGTCGTGCTTGGAAATGTGATGTTAAGTTCCGCATAAAGGGGAAACGGAGTACATGTTGAGTCAAGAGCCGTGGTGTTCTTACATGTTGAGAATTTGTTGCAAATATGATCTCTGCCGAGACGGTTGAAGTTTACGTGGAACGGGTCAGTCATAAATCGGACAACGCCGATGTCTCTTGCCTTCAACACTGTTATATCGATATTATCGTGGGCTCGTTAGGAGGGCGGTTTTTAGTGGCGTAGGTGAACATACTATCAAGACCGAGTACGCACGCATATATAACAATTATTACGTGTATATGCATAATAACGATATATATACGTATACGAGAGATACTCCAAGCGTGAGGCTGGCTGAAATTTACTGCATACGCGTGTTTCAGTGTACGTTATCTTGCAGTTACCAAGGGAAGACATCGCGATCGCACGGGAAATATGCATGGCCGGGTAAACGATGGTCGGAAATCATAACTGGCTTATTTCGGCCACGCGTATGCATTACTTTTAGGTGAATATTATACATATATCTATGTATACATATACATACGCAAACATATTTACATAGATGTATAAATAGTTGCACGGCGTATATATGTATGTATATGTACATATGTATATAGTGCAACAACAAACATCAAACAGCAAGATAACAACGATTAAACAACACATTAAAAAACATCAAGGTAACAACAACATCAATACAATGATATATATATATATATTATATATGTATAGAGCATTATACATATATGTATATATATAGAGAGAGATAGAGATAGTAAACAACAACACCAACATCGCAACAACAATATAGAAGAGGTAGTGGTATCGTACGGAGAGAGATAGATAGACAGAGGCATAAACGTTCCAATTCAGGGTTCGAAATTAATTAATCAAGTTAATCAATCAATTAGTCAATATCCATCCAGCATACGACATACCCAGAGCATTGGCCGTGGTGTGACAGTGAGAGTGAGGTAGAGATAATAATTAATGGTGTGCACGGTTATGGTGAAGTACAACTTCGACTCTCTTCACTCGCAACGAGCTTCAACTTGAGATTCTACGTGACATACTGCTACCGCGTGACATCATTACTCGAGTCGAAGGTGCACTCGCTGAATATGAATATATACTTATATGCTCGTATAAATATATATAAGTAAAGAATGTGAGCGGACGTGAGAGGGTGGGCAAAAACAGATAGACAGACAAACAGACAGACAAACGAACGAACCAATGAACAAAGAGACAGACAGACAGATAGACAGATAGACAGACAGACAACAGCTAGCTTACCAGGTTTATTACGTATCGTATATTACGCGCGCATTAGCGAGCAAATCTCTTCTCGTCCGTCTGTCTGTCCGTTTCCAACACTCGATATTCCTCAAATTCCCATTTATGTTTCGTCGTTTGCGATTCGTTTGGATGGGGGTGTGGTCAGGGGGTGGTGAGAGGGTGGATGGCTGCACACAGAGAGAGGGGTCGTTTTCTTTTGTTCTACACGTTTTCATTTTAGTTACGTCGTTTGATAGCGCGCAATGGTTCACGACATCACGATCTCACGTTCTTCGACATTGGCAACAGACAGATTAGTCAGACGGACGACGGCAGGCCAGAGGGCGTGATAAATAATGAACCAACTAATGCGATACACAGAGACACGAGTAGTGCACGTACGTACGCAGAGCGGTGTACGTACGTACGCATCTGTTATTCTATTGACGTACAGCGATTAACGATCCGACTTGTCAAACGCTGTGGTCAGTGGGTATCACACCGCCATTCTCGGTTCGTGCCTTACTCCGTGCGCCAGTAGTAACCGACCTAATGTGGTGAGACACAGCTCCGTGCGAAGCTGCAGTAGTAAAAGGGTCGTGCCGTGCAGACACCTGATAGCGGTACGAGGAATGAAGGCGCCGACACACCGGAAATCTCCATTTCTCGGCGACCTCTACGGATTCTACGTGATGCAAGATACGGCACGCGTAACAAATAATCTCCGGTGTGTAAACGCCCTGCGCCTAATAATTTTCCTGTTGCGAGACGCGGTTACGCTAAAATTACACCGCAAGCGTACGCGCCAGAGTGCAATCGACGAAAATGGCAAGGTCCGGCCGACATTTTGGTGCACGTACGATGGTAAACTTGTATGATGATCAGTTAATGCCACATATACATAGCCATGAAAAAAAAGGAAAGCCAGTGGAATGTTCGGTCTCCTAGTAACTCTACAACACTTTGCGATCGAAAAATCATACATGTAACTAACGTATATAAATGCCTTTCATAAGCGAAAGCCTCAACGTATCATCCTCGCGCGACGATGATCGATCATCGTCTTCAACTCTCGACCCGTGTCGCTAGAAACGAAAATATCAAATGGTAGAAGCGTTCATTTAAGACGCAGTGACAGCATTCGCGCCCAACAAACGTGCATACAGCTGGCAGGCTATGGGAATAACGCAGTATATATGTATATAATAACAGTAATAATGATGACAATAACAATCATAACGATGGTAACAAGGGAAATTATATATACTCATAATAAGGATAACAGGAATGGCGATGAAAGGGTAATGATAAGAATAATGCTGATAATAATAACAACGATGACCATGATGATAGTAATAATGCAACACCGATATAACATACACATGTGTATTAAAGGGCTCTAACATGAAAACATCGTTGCGATATCTCGAAACACAGCGAGGCGGGTTTACCGTATCGCAATCAGACGTCAGGCGGATTTCTCGTGTATTCCTCGGGCTGGACAAAACTGGGTCGTCGATTAATCCACGTGTGCTTTCGCATTAGTCCATAAGTATCGTCCATTGTCTAAACCGTTTGTCACTCGAACGAGTGCCCGAGCGCTTCACGCGATGGGAATAGTTCGCTCTGATTTAGCAACAGCTCGTGCGATTCTAATCATCTGTGCATTGACGATCCGCAGCGTTGCTAAATCGTCTGAAGTTCAGAGTTCTTCAATTTATACTTCGGAATTTATGCACATTTCTGTGGTTGGGGTGAGCGGAACGTTCGGGGAACTCCAATTCGCACAGTTTTCTCAGCAGAAAAACCTGAGAATTTGAGTGTGCCAGCCTAAACGCATGCTATGTTAATGAATTGATACTATCTAGCCCAACTTAGAGTGAACGCGAGTGATCGATGCTACCGGGGAATCGACGTTCCCCACGTGTTCACGTTCTGCACGAAAATTTTGACGTTTCCTTTTAATTCACAACGTAGAACTGAATTTAGTAATATGTATCACAACTAATAATTTAATCTTTTTGAAACATCACATACTATTCACGTCAGCAATGGTACCCGCGACACGTTCTCTAATCATTTTCGATCCAGTTACTTTGTCGTCGTTACCTTCCCCCACGCGTTCCCTATGACTACATCTGCAGATCCCGAACTACCAAGAAACCACCTGCTCGGACGAATCTACGACGAAACCGTTCGCCGCGCGTTATTCTGACATCTGCCTGCGACCAATAGGATACAACAGCGAATAAGGGAAACGCGCGCGTGCCAGTTGCGGTGCCTCACGAAACTGCAAGTTAATCGGCCAGGTCAGCCTCGTTCCTCTCAGCGCCGTGCAAACAGTCGCCCCATCAATTTCCCGAGTCGCCGCAACTGCAATCGTCGCCCGTACTTTTTCGTCGGCAATCTGGGTCGCGAGCAAAACGAATAATCCCGCGTCGAGTTAAAGGCCCGCATCCCTAGTCGGACGTACACAGGGCGCGTTCCGCCAGAAGCACCATCGACATATGCAAATACTCCGCCAAATAGGCCGACGTATCCACGCACGCGTGTGTGTGTTCGCTGTCTCCGCTTCCGAAGCAGAAACCGTGTCCGTGTAAGTACGTGTCGTGTGTCATAGGTGACTCAATAGTTTATGCAGTAACTAGCATACCATGGATAATAACGAGAGTATTCAAGAGTGCCATACCGTGTCAATGTGAGGAAAGCAGTGCTCTCGACGATTGCGTCGCGAGCATTTAGTTTACTTCAACGATGAGACATTAAGTGCTTCTACTTGAGGGAGCTGGGTTGGTGCAATTCTGAGCTGCTATGACGATTCGCGTTCCCGAGGCCCCGACGTTGTGCCGCTTGTGCGAAGTTAGTGCAGGCCTATAAAAGTGCTTTCGTCAAAGGGAACGATCAAGTACGCGAATCGCCATGTTGTTCTCGGCAAAGGAACGACTTGCAAGTGAGACCTCAGATGGATACATACAACGCGCGACGTGAAGGGAGAAGGCAGACAAGACAAAGAGAGTGGAACGAAAAAAAGTAGAGAGAAAGAGAGAGAGAGAGAGAGAGAGAAAAGTGGAAAGGAAAAATAAATATATGTCAGGAAAACGCGAAACAGCGATAAAGTGAATACTTTCGCGCTCGCGTGTTCTTCCTTTGCGTGCGTGTGCGTGCGCCTGTGTCTCTGTGTCTGTCGACGTGTCAGCGTGGTCTGTGTGTGTGCACGCGCGCGTCTACATACACACAGATATAGTTGTGTGCTCGTATGCACACATACGTATTAGAAGTATATATATATATATATATGTATAGAGATAGACACAGAGAGAGAGAGAGAGAGAGAAACGTATATGTAATATTTATATATAGACAGATAGATATATAACAGTCAATAACCAGTCACAAAGTACCTTTTAGTCGAGTTTTAGCGAGCTTCTCTCTACGCTCGGGCTCAGACTGAAACAGAGATCATCACGCGATCATTTTGCGATTAGTGATTCTCGCAAATATGTGTGGTTTTTATATACTCAGAGACTCGAGTACCGCAGAAGAAAACGTACGCGTGGATCGATCTCGGATTCTTGCATGATGAAGGACCGAAGTCTACCTTGCGTTTTCTGGACGCAACGCCTACCTTCTAATGCCTGTGACTGTATTGAATGTTAAAATATTCACGCTCGGCACACTCCTGATACGCGCACGCTGCCGTTAAAGTTTTTCGAACTCATGACGTTACTATCCGTGACCACCGACAGAGCCAATCCGGCAATAACTCTGCTCATCGCATGTACTTCTGTTCAACGAACCCAATGTCGCTTCGCTTGACTCAAGTCATCCGATCGATCGATCCGAGAAAACTAGAATGAGGCGGACAGAAAGAAAGCGAAATGGCAAGAATCGGCGTCAATCGAGATTCTCGGACCTCCGTGCTGGACCTACTTAACATGATCTTTAAAAAACGTTTCTGGGGCAGCGGGTGAGAGCTCAAAATGGGTCTATCGCACACTGGACATTCACATGAAAATGGCCGCGACGCTACGTGGATCGAACGGCGGCTTCGATCGTACGAAAGCGAAAACCGCAAGAGAAGCGTCGAAAGACGATTGTCAACTGACGACGAACTGCCTGCCGTTTTGTATGGCCTTCGCGGTTTAACCAAAGAACGCTTTACGCTCGCTGTGCCTTCGCTACTACGCTTTCCATTGGAACATAATGTGGCGGTGGTCGGCGACAAATTGAACTTCGATGTTAGATGTTTGTTAGTTAACGGTCAGTATTTGATTAAGACAAGCTCATTAGTGGCAGCTTAATGATAGTCGAGATGACGTGGGCGGTGAAAGCGGTAGAGCCAGGGCCTCCCACAAGTGGATAGGATTCGCCGCAGTCAACGAATCGGTACCAAGGTTCTCGTTGCGGCAAAATGGCGCTGCCCATCTTCGCTCGCGCGGGACAGCGTTTTGTCAGGGCAAAACTCCAACCAACGCACGTCTCGTCGTCGCTCGCGTTGCGTCAACGTGTCTTTCGTTCTGATATAATGTCCCGCGGCGCGACAACCGGCAAACTCATCCTCTACGGTCACGTAGCTTGGCATACTGGAGCATCGATCGAACGCTATCCTCCCACGAATTGACCGCAGTACCGCGCACGGTTTCTCGCTAATTAGACAAATGAACAGACACGCGCACGGCGTTCGAACGAAAAGGAAAAATAGTCGTTACTGTTCGAGTCTATTGTCGGAAGAAATCCAAACGATCCGCACGATCGGAGGCGAGACGAGATCTGAAAAGGTTACATAGCGAAGGGTCACGATGCTTTTGTTCGCGGAGAACGTACCCGTTTGCGAGTGTGGTGAGTCCATGCCGCGGTGACCATCCTCCGGCCTCAGCACCGGCGAGAACGTGGGCGCACTCGAAACCGAAACCGTCGGTGCCTTTTCAGTCTTGTCGTTTCTAATGAGCTGGTGGACCGGTGGTGGGCCTAGACAGATAGCGGAGAGAGGTCAGTACAAGTTTAACACATTAGGTACCGCGCGCCATTCAAGTGACGTTCCGCTAAACTATTTTTGCGGAAGAATCGTTGTAGTGGTGTTTTCGAGCGGAAAGTCACTATAATGGCTCACTCGTTCTGGTATTATTACATTGTTGTGAAAGCGGGAGAGGTGAATAGAGATTTGATTCTTCAGGTGCTGTGTGCTACTAAACTGACTTCGCTCTAAGTCGTTTTTCGAGACAAATACTGTAAATGGTGTTTTTCAAGAACAAGTCGCTGTAGTTGTTCACTGGGCAATATACCAGCGTACATATTATATTGTAATGGTTGTTACTCATTTTGTATGCGGTGACTAATAAAAATATCCGTGGTGCTGTCATGATATTGATGTCATTTACATGCACTCTGCGGTAAATCTGCTTGTACAACACAAGAAAATGTTCATTATTCTAGGTATGTAATGACATATAAGGTCATGCCGTTATTCATAGTGCATTTATCTTGTCGCTGATCACCAGTGTCCGTTGCGACACCTTTATACGTTTGGCAACTGTTTTTAGGTTTTTTTTACGAGTATAAAAAAAATGATTATCTATGACGTTTACATGATATAGTATAGACTTCAACGAGTATCGTAGCGAAAGAAATAAGTAAAACTATGAAATGTAGAAAGACAATACCAAGAAAATATTGCAAATCATGGTTCGGAACATGTTGAAAATTCAAGAAATTCAGTTACTGCATTTTCTGCCGGATATGCTGAAGATGTTTTAATAAAGTACACCATACATAATTCTTATAAAATATAATGTTTCAATGAAAATCTATAATTAGTGAGTAGTGCACTTTCAATTCCACCATATTTGTGTAAATAGCTGCGGTATTTAAAATTGTTTATTTGACGATACTCATTTTAAGTTAATTATTCTCAGACATTTACAGCAGCATCGCAATCCATGGTGACCAACGCAGGAGTTAACGCATTCAGCAAAACACATAGTTGATCTGAAATAAGCAACTGTCTTCTGGCTAGAAGGTATTAACTCGCCATCTATCCTTTTTTATTGGATGTCGCTCGCGGCATGAGAGATCCGTGAAACCGCGAGGGCATAAATCTTTACGCTCGTGCGTAGGATCATTATTGCAGCTGGCGTTCCATACGAGATCAAAGTCAAACCGAAGCGTGTACCTGCCCCGTAACAAGCAACTGACTTCTCCCGTGTGTTGTTTATTTCAGAACAAAAGTGTATTTTCTCCGCTGCACTTTGCAGGAGCCTAGAGATCGCTAGGCTCGCACACATCAAACCAGTACATGTACCCAAGTTGTGTTATAGCAGAGTTTGTAAACGGCCGACGCTACACATGACGCGGCCCATTTGCGCTACGTATTTAAGCCACGTGAGTTCTTTAATGGGGCTGTATGTAACGCGCAAATAAGAGACGGCGCTCGTCGGAGCACGGAGGATATTTGGCACGGAAATGTGTCACTAACGCCACTAGAGCGAAGCGACTAACGCAAAGGGGCTAATACGCTCTCGTCGATATCCTTCGGAACCGCGCGAATTTTGCGCCGTCCTTTATCCATAGATATTTCACAGTTAATCGAGCCGCTTGCCTCTGCTATAACAACACGACGTACATAAGGACAAAAAAAGAGCGACGGGGAGAAGGCGCGGTGAGAAAGGGAGAGAGAGAAGGCGAAAGAAAGAAAAAGGGAGCAGCGAGAAGACTGAGTTGGCTGAGATCCAGATATGCTTATTGTTGGAATTTCTCGCTCTGTATGTATATACATACATATTCTCCTTGAGGAAGTGGCCATTTTATTTCAGCCGTAAATTTTGTCTATCTGCGAATGCGGATTGGTACGCTCTTCCTCTTTTTCTCCCCCGCGCGTTCTCTATCATTGAAACTGAAAAGACCCGCCGTTCCGAAGGACGTCGCGTTTCAGAACGTGGGACACGAATGCGTGCATGTGCGATTTTCTTTTTTTTCGCTCGCGAGATGGCCTCTCGGATGCCACGCTCCTCTCCTTCACTGCCCGACGACTTCCGCCACGTAGGAGGTTATCGTTTGATCGATGAAGGGGGTGAGTGCGGGGGTGGCTGGTGAGACAACGCGCGAGGGTTGGTGAATGAAGTGAGTGGAAACAGAAAAATTGGTAGACGATAAATATATCACAAAAAATAAGTTTGATTAACTCTTTGACTATAGAAGCGTACATATACGCAGTCTTATATCCATTAATGTATAGAAAGATGTATATACACGTTCACTTGTATTCGTCAATATGTTGCGGAAAACGTATATATACGCCCGCTTATATTAATTTAGATATTTAACACATTGACTGCCATGGTGGTCACCGGTGACCGGCGTAAAAGATTTGACTAAAAATGCAAAAAATTCGCAATGAAGCCTATTTGCAATCTTGTAACAGCAATTAATATTGGAACGGTGCTTCAATACTTTGGCTTCCCACAACTCTGCGTTACCTTCATTTTACACCACTTAATCATATTCTGCAGTATTTCATCGCATCGCGGTTCTAATGTAGGAAAATACGCTTGGCAGTCAAAGTGTTAAAAAGCACACAGATGGGATCAATTCAATTTGTTTTCTTCAATCTATTCACTATTTTACTAAATTAGTGTGATAGTAATCCTGTTATTAGATGGCGCGTAGTAATTTTATGCAAATGAACATTAAGTCACAGTGACATACGAGCGAATGTAACACCGCGTAATCTGATGGTTTCAAGTTGAAGGGTGCTGCAGTCAAAGGGTTACCATATAATGCACTTCTTTTTGGTTCAGAGATAACACAGTTAACAAGCAGAAGGAAAAATAGTTCTAAGAATAAATTAACACAGATAATTTACACATAAAATCCTATGGAACGGCTAATGCATAAGGGATGAAAAAAAGAAGAAGGTCGGGAGACAACAATTGTAGTACGGGAAGTAATGTTTATTAACAAAATAATGCCCTTCTTACTCAACAGATTACACCGTTAATGAGGAATTGATCATCAACTAAAAGTGTAAACCGATATAACGTGACAGAATTTGAGAAGAAGTAAAAACGGGAGTACCGTAGAAAATAAAAACTTTGTACATAAAATCCAATGGAATGGCTAATGATAAGTAATAATCGCGAACAAATGCTCACGAGACAAACAGGCAGTTCTGACGAGAAAACTAAGGATTTCTAAAACATGATGAGCGTACAAAGCAAACTGGAAAAAATAGATGCTTCAACCAAGAAGAAAGGCATTACTCCTTAATCATTAAGGTTGAACAATTTTCACTTGAACCGAAAAATAATCTTGTCTTGTGTCGTCGCCGTTTTGTCACGGACCCGACAAATTCGACATTATTTTCTGCGCGCCACGCGGAGCGCTGCTGCAATATGAGGAGGTAAAAATCTGAACTGGCGTGGGCAGAGACAAAAAGGCAGAAAGGTCGGAAGTGCGAAGAGTAGCGCGAATTTTGAAACTCACTGAAGCTAGCTGCAGGCTGAGCATGATCCGCGGTCGTGGCCGCCGATGGTGGGGTGTAGCTGCTGCAGTAGTACGGCGGGTGCTCTATTTTGATCGCGTTTATTTGAGGCTGCATGTCGCTGAGGTCATGCAGTATGGACGCTGAAACCAGACGCACATTAGGCGGTTACGGATCCGCCACGCATGTTCCGTCGACGTCGCGCACCTTCTACTCCTCCGATATATGTCGAGTCCTCCTCTTGCTACTTCCGCAATTCGTCACGCAGCGACTTTACAAAGAAATCCGCGAGCGAACAATAAAACTCGTGACCCCAATAGCGCATGCCGCAGAACTATTGGGTCATACGTTCGCGTCTGTGTAAAGTCAGCGCGCGGCTCGGAGACGAATTTTCCGGAACGTCGGATAACTATTTCATAATCTAGTCTACCTCCACAGTGGCATGTTGACCTACTGCGCGCGCGTCACCGGCAGACTTAATGCAGGGTCGCGAAAGAAAGTACGTTGACGGCCGGACGGTCGCCGTAAAAAATGTCATGGCGTTTCTAAGCCCGAGACCGGCGCAGGAAAGTAGGAGACATCCGCGTGTAGGACGCGAGAACGCGCGCCGCAAGCTGATATATTCGCGTCCGAGCAAAATCGGCATTGATCCATCGCGGGACAGGTGCGCACCGTTCGCCATGCATATAGCCGATTTTTCTCGCGCTGGCAATCTTCTGCTTCCTTCCTCGACGCGGTCACTCCGAAAACGATCCCGTCAAGTGGCGAGCCCCAGAATTCGCCCACTTCCATCAACATTCCCGTTCCGTCGCGCACATCGCTCGCCGGCTCGTCACTCTCTTTCCGAAGGATTCAACGATTCGCGACGCGTAGAAATTGCACCCCGGAAGTGGTGGATGAAGGCCGAATATATCGTGGAAAAATGAGGAGAATGCCGTGCGCCGGTGAGCCTCGGGTGGCACCGGGGAGTGCGGAGGGGACGTGTGCATTGTTGACGTCGAAAAAAAGAACGGCGGAAAAACGAGTGAGAAAGTTCGGAATTGCGCGAGCGCTGGTTCCTTTTTTGCGAATCGGCTTACGACCGGCGCTGCATGTCGCTGGACGTCCAGCTTGCCTGGTTCAGCGACCCCTAACTACCCGACTCTCATCTTCCCGGCCGATATTCTACAGTTTTCGGTAGAAAAGATAGCCCTTTTTCTCGGTTGACGTTCATTTTATCGTTCGAAAACTTCGGCGCTCTACATGTCTCGGAACCATAGTTTCTTCTTCAGGGATCTATGCGATAATAGAGCGAATATGTAAAAACGTTAGTTTAATGTCATCAAATATTAAAACGTGTTACTAAAATAACGGTTCGAATAGATGGAAGTATTAATTTACACTTATAAATAACAACAATTTTAAGTAATGTGAAGAGAATTTCATATAAAGACAATTTTTAATTATGAGGTTTCGAGTATTTTTGTTACAAGTTTGTTATATAAACGAAAAAGGGAAAACAGCGGTCACTTATGCCATGTTTTTAATTAATTCCTCACGCACTTGGTTATATATATTATTTATAATTCAAAATTCAGTATTGGGATCGGTGCATAAGATGAAATGGATAATATGAATAAAATATACATGTATCATATATAATTCATAAATCAATTCAGGAAGATAATATAGAACGAATAACATAAATAAAATCTGTGTAACCGAGTGCGCGAGCAATTAACCAAAAACCAAACAGTAATCGTTGTTTTCCCTTCTAGAATCATACAAGAAACTTGTAACAGAAAGACTGCAAACTTCGTAAGGCGAAATTAACTTTTTATACAATTCTGTCCATGTTACTTAAAACTGGAACTATCACCAATTTAACGATTTCACTTATTTAATCTATTATTGTAAAAATGTTCTTTAATTATTAATAACTTTGAAGCAACGTTTTCCCATATTTCGTCTATCATTGTACATTCTTACGCTTCTGAAACACATAAAGTGCTAAGATTCTCTATCAACAAAATGCGTCTAAATCAAGAAAAAGGGCTATTATTTCCATCGGAAATTAGTAACCGACTCCGAGGAATTTTTGTTTTTAAGACACTTTTACAAGCCAGCTCGTTACGTTTTACAGCAAGCGTACTTGCGAAAACTTCGAGACGCGTTCCGCAGGGTGGTCGCGCGCGATGCGAGGAGTTGGAGGAAAAAAAGGCCAAGGGGCGGCCAGTTCGCCGACGCGTTTGCAAGAAAGCGTGCGTGAGTGTCAGAGCGAAGGTACGTATGCAAACGCGCAAGGGCAAAGTGGTAAAGTGGCAAAAAGGGGGAGGTAGCGCGGAAAAGCCAACGGAGACAAAGACAGACGCGGCGAGAAGCTCTGCGAGCTCACTCTGATGCCATGAGCATTGTTCTCCGTCTATTAATACACCGGGTTGCATGCTAATCCCCTGCCACCGGGTAAGCGGGGAGGCGCGAGTCGGTCGAAAACGTAAGAGGGAAGGAGATGAAGACAGAAAGATGCGGAAAACGCGCGTCAGAGCAAGAGAGGGCGCGAGACAACGCGTTCGTGTGAGAAAGAGAGAGCCAGGCCGGAGAGAAGAAGAGAGAAAGACGAGCACGTGCATACGCAGAGACGTTTCGAGGCTCGCGCCGCTTCTCAATACGCGCTCCCCTGCCCTATTATTCCATTTAGCGACGACGCGCGCTCCCGTTTCCGTCATTCCGATCATTCATTGAGCCCATTGGATGCCCATGGCGAGAACGCTGACGAGGCGGCGTGGACCGATATTCCGCGAGCAAAGTTTCGCGCACAATGCCACGGTGGAGGTGGATTTATATCTAACGGGAGGATGCTTTCAAAAGGCATCGTCATTTGTCTGTTCATTACCTTTCGAAAGCATCCTGGTAGCTATTCTCCTGCGGTGAAGACGGCTTCTTCTACTTACGCTCGAGTAATGTTAAAGCGTTTTGAACGTTGCAAGGTGAGCGAGCGAGAGTTCGAGAACGGCTGAGGTCTTCGTCGCAAGAGAAGGGTTTAAACTCTCCCGCGGAGAAGTTAAGTCTTTTAATGAACAGTGGAAAGAATGAGCGCCGTACCTTTTGAAAGCATCCAAAGCTCCTTCGAGCTGAAGACACCTGTCGCGAGGATCGTGTCATTGCAGACAACACCGTTATATAGTTCGTGGTATCCTGCACCTGGGAACAAAAGCCCAGTCTATGTACTTCACAGACGCTGCACTCCGCGCACATACGGATCGATTGAACGACCGTTCGCTCGCAAGTGATACGAGCAAATAATTAAGGAGACGCGAGTGAACGTTCGTTCATCCTCCGCGCACGACTAGCCAGTCGGGCGTGTCGATAAGCTTCGAAATAAAAGTACTACCTTTCCGCCGCCTTTCTTCTTCCTTGCTTGCGTTGCAGATGCCGTTTAAAACCTCTGCAAACAAAGAGACAAATTTATGATTTTCTGCGACCTGCCGCCTTCTTTTTATGGGCTCTGACAAACGGGTGAGAGAGGGTGCTTCCTCGGGGACATCGATCGCATTAGCTTGCCCGAGCGTGCATTTTCTCGGCACAATAGGACACGCCGCGCTCAACCAAAAATTCCTCGAAATCACCGATCGGCAAAAAGAGAATCGGCATAGGAGCGAAATGCTCGGCGTGAGCTACAAGATGTCCGTCGCCTATTTATTTATAGAGCGAGAACGCGCACACGTCGACACGCATGGTCACATTTTACGGTACACACAAACGTACGCTCCGTCGTGTGCGTGCGCTTACTTACACGCTTACTTACACGCCGCGCGCGCGCGCGCACGCACGTATACAGCCACTCGCGGAGGTACGCATTTAAAGCGGCGCACCTAAGGAGCTAAGGTCGATTTCATACGAATTCACACTACCTACGCGGACTTTCTTGCCATTTCTTCACCTACTCCATTTTCCGCGAACATCGCACCTAATTCTTACGCTTCTTCGCTGCGCCTACCACCTTACTTTCTCGGAGGTTTTCCGTCTCTCCTCGTTTCAATCGCTTTGTCGTTAACGTTGTTTCTATACGTTGTCCGCGCGCACGCACGTATACAGCCACTCGCAGAGGTACGCATTTAAAGCGGCGCACCTAAGAAGCTAAGGTCGATTTCATACGAATTCACACTACCTACACAGACTTTCTTGCCATTTCTTCACCTACTCCATTTTCCGCGAACATCGCACCTAATTCTTACGTTTCTTCGCTGCGCCTACCACCTTACTTTCTCGGCGGTTTTCCGTCTCTCCTCGTTTCAATCGCTTTGTCGTTAACGTTGTTTCTAGACGTTGTCCGTCTCTAACTTCGGCTTTGCATGTCTCTCCGTTTGCATAAATGCGCTGCTCACCGCCGCCACGGAATAACGCGTAGAAAAGTGAACGATCCGGTCGTTCGGCGTGGAAATAGGATGGACCGGTGCTGCGTACTCATCCTAAGAGCTAAATATCGCCGAGCCGGTTGCGTAAGTATCATCGTGTCTCATATGTCTCGCGAGTGCGAGAGAGTGAACAGGTGCTGCCGTCTCCGCCACCACTGTCGCCATCACCGTGCTCTTCTTCATGCCCTGTACTCCCTCTTCCCTTCGCTGCTCTCGTCTTTACCACGGCGAACGGCGAATTTACGACGCGCAACTCGTGTCCGTGCGATCGCTTGGCCATTTTGAAAAGTTGGTACTAAGAACTGTGGGTACTTTTAATCTGCGAGCCCAAAGATCCGGCGGGGTCGTGTAATATTTCGGCCGGTTGACCGATGACTCAGCATGTGGGTCATGGAAAGAGTAATGATAACTAATTTATAGGCGCTTCAGATATCGTAGGTATATGCGATGAAAGTGGATACAACTATGATATTACGAGAAATACTCTTGGAATAAGTAGTACCGAGTTGTAATAGGAACAATTGTTATAACAGGACATATCGAAATGAAATGTGATGTTGAATTACACTCGACGTACGGTCGCAAATAATTGATCGGTGGTTATCAGGGGTAATGAGAAAAGTGATGGAAGTAAAGGTGTAAAGTTTACACTAAGCTATGTGTATAATTGGATATTATTATTTCGTATTATGTATATCGAAAGCTACAGCCAACTATGAAGTAGGACAATTCAGCTAACACATAGAACACCATTACTTTTCCTTAAAAAGAAACACGTAGAAGCATTGAAATGTAATGTCAACATTAATTTTGTTTTCTTCTACTTTTTACTGTATACCAGTACGTCATAGCTTTCGGTTTACGGTAAGCTCTATAAAAAGAAATTGTCGTTGCTTTTAAGTTCAAGTGATCAAAATAAGGAATGAAACAGAGAACTGTGTAAATAGGTTTTGTTATAAAATTCTAGTGTCGTAAGGATCAATAAGCCGAACGCGTTGAGCAGTACGTTCTCATGACTACGCTTTAATCCTTTGCGGCTGTATGTCAAGTGAGATTCGGCATCACAGTGCCACACGTTCCAACGTGTTCTATCTCAAGCTACACCTGATATTCGAATTTTCGCTATCGAAACTATGGGATACTATGGGAAGAACAAATGAACTAACTGGGATCGTACCGCGGACGTACTGACACGAAATTACACAAATATTGCGAATCAGCCAGAACGAATTTATACAAATAACCGGACTGTAAAGGGTTAAACCCTCTGATTAGACATCCACATCATGTAATCATTTCATCGAACGCGTCAACGTTTCCTTCACACGTTGTTGCAACATGACAATTTCTTCATTTTTACCGGTGCCCGCTTATTCACCCTTTGCTTGGAAATAGACTAACATATGTGCTCTCTTATACCCATAAATAAAAATGTATGAAAGGCGTATAAATACGACCAATAACATTTCTTTACTACTATTGCTGTTTTACTAAACTCCTGCAAAAGTAGGTCTCTTATTATATGACACATAGCATCTGTATATAAATGAACCCTGACTGCCAGTGACATACGAGCAAATGCAGCGCTGCAAAATCTGACGGTTCTAAATTGAAGTGCGCCACACTCAAAGGGTTAAAATCATAATCCCCTCGAAAGTCAGTATTAACTTTATGAGCTACTGAATGGATGTCTTAAACATCGACAGGTCGGAAAGATTAAGATTAATACACATTTGAAAGTAAGTGTGACGCAACACGTCGTGAACAAATTTGTATTGAACGGAAAGGAGTCGATTTTTAGCGAACAACATGCAATGCGTACAACACGTATAACATTATAAATAAACGTACCAAGCGGAACCAAACGACCCCTTTCGAAATTTACTTTAAAATCGTACATTCATCGTTATTTCTTTCGCTCATTTGACTTTTTGTAAATTCTCATATCATCTGATTATACAATTTCTCGCTTTAATAAATTAGAAACTTCTTTCTGAAAATCAACGTTTATTTCATAAGAGGTCATATGACCCCTCATGGTAAGAATAGGTAGGTGCAAAGTACCAGTACGTTTAGTGTTAAACACATTGAACGGAAAGGAGTCGATTTTTAGCGAACAACATGCAATGCGTACAACACGTATAACATTATAAATAAACGTACCAAGCGGGACCAAACGACCCCTTTCGAAATTTACTTTAAAATCGTATATTCATTGTTATTTCTTTCGCTCATTTGACTTTTTGTAAATTCTTATATCATCTGATTATACAATTTCTCTCTTTAACAAATTAGAAATTTCTTTCTGAAAATCAACGTTTATTTCATAAGAGGTCATATGACCCCTAATGGTAAGAATAGGTAGGTGTAAAGTACCAGTACGTTTAGTGTTAAACACATTGAACGGAAAGGAGTCGATTTTTAGCGAACAACATGCAATGCGTACAACACGTATAACATTATAAATAAACGTACCAAGCGGGACCAAACGACCCCTTTCGAAATTTACTTTAAAATCGTACATTCATTGTTATTTCTTTCGCTTATTTGACTTATTGTAAATTCTTATAGCATCTGATTATACAATTTCTCGCTTTAATAAATTAGAAATTTCTTTCTGAAAATCAACGTTTATTTCATAAGAGGTCATATGACCCCTCATGGTAAGAATAGGTAGGTGTAAAGTACCAGTACGTTTAGTGTTAAACACCGATCAGTCGAGATCGTGGAAATTTGCGTAGGACGTCAAAACGGCAAACGCGCGGCGCTTGGACGTGCCGCTGTCCATGAATTAGGGCGGAATTTTGGAAACAACTGAGTGACGACTATGTTTACCGAGAGAGGGAAGAGAACAGCGACCGACGTGAGAGTGCGGCGTGTGATCAATATCATAAAAATTCCAGGCCCTCTGCGTAAATATACACGGTGTACAGCAATAATATAAACTCTCGATCGTTCGCCAAGAAGCGCTGGATACCGGAACGTGCAGGCATTAAGTATTGGGTTGGAGGGAAAGTTCTGTCGTATTTTAAAGAAACTATTTGAATTAATTTACAAAAATATGTGTTTAATATTAATCATAATACTTTAAATGTGTTGTATGATGAATGCCAAACTCTTCTGCAATTTCTCGACTTGTTAAATGTGGATTATTTTCCAACATGGATAGTAAAACATCATTATCGATTTTGGATGGTCGTCCAAATCGATCACTTTCTTGGAGGCTCAGATCCCCGAAACGAAATTTGCTAAACCATCTTTGACAAGTACGAACATTTACAATATCTTTCCCAAATACAGCACATAAATTTTTACATGCAACCGATGCGTTGCTTCCTTTTTGGAATTCATACAAAATGCAGTGTCTTAAATGCACTTTATCTACTGACATGTTTTTCACTTTAAATATCACAAGTAAATGATGAATGGTAAAAAAGGACTCCTTTTATATTATACAGCAGCTATAAAAAACAAAAAAAATCCGAATGACTCACTAGCCAGATGTTTTTTTTATTTACAAGAAAAATTACCTCCCTATTAAAAAAACGACAGAACTTTCCCTCCAACCTAATACATGCCGCCGTTGACGAGGCTCCAAATTCGGTGGATTCGATAGATAGACAAACTTCGACGCTTCCCACTTAACCCTTTTGAGACCGACGTTTTTATTAACCGAAACAGTCTCAGTGGCAGGCAACGTTGGTGCACCGTATTTTCTTTGGTACTACTTATGTTTCAATACGACTCCTCCGTAAGACAAATGACAAATTTAATTTCCGTGTACTCTTAGTGAGAAATATAACTTCTGTGTCTCGTATTAACACGTTGACTACCAAGCGTATTTTACTATATTAGAATGGCGATGCTATGAAATACTATAGCGTTCGACTGAATTATGCAAAATGTAAATAATGTGCAGGTATTGGAGACCAAAGGATCGCATTACTATTCTAATAACAATTACATTCATGAAATAATAATTACTACCCATTGCGAATATTTTGGATCTTCAGTAAAATCTCTTGCGTCGGTCACCAGTGACCATCATGGCAGTCAAAGTGTTAAATTTTGTGTCTTCAGACGACCTCTTTGTTTTTATGCAAGCTTTTGTTATTTTTACATGCCAGAGAGTACGTGTACAGACGTGTCTATTACATATAGATGATATGACGTCACATCACATGACAGCTATTATATACAGATGTGATACGCTCACATCGTAGCCTATTATTTGTTGAAATGTATGATTAATATTAAGCAGTGTCATTATTAACACACACTTATGGAAAAGAAGCTCAAGTGCTCCGAAACACGTCCAGGAAACCATGAAATTCGTCTAAATACAGCAAGCTCGATAAAACAAAAGAAGTTTGATACAGAAGAACTTGGTTGTATACTTTATCGTACATATAACATCTCTAATGATATCACTTTCCTCATTGCTGTCTGAAAATCGAGCGATAATAGTGATCTGTTCGTGACCCACATGCTGAGTCATTGGCCAATTGCGCGAGGTATTACATGACACACGCCGTATTTTGATCCCGGACGGGTTAATCGGCGAGGATCGGCGCTGCTGCATCGTGGCTTATCTACTGGAAGACAGGAGTACAAAGAGGCGCACGTACGACGGCGTGATCGAGGGTGCCTTCTCAGGGAGGATTGGCGAAAGGCAAAAATAACGAAGGACACAAAGTAACTCCTTAATAACTCATGACAAGTCACCGTGCAGCGACGGGAGGTGCGGAGAAGAGAGACAGAAAAGTCTGGAATTCGTCTAACGCGGCTCGTGCCTTGGCAGCGCGACATTTTTTTGTCTTTCTCGTAGGTGATGACGCTGGCCCGTAGGCCTCGCCAATTTTTGCGTCGACCGGTTGTAAACATTAGAAACGCGGGTGCCAAGGTGTAACTTATTCTCTCTCTGTCTAGGCGGCGAGCGCAACGTCGCGCCAGAGGAGAGCTATCGGTCAGAATTCGAGCGAGACACTCTCTGCCAGAAAGGCCCGTTGGAAATGGTGCGCCTTCCAACTGAGTCAGTGAGTTCAATGAATGCCCGGACGAAGAAACGCACCCTCACGCGATTAATTAATTGCCGGCAAAGTGCCTCGACCTCGCGGGTCGCGCTTTTAGCGGACGCCGTCACTGGAACGTCATGGACTAACAAATGTCGCGGTACTGACACACGAGTTGCCACATTCAACGTTATACCTGCCTGACTAACCGTTAACACATTAAGCGCCGAGTACATTTTGTTCGTCTTTCCGTTTACGCGCTCGTATGCCGCGTAGGGATGCTTTCTATTTTTCAGCGAGGTAGTTCTGTCACTGAATTCTTCTATACGCGTAATGAACACGAAAGCGGTAAGCCGGTAAAAACAGTTTTGAACGGTAGATTATGAAAATATTGAAAAAAGTGATAAAACTAGTAAAGTAATGAAATAATTGAAATACGTAATTAATATTAATAAAAGTAATACCCCACATTTTACTCTTTTCATCATTTTGAAACATTCAAATTTTTATTGTAAAGACATTATATATTAAATGTTGTTTTAACATCGGTTCTGATAAATAGACTGCAATAATATCGAAAAAAGAAACAAACCGTATAAAGTAACCAAGTAAACAATTACCATTACCAAAAGTAACATTCTACATTTTCCCTTTTTCCCCATCTCATAACTTTTTAACTTTTAACGCAACGCCGCGCCAAATCAAACTTCGTACCGCTTGACCTAGCCCTAATAATGTAATAAAATAAATGAAATACGTAATTAATATTAATAAAAGTAATATTCTACATTTTACTGTTTTCATAATCTTGAAACATTCAAATTTTTATTGTAAAGACGTTATATATTAAATCTTGTTTTACCATGTATCGCAACATGTATCGTCGGTTCTGATTAATAGACAGCAATAATATCGAAAAAACAAACAAACCGTATTAAGTACCCAAGTAAACCATTACCATTACCAAAAGTAACATTTTACATTTTTCCTTCCCCCATCTCACAACTTTTTAACTTTTAACGCAACGCCGCGCCAAATCAAACTTCGTACCGCTTGATCTGGCCCTAGTAAGGTAATAAAATAAATAAAATACGTAATTAATATTAATAAAAGTAATACCCCACATTTTACTGTTTTCATAATCTTGAAACGTTCAAATTTTTATTGTAAAAACATTATATATTAAATGTTGTTGTGTCATGTATCGCAACATGTATCGCCGGTTTTGATTAATGGACACCAATAATATCGCAAAAAAGAAACAAACCGTACAAAGTACCCAAGTAAACAATTACCATTACCAAAAGTAACATTTTACATTTTCCCTTCCCCCATCTCACAACTTTTTAACTTTTAACGCAACGCCGCGCCAAATCAAGCTTCGTACCGCTTGATCTGGCCCTAGTAACGTAATAAAATAAATGAAATACGTAATTAATATTAATAAAAGTAATACCCCACATTTTACTGTTTTCATAATCTTGAAACGTTCAAATTTTTATTGTAAAGACGTTATATATTAAATCTTGTTTTACCATGTATCGTAACATGTATCGTCGATTCTGATTAATAGACAGCAATAATATCGAAAAAACAAACAAACCGCATAAAGTACCCAAGTAAACAATTACCATTACCAAAAGTAACATTTTACATTTTCCCTTCCCCCATCTCACAACTTTTTAACTTTTAACGCAACGCCGCGCCAAATCAAACTTCGTACCGCTTGACCTGGCCCGAACGGCAAATGTGTTGGCCACCAGTGACCGACCCGGCACTCGACGTGTTAACGGCCGGGTACGCATACACCGCGCATCCCGACTTTTTCCGCCCACCAACGCGCTCGTCGTTCGCTGTCCGCCATCGCTCAAGCATCAACAAATTACCGATCAGCAGGATCGCTGCGCGCAAGTTTCCTCCGATGCTCAAAGTTCGCATCGACGCCCGAATAGCGCGGCGGCCGCGAGGCAGCAAACACGCACGAAATGAGACGACCTGCGTCCCAGGAATAAGTCTCGCGCGGAGGAAGAGGAGTACCGGAGCGCGGCGTGTCATATGGGGGGCCCCCAAGTGAAATTGGCAAGACGCTCCAAGAAACTTTGAATCGAAGCCGAGAGCTCTTCGGAGGAGCGTGGCAGGGGAGAGGGCCACTTTGAATGGACGGATGTGCGAGTGAATGAATGTAACGCGCGCGCGGGGAGGCAACGGGGGCTCGTTGGCATAGGAAGGCGAAGATGAATACGCCGCGTACGCGCGTCCCTCGTCCCACTGCGATGGAATGTCGAAAAACTTTCTGGAAGCTGGCGCGCAACCGTGAAGACGCGTGGTGGCTGGTCAGCGCGGGGTGACGGTGAAGAGAATGCCGACGGGACGTTTTGTGGGGGTGCTGCGTCGATTAACCCATGCGTACGTGTTAGTGCCTGAAGGCGCTTTTAATCCTTTCAGTGCCGTGGACGCAGGTGTGCGTCGATGTGGACTGCGAGAGCGTGTATGTGATGTCGGTCTTTTCGATCTCTCGTATAGTACGCAGTCACAGAATGAAGATATGAGATGACTGCACGTGCGTCGTTTGGCAGATAAATCTCTTACGATATTTGATGTAGTGGAAGCGAAAAATTAGAATGAATTAGTCGCGCCTTACGTAATCAATCGACGAGCTCGGGATAGTGAAGAAATTGATCTTCGCTAGCGAACGCTTGGTCTGGGAGTATTTAGCGAGAGCGTGTATGTGATGTCGGTCTTTTCGATCTCTCGTATAGTACGCAGTCACAGAATGAAGATATGAGATGACTGCACGTGCGTCGTTTGGCAGATAAATCTCTTACGATATTTGATGTAGTGTAAGCGAAAAATTAGAATGAATTAGTCGCGCCTTACGTAATCAATCGACGAGCTCGGGATAGCGAAGAAATTGATCTTCGCTAGCGAACGCTTGGTCTGGGAGTATTTAGCAGGCTAAGGGTTAACGTTTGCTTTTGGTGTAGTATTGGCGCACATTGACGCGTAAAGGCACTTAAAGTATTTTGGTCATTGAAATGAAATTTTATCGACAATGATTGCAAGAAACCACATTTGGGTATGATATAAGGGGATTAATTCAACAGTTAATAACGCATAACAACTCAGCTGTTTGCTTACTGAATACTCTCGGCTGCTTCGTGGAGAAGCACATATTAAACTCTGTGGTTTGAACATACAAAATGTCCCAAAGTTCTAATTGCGATTATTCAGCTGCGTCAAATGAAATAGTATAAGAAATTTACTAAGGAACACAAATGCATTCAACTCACGCACTGATGATTGTGATTGCAATACGCGGGAGATCGAAAATATACCGACCGCTCAATTACTTTGTCAGACGCATACATGCGTCCACAGTCCCAAAGTGCAATACTTTGATTCAGTGTTTCGACCATTTCAACACACCTTCTGCAAAGTACACCGACGAAAAGTCTCACAGTTTTCAGCGAACGGTATCATTGAACTCCCGTCGTTTGTAAAATAGCAAAAGGACTAATTGTCGCTTACCGTGACTGGTGATAAAATTGGCGAGGTAGAGATCGAGTTCCCGGACGGAGACGTTGATGTGATAGGGGTTGACGCAGAGGCCCGGCTGTGCGCATTCGGCAGTCTTCTCCAGCCGTTCCCCGTCCGTCGACTCCAGCGGAATCGCCTTGAAGAGGATCACCATTACGAGGTCCAACCGCCAAACCTGCAAAAACATGAAAAGCGTCCGTTGGTGAGGCGCGCGGACAAGCAGAAGCTAGAACTCAGTGAACGGAACAGGAAGCTCACCTTGTCCGCTTGCCGCAGACAGTCTATTCTTCGCATCTTCCCCTTCTGATCGGGATTGCTGAGGACGCACATCGCCGGCCTCTTCCCCGTTATACTCAGCACGAAATCTTCGCGGTACTCCTGCGTAATATCTTTCCGCAGTTTCCCCAGTAGTCGAGAGGCCCATTTCTGTTTCACCTCCAATTTCTCGTTCTGCGAGCAGAAGCGCAAGCCAAAAATGATTAGCGACGACGTTAGCGCCTGAAAGCTCCGGTCGATGACACCTCGATAGCGCGGCAGGCCAGATCTAGCCGGGCATGAATTATCCAAGGGAAACGGAGAAACGCGCGACGCTCGTTTATCGTGCGCATTGCCGATCGCCTGGAGACGAGCGCGAGTAAAACGTCGACGACCGTGTCTCACGCAGAAGTAGCGCGCGCTCGCGCACGCCTTTTCGAACGATATTCAGCGCACGCGTGCGGCCCTCCTCTCGTTCACGCACGGAATAGCAAATGCGCGGGTGCATAAGGTCCCTGAGAAATGTATTCGAGATGCGCGGAATGCATCGAAGCCTGGCTCACCGCACCCGAGTTTGCCGATCTATCCCGCGCCTAGCCCCTTTTACCAGGCGTTCACGAACACGTACGCGCCTATGTACCGAGTCCGCTTGAGCGCCGAACTTAAACGCACTGTGGGAAGTGCCTGCCTCCGCGATTGGGCATTTTCTTTCCACGGCTCGATCGTTCGCTGCATAAACCGTACAGTCCAACCTGGGGCACGTACGTGAGTGCGCGCGCGCGCTCACATTCTACAAGCACTCTAGCGACACTGTGCGCGCACGTCGCGAGTACGTGCGGGAGAGAACACACCTAGGCGGGGCACACACTTTACATTTGCACCTCGTCAACGCCAGCGATTTCTCGATTTTTCGCGGACGCCGACGTCGCTCTGCTTCGATCGGACGACGGCGCAAACACGCGGAGCACTTTCAGCGCGAGCGCTTCTCGGACTTCTGACCGTGCTGAAGCCGAACGTGACGAGCAAGCGTAAGTTTCGACGCCGAACGATATCCGCGCGCACGGCAAAATGTAACGGGATACCGATGATTTTTTGCAGGGACACGACGCCCACGCCCCGCGCGCCACAATGGTCTACGAGCCGACATTAGTCCGCGTTTCTGTTCATTTTCTTGAAGGAGGATTGGACGGCGGAGCGCTTAATGGAACGCTCTGCATCTCGGGCATGAAAAATCGACAGTGCCCAATTGGCTCTGTTATGCGATGTACCGCGCTCCACATTGAGCCGAAATCAAAGTTTTCTCTTCCGCGACGACGAGAAACGGGCAAGGAGGTAATCTCGAGGAAGCGGAACGTCAATCGCAATATCGTCCCGGAAACAAAGCGACGCGGAAGCGAAAGACACTGGAGACTCCGAGATTGCTGGAACGCTCAAGCGCCTAGCTTCTATTTCCGTTTTACATTTGACTCTGCCTCTTTACCCCGCCTCCCCTGTCCTTTCGCAGCCTCGTCTGTCCCTGCGGACGAAAGGAGTCGAAGTGAAAGCGACGGCCATCGGTGGCGCAGAGGATCGCGAAAAAAATTCTTTCTCGGGAGAAAACGGCAATAACAAGGGATGCTGTATACGGCCATTTCGGTAACGCGCAAGCCATTAAGACATGTTACACTTTAAGAGCTAGATCCCTAGTACTATCATCAGGTTTCGTCTATCGGCGTCTTGTCGTTGTTCTATGGCAGTTATATTCCAAAAGATGTAGATCCTAATCATTTTAACACATTCCGTACGGCGTTCTTGTTCACCCAGACCTCGCATATTTTTAAACATCCTAAAAAGTTGAGTACAATACATACAAGTTTTTTTTTTAATATTGACTGATACGTTTACACTTTTTCGACATTCTAACATTCATTTACTTCGCATTTGTAGTATTAAAAATTGCCGCAAGGCTTCATTACTTTAGCAACGTACTGATCAACGTTAAAATGAGATATCTCGTGACCCGTACGCAATGTGTTAATATTTTCCAACCTAACGTTTTATAACCGAACTATATTTTGATGCGGTATGAACGTAAAACCAATCACAAATTCATTTTATATATAAATATAAATATATTATTGAAAATGTGACACCTTTAGTAGCATCATTTTTGTCGTTGTGTGATGACCGACTAATAATACTAATCAGCATATGACCCATATGCCGAGTCATCAACTAATCGGGAGAGATGTTACATGACACATATGGTGTGATCTCAAAAGGATTAATGATGAATTTAGTCGGGATTCGTAGGATGACATAATTTGCACGCGTGCAAAAAACAATGCGAGATTGTCTCAGCGAATGTGGACCATGGCCGTTTTAGGAGCGGTGACAAAGGAGATTCTACGCGAAGCAAATAGCACCCCCTCCATACGCATATTGAAGTTTTCGCTCTTCGGGAAATAAATAACCCGCGTGAACAAACTGACCACGTACATTGTGCGCACAAATCGAAACATTTTAGACTTTTATATGGCTCCTAAGCATAAGTAATGCTTTCCGCTTCTCCGTGTTTTGTCACTATATATTGCACATGGGTAAACACAACAATCGCGATGCATCGTCGCATATGTTGTCAGCGTGCGGCTATAGTCTCATTGGCGATTTCAATAACAAACCAGTAACCAATAATATGATTCTTAACAAATAAAAAGTTACGCGATTCAACCATCTATAATGTTGGTGTAAATGATTGCTCTCCGTTTTGGTTGAGATTTCTTTAATATTTACCCAACTGAATTTTGTACTTAAAATATTTTGCAACCATGAATTCCCTTCTTAGGCGTATTTTTGCTCCTGATTGCCAGTTATGTATGCTACTGTAATTTATAGCAACATAAAAATCGAGGTTGAGCAACTTTGTTTTTAATATTAGATTTATGAGATCCGTTGGTTTAACAGGGCATCCAAAAGAATTAAGGAAGAAATGAATTTGGGGATATATTCGTGTCATTCCATTAACATTTCGACTGCGAAGGGAATTTTGCCTTTCTTTCTTACGAGGTCCAAAGGACAGTAAATCTCTCCGCTCATGCCTAGATAAGATTTCTTTCTTGTTCCGCAGTTTCTATGTACGCGTTAATAAAACGAGAAAGGGCGCTCTCGTCCCCTCATATGCTTTAACAGTAATAGACGTCCTTTTTATTATCAGAAATTGAAACCATCGGCTGCGTCAGATTACAATATAGGAAATAATAGCGCTCATCTTTCTAATTAACTGGTTTCTTATGCATCAACACTCAGAAAAGGTATAAAATGGTACCGAAAATGAGGTATAAGTTTAATTCTAGGACTTTTAGTTGTAAACACCTTTGCAATTCAGCAATTTACAACCAAAACAAGACATTAAATGAAATTAAAATCACATCCTTGAGAGAATTATTATCTCTTGAATTGACTATTGCATCATTACATTCAACATGTATGCAAACAAATATAACATTGTTCCTCTTTTATTAAATAGGGAGACATAACATTCGAAGTGTTAATAAGACTCAACAAGTTTTGCCAGAAAATAATAACAATTTCCGTACTTTTTCTCGTGAAATCCAAGTCATAAAATCGTCGGTTTCTATAAATCTACCGCCGAACCGTACATAATATCACGTAAATACCGAAAAAGCGGAATTAAAGGAAAATTGGAAGTATTTCTGTGGAAAGAGAATACGACGACTAGGTGTAGTCGGAAAATAAGAACAGTTTTCGTACTTTTTCTCGTGAAATTCAAGTCATCAAGTCGTCGGCGTTTGTAAATCTACCAAGATAGTATCACGCAAGCAGCGAAAAAGCGGAATTAAAGGAAAATTGGGAGTATTTCTGTGGAAAGAGAATACGACGACTAGGTGTAGTCGGAAAATAAGAACAGTTTTCGTACTTTTTCTCGTGAAATTCAAGTCATCAAGTCGTCGGCGTTTGTAAATCTACCACCAAAGCACAGATAGTATCACGCAAGCAGCGAAAAAGCGGAATTAAAGGAAAATTGGGAGTATTTCTGTGGAAAGAGAATACGACGACTAGGTGTAGTCGGAAAATAAGAACAGTTTTCGTACTTTTTTTTTCTCGTGAAATTCAAGTCATCAAGTCGTCGGCGTTTGTAAATCTACCACCAAAGCACAGATAGTATCACGCAAGCAGCGAAAAAGCGGAATTAAAGGAAAATTGGAAGTATTTCTGTGGAGAGAGAATACGACGACTAGGTGTAGTCGGAAAATAAGAACAGTTTTCGTACTTTTTCTCGTGAAATTCAAGTCATCAAGTCGTCGGCGTTTGTAAATCTACCACCAAAGCACAGATAGTATCACGCAAGCAGCGAAAAAGCGGAATTAAAGGAAAATTGGGAGTATTTCTGTGGAAAGAGAATACGACGACTAGGTGTAGTCGGAAAATAAGAACAGTTTTCGTACTTTTTCTCGTGAAATTCAAGTCATCAAGTCGTCGGCGTTTGTAAATCTACCACCAAAGCACAGATAGTATCACGCAAGCAGCGAAAAAGCGGAATTAAAGGAAAATTGGGAGTATTTCTGTGGAAAGAGAATACGACGACTAGGTGTAGTCGGAAAATAAGAACAGTTTTCGTACTTTTTCTCGTGAAATTCAAGTCATCAAGTCGTCGGCGTTTGTAAATCTACCACCAAAGCACAGATAGTATCACGCAAGCAGCGAAAAAGCGGAATTAAAGGAAAATTTGAAGTATTTCTGTGGAAAGAGAATTCGACGATTAGGTGTAGTCGGAAAATAAGAACAGTTTTCGTACTTTTTCTCGTGAAATTCAAGTCATCAAGTCGTCGGCGTTTATAAATCTACCACCAAAGCACAGATAGTATCACGCAGCGAAAAAGCGGAATTAAAGGAAAATTGGAAGTATTTCTGTGGAAAGAGAATACGACGACTAGGTGTAGTCAGAAAATAAGAACAGTTTTCGTACTTTTTCTCGTGAAATTCAAGTCATCAAGTCGTCGGCGTTTGTAAATCTACCACCAAAATACAGATAGTATCACGCAAGCAGCGAAAAAGCGGAATTAAAGGAAAATTGGGAGTATTTCTGTGGAAAGAGGACACGACGCCTCGGTGTAGCCAGAAAATGGCACATCCAGGGTTCACGTTTGCTGAAACAGGCTCTACACAGAGCTGCGGAGGGTCAGCTACGAAAGCGCGTAATTCCTTGAAAGCGTGAACGCGGACGTCGACGACGTCCGACATCGTTCCCAGGATTGACGTCGCTATTTCCCTGGCCCGGACACTCGGCTCGGGCCAACTCGAAACGCGGACGGAACAGCTGCCGCAGATTTATTTTGGATTTCGTGTTGAGCGTTCGCTCTGTCGCTCTCGTGCTTGCACGCGCGCTTGAACAAGTACCTTCTCGAATAAACCCATACGTAGGTACGGTATGATGCCCGATATATATAGTGCAACGCGCCGACACACACGTGCACACAAGGATTCCACGCGGCATGGCCATTCACGTGTTCGCCGCGAATGAGTTTCGCGTTTGACGCGAGACAAAATGTCGCGTCCAGTGCGGCTAATGGCCATTTTTGCTCGTCGGCAGAATTTTCTGCGCGACGGTACGAACGTGCACGATGCTCTCGCTACGCACGTACGCAAGCGCATAGTTTTGCTATCGGACTTTCACGGAAGAAATCCAGGACGAAACGTGCCGCGCAGGAGAAAGATCCAGGACGACGGAATACGGTTAAAAAAGGAAAAATCTGCGCTTTCCCGAAGCAGCGCCGTGTAACAGTAAAAGATACTGCGCTTCGTCGCATTATCCGTCCGCGGTGTTAAATAAATTGGTGTGCGCGAGGCGTAAGTTCAGCATCGGGCGTCATACACGTCCGCACACATTGTGCCCTCGCTTACACGTTCCACCATATTAAATTAATTCGCGACCAATACACGCTCCCTACGAGCCCGTACGACGCGCCTCTCGCCATTCTCTAACCGCGACAAGCGCCCAACTCGTGAAATTGATCAACCGACTGCCTCCTAATCGACCCAGCCGAAAATCAATTCCGTTAGAATAACAAGCCCGCTTTTATCGGTTGAAATGTTCAGAATATATCTTGCAATTTCGGGTCGTTCACGAAGTGTGGAAGAAGCACCGCGATTAATTGCACTGTCTCTTCACACATTTCAACCGACGAAAAACAGCACATCGTTACGTTAAACTTTGACCCGATCGAGAAGATATATTTCGATAATCAATTCGGCCATGCCGCAGACGTCATTACGCATACTTCATCTGAACTATTTAACGACGCAATTGCCCCCCGCCCCAAGTTGAGCCGGCACTGTCTCCGCACAGCTTTCCATCCCCTCCAACGTGCAACTGTGCGGTCTTCACCCCTCTCCCCCACCAGCAGGGGCGCAAGCTCCCGTGCCTCACGGGCTATTTTCAAGCGCGGGAAATAAAGCGCAGGCTGCATTTTTAGCTTAACGGCCGACGGTCAGCTCATTCTCATCTTAACGCGTATCCACGCGCACAGCCAGAAGCCGCGTGGGACGGGGAGAAGGTGTCGGTTTATTGTCACGATCGCATTGACGATTGCGTACGAGCGAATGCCATCGATACATGCGCGGTGTCAATGCCATTGCTCGGCCAAAATTAACGGTGACAGCCACGTGCGATGTATCCCAGTAACGACGTCAGAGCGACGCAGAGTTTGGTCTACGCAAGCGAGATGTTTCGCAAAACGTGTGTGCAGGTGGACCCGAGAACGGCGCGGCTGCGATAAGTGGAGCGACGAATGCGAGAAAAGCGGCACACGAGGGGGAAAATCTCTGAGACGAGTCGGGGACAATTGCCGGCGCTTCGCAAAATTAACGTGTGTAATCGCAGCCGCGCAGTTTGCGCGTGGGTGGTTCGAGGGAAAGCGAGGGGGAGGTGCGGGGTGAAATACGCGACGGGAAGTTTTTAAATGAGTCCTGAGTCCCCTTAATATCGCGCGTTACAAGGTAATTTCGGTGCTGCTTGCTGGGGACTAAACGGATACGCGCTGGTAACGACGACACCGGTCGTGTCGAGTCTCGAAAGTTTTGGCCGGGGTAGTTTCGGCGGTTAAGTGGGAACCGGGAAGCGCGGGGTGGCGAAGGAAAAACTAAGGGTCGCGCCAATAAAAAGGACTTTAAATATTCAGTTTCAATTACCGAGGCTGTACGGAGCCGGCATTGTGCGGAAAAATTAAGGGGGCGACCTCCATTAATGCGTTAGTACGTGTATCGTATTGCACCGCGAGACGTAAGGTCCTCGCCAAGGGGAATCCAGGAAGCGTAAACGAGTGAGTCGCCGCACTCAGTGTCGCATTTTACATTGTACAATGGCACGCACGCGCTTTATTTACGCGCAGATTTTCGAGAAACCTGGCGCAAGCCCCGCGAAAGAGGAATGAGTATTCGCGCGAGAGCCACGTGGCTTCTTCTTGGCGTTCGCCAGATCAACAAGGTTAACCCCCGTACATACGAATTGTGGGTTTACGAATCTTTGGCAGCGTACGAATCCAAGGTTGAGTCGATCGGCCATGTGCACGCGCGAATGCTCAGTGGCACCGCGTGTGCCGTTTCACATGGAAACTTTCTCGACCTGTCTACGATTCTGACAGTTCCGTTACCAAGGACAGCCCTTCCAGACGTTTCCCGACTTTTCCCGAGTCGTCGCTCGCGATCGCCGTGCAACGATGCACCGAAAACGCGTGTGGATGTGTAGGATCGAAAAACGTAAGGCAGCTTTGGGCGAGATCTGTCTCGCTTTCAAATCTGTGCCACCAGCGCCTTCCTTCTTAACTGCCTCCCTTTTCTTAACACATTGAGTGTGATGTAATTATTGTGTGTTTTGACCTGGAGGCAGCGAAGTAGAGTTTAAGCTTTTACTCAAGTGTTTAATCGTTAAATAATGTACTTTTTGTTTTACGGTATTGTCTAGGAATTTACGTTATTCAATATGTTTGGTCGATTATACTCATTCTATGTTAATAACAATGCAAAAAGTTCCGTAATTCTGGTTCCAAAGGACTAACGTGGCTGTTAACCTGTTAATTGCTGTACTCTTGTCTTTTCAATACTGCCTTTCATTTTCCGCATCGGAAAAATTCTAGACGATACACATTTTAGTTGCTTCATCCAGTCCAAAGCGAAAAAAGTAGAGTTATGACTTCGTATGCCAGTAAAGACTCACACAAAGACATTTGCGGGCAAATGCCGCTGCCGAATGACTGAGTGTACTGATTGATGTTTCCTGTACAAACAAATGAATGGATCGAGAAAAAAAAACAGAACGACGACAATTAAGCAGAGACAAGGCCATTAAGAAGTAAGGCATCGGTAGTACGGTAAGCTTAGGCCAGCCGGAGAATCCGTAGGAAACGGGATCGATCCCGCCCGATGCTGCCTTGTATTTTTCGATCCTACGTAGATAAAAGAACAAGCCCGCCCAAAATCACTAATTACGATTTTACGTAACGCGGGGTTGAACGTTCGCTTGCGCACGATGCTCAGCTAATACCAGCCACCCCCGCCGCCATGAGCTCTCGATAAAACGTGCTTTGGTAAAAATGCGCTTCAGCGTAGCCTGGCTCGCCTCCTTCTTGCATTCAAAGACCTCTCTGTACGAGAGGAACGGCTGCTGAAACCGAGTAGGCAGAAGGTAAAAAAGGGGAGGAGGTTAAATTCAGGCCACCCCTCTGTAAGTATACAGACTCTAATCTATAGGTGACTCTTCGCATACGTATCCAGCGCGCCGATGTACGTACATATATATACGTCACCGCTTATGTATACAAACGTGTCCACACGGAGGCAGCAGCCGGCGTATGTGCATGCACATACGTGTATGTGTCGGCTATGCGCCTATCGATTCGGTTTTTCGGGTGCAGGCCTTGTTTCGGCACTTCGGCCCTCGTGTGCGTGAGAGAACGTACGTGTCTCTCGAAGCGCGCGTGCTCGTCCTATCGAAATTCCGCATGCACATACTCGTGATCACATTGCCGCGCCGCGCCGTTTATTTCCGCTAATCGCCTTTTAACACTCGCTCACGTCAAGCGCAGAGCATATCTCGCAGCACAGTGCCGATACCTGGTGCCTTTGACCGGTCGTCCTTCGTCAGACTGACGCGCGTAATCGCAGGTTAATAAGAGACTCCCTATTTTCACGCGTATTAATCGCCCGACAATTGCCTTGGCAACCATCGACGCTACAGTCCGACATGACGGCGGCGAAGCGATTCATTAGTAGAAATCGGCACCTGGCGTAACTTGGCCCTCGAACTGTTAAGCGTGACTACGACTATAACGGCAAGTAGCGGTAAGTGCGATAAGGGTTAAATCAGAGTGAGCCAATCGAAAGTCACGCACACCGATTTACAGCCGCGAGGTGCAGGACGCTCGTTCATTCCAAGACCAAAGGGGCTCGTTCTATGAGGCTAAGGGATGGGCTGAGTGGTCGCGGCAGGAGGCAAAAACGTTCACGAGAGCGGAAAAAACGAAGAGGATGGGATATTACGGAATAGAAAGAGGTTGGAGGTGGTCCGGGATAGACTGGGAATATATTTATTAATTTGGCAACGGTCCCGAGTGTATAGCCCGCCCCCTCCTTCTCTCTCCATCCTCGCCCACCCCTTACGTTACTACGTTATGACGCGAACAAAGCGACTCCGCGATTTCTTTATAGGCAATTCCGGGCTCTGCATAGAGTGTTGTAAATATTACGATCCCTCTTTCGCCCGACCTCGCGGCGAGAAGCGCGCTCGAGAAATATCCCTCTTAGTCGCTCGCGCAGTTTCAGGCCACCCTTAACCACCCCCGTCGTTTAAGCAGCCTAGCAGACTCGCGATGTACACCTCGTTTTGCCATATTTGAGCCTCTGTATTATCGTTATCCTTTCTCTTCTTGTCCGGACCTCTTCCGTCCGCTTCAGAGTTCTCTTGTCTGCTCACTCAACGCATCGTTATCTTCGCTGTGTCTGTTATTTTATGCGTCCTACGAACTTAGGAAAAGAATTTTCGGTGCTCCGCATTTTCCGCAGGAACTGGTGCGTAACGAGTGCAACATTCACCGCAGTCGTCTAGATTGCGTTACTGCGTAAAGCACTCATCCTCGGCACTTGCCGAATACAAGACATGGCGACGTCCGGTTCCTGTCATTTTTGTCATTAGCGGCCCCCCGGATGCCATCCGATGATCCCTCAGCAGAAGACACGGTGTAAAAATCCGCTATTCCCCTTCCCATGCTTTTATCTCCACACTTCCGAGGGATCGATCATCGAACATTCGAGCGCGTATCTCTCGCAACGTTACGTAACCCACGTTCGAGACCTCTTCACCATCTGTACCAATAACGGATTCCCGTATCTCCGCGTTCTCTCACTTTTCATTACCCCCCAGCGCACAGGCTGACCCATTATCGAGATTCACCAAGCATCGAGCGACGCGGTTAGAAACATCACGCAAACCGCCTGCCCGCCATTACGTACCAAAATTAGCCTGGTCACCAAACGGCATTAAGTAAAAACCCGTGGACACGCATAAACAGCAGTCGCCCGTATTCAAACAAACAAAGGTAACAGACTGTGCGCAGACCTCTGTGCATGCGCACCCTCCGGCCATAAAAGGCCGAAGTACGGTGCGGCTCGTCGGTGGAAGGTGTTAACGAAAGCGGCAAGGGTAGCGAAGAGATCGCAAGAAGCCGGAAGAGGGCGAGAAGTAAAGTGTAAGCAACATCATGCGCGGCACGGTGGGTGGGGGCAGTATGAGAAAGTTAGTGAAGGGGATGCAAAGGGGTGTAGAAGTTGCACTGCGAGGCAATAGCCCACTTGAGCTCGTTAGATGAATGGGGCCGGCACACATAGCGAGCGCAGAGAGGATGTAGGGACGGTGCCAGGGGGGTGCAGCGTTGGCGGAGAAGAGGGCCACAGGGGAACGGGAGTGTGAGAGTTACGTGGGTGGGTTTGCGGGGCCAGTAGCACGTTGGGCATGTGGCTAGGGACGAAGTGTGTGTTTGGACACACGGGCAGACACAGATAGCCGTGCACGTAGACGCATATGTCCGCGCGGGTGTGTGGGAGGTGGCCTGCTAGTTTGCATAAATTTAGGAAATACAGGGTAGAAAATCGATATCCGCATAGAGATTATAGATGGTGGTTGGTAGGCGCCGCGTAGCCGCAGCCTCCGTCGCGACGGCGTATGCGCTACATGTCTACTCTATCTCTACTATCCCTGTCCGCCACATTCTCCACCTCCGCTGCCCCTCGCGTTCCTCCCGGCGCCTATCCGCCGACTCTGTCCTCCCGAAACGACTCCCTCGCTCACGGTCTTTCTCTTTTCCTCTCCTTTAACCGCTCTCTTCCGACGTTCATCCAACACTATCGAGTACCTAAATGATCCTACGTATCGCTACTGGCGCACGACGGGGTATTGGTGCTTTCCCTCTTTTCTCTTCGCCGCTATCACCCGTAGATGAATATGTGTGTATGTATACATACGGCGTATGTACGTCGTCTAGGGTACGTATGTTTGTATGTAGTCTACCAACATAGACGCGTGCATGTTCTGCGTCGTGCAATTTCTCTCCTTCCGTCTCTCTACACTCTTTCTGCTCCGTCTCGCTCCGGGGTGCGCCGGAATTGAAGTAGTCGATATCGTCCTGCGGCCTGTCGCGAAATTAAGAGAAAACGACGGACCTGACGGACACAGCTTCGCTTTCCACCCGTCGCCGCCGTTTCGTTACGCCCTGTCACGTACATTGCTTTTTTTTCCTCGTAAAACATACACGTTCGCGTGTATTGGTGTTCTCCAAACTTCTTGTGCTTTTCTTGCCCATGAAACTACCAGCAATATCGTAGACGCAACACTGAATATTGAGAACGCTTAAGTATACTGAATTCATCCCCTACGTAGACCATCCTGGCACATTTTTCACAGACGGCATACTGTGTTCTCGATACAATTGACTGTCGCGTAAAATAATTTTGATACGAAGTAGCTCCCGAACCCCATGGTATCGTAGTGACCAAGTCGGCGAATTAATCATCAATTACGTCTGCAAAGGCTCGGCGGAAGGAAACGGAAAGGAAGGGGAAACAAAAAAAAGTCAGACCCTTCTGTCGTCGAGAGGACGATGATCTCGCTAAGAATAAAAAAAGTTGTGGAAAAAATACGACGCATCGATCTCCGGACAAGTCCTTTTCACGAGTTTTGGGGTCCATCCAGCCGTTCGTCCGCTAAATACTGCAGCATCGCGGAATTAAAATATTGATCGAACGCCGTACGTGAGAGAGAATACAAATTGCGGCAGGAGGAAGAGACTGGACGATCGCCCTGTTGGCGAACGAACACTGGTACGTATGCGTGGAAGAACAGTCGCTTTCAACGAAAAACTCTAATGTCAATGACTCTCGGGACTGGCATTCGTCAGAAAATTGTCCGTTCTGTTTATAAAGTGACGTACCCACCCAGCGTCTTTAATCGTTTAGCGCTGCATTCGTATTATTACGCGTGGATGGAGCGGTAGTCGTAGCAAAAATCGCAAAGATTGAAAATTACTCACCTGCAGTTCTTCCTTGCACTGACGTTCCTCTTCGAGACTCATCCGCTTTTCGTGCTTCTTATAGTAACGCCTCTTGGCGGCCTGTAGGTTGAACCACGTATACGAGAAAGATTTCACGAATGGTAGAAGGGCCTCGATAAATGGATGGAACTCATCCTGCGAACATAACACCGGACTACGTTCGCTTTTTGCATCTCTTGTATGTCCCAACGGTCTTATTTCTCGATTATGACTGTCGCGTTACTTCCATGCAACTTTCGGCGCTGCACTAAAGCCAGCTGTTAATCAGTAATGCCAGTAGACTGTGCCAAGCATGCTGCAAATCTTGTACATTCTCTCTAGTGAAAAGTCTATACGCGCATGCGATGCGTCAATCGTTCAACGATCAGTTCTACGTAAATTCGCGATCGAGATGTGTAGCAAATATTATATGAAAAGCCATGATCCAAGGGACGGTGGAAACGATACAAGGAAAGCCTATGTGCACAGGTGTACTCATCATCAACCATCTACTACGTTAAAGTTACCCGCGTTTGTTAGACTCCGACACACCAAACTCATCACGTTCCCCGTTCGGAATCTTTGCAAGCTAACAAACTACACCGATATCGTTGAGGTTGCTTCGGGAAATCTACACTTTCGAATTCGCGGTGTCTAGCGCAACAAGGCGGGAGGGATGGAGCATAGAAAGCAGTGAACGACACCAACCATCGAGTATTCGCAAGCAGTGCGGCTGCTGCTGTTGCACACTACCGTCTCTCTCTCCCGCCTACGATACACCTCTGCCTTCTCCACGTCCACCTCCTCCTCCTTCCTCGATGACTGTCGTTGTTTTTGTTGTCAGAAGCACCAGCAGCACCGATTCTCGTCGCGATAACCCTGCTGCTCCACCGTCACCCAATCGCAGATCAATCTTGGCCGCATCTGCACCCGCGACGTGTCGATATTCACGCGCGATCGAAACAACAATCCCCAACCCTAGCGAGCTCAAAACTCAGTCCGTCCCGATCGCACACGACTTCCCCGCGCTTTTAACCCTCAGTTCCTCTACTCGTGTACGCCTCCCGTGATCTATCGCGAACTATTGAGCAACGCGGCCGTTCTCGGCAAATTCGAGGATAAACGAGCGCAGACGGCAGGCAGATTCTCACGGCGAAAAAGAGAACATCGGTCCGGCTCACTTTTGCGCCACGTCACCGAGTGTCGCGCAAGAGCTTTCAGAGTGCTCATATACCGCGCGCGCGTGCTGTGCCTGCATGCGTGGAAAGACACACGCAAACGTACATGTGTGTATACAGATATGCGTATATATATGCGGACGCATTTATATACGACGCCGTTATTTTCGGACGCGAACGAAAATCAGAGACATTAAGGAGCGCTACGACGATGCTGAGAGAGCGACGTCGTCGTTATCGACTAAAGGACGAACTCGTGACGATTCCGAGGACGGAGACCGTGTTCCGATGTGTCCGTTCTTCATTAGGCTCTTCGCGAAGCTTTACCGAAGGCGCTTCGCGCGGAGAAGAAACGACAATTTAGCAGCCGCTTCGAGCCTGCACGGGATAATGACTTCTAGGCGCGGTTTACGAACGCGCGACCGGATATTAAAGTATTTTTAAAGCGCTGATATGTAGACTGGTGGACGTACACGCGCCGAGCCTTACACTCGCGGCGCGCAGATCTCGGATCTACGACGCACGAAATCAATGACACAGTTCGCAACCTCTACACCTCAGGACCTGCTTCTAACCAGCCTCGTTTCCCTCGTTCACGGTGCAACTGCCGACACCGTCAATCGGTAAAAACCGGAAACGTCGAATTACCGGACACTCGCCACCCGCTATCGTCCGTTGATCTCCACAACTAAATACGGTCCGGCCAAGTGCGCTTGCAACATTAAAATCGACCGCTCTCCACGATCTCCTCGCACAACACCGACGCGCTCCTGCTTAAATTCGGTTCACGTAACGTCGCATACGACAAAGTAAACTTAGCCGATTCGCCGATTCTCGATCGCCGTCGACTCTTAAGCAAGCTCTCACACGATCTTTCGCACGATCTTGCGCACGATCCACGATCCACGGACCGTGCCGACGTTCTTCCACAGGCAGTCCACGGTGATGCTCCGCGGCAGTCGAGCTTGCGGGGTACCAAACGGTGCGCTCAAAACCGGCCCGTCGTCGGCGAATAAATATGCTCGCGTGCTGTGGCGACGGACGCGAGAGGACGACGGGTACGACACGTCGGTCGTCGCGACGACACTGAGAGACGCCGCTGCCGGTCGAAGAGACGCGCGTATTCTAGAGAAGCGCGCCGCGCCGGCCAGGTACGGCACCCCAAACAGTTATTAATAGCGGCTCTGTCCTAGCTTACTAGATTTGCCCTCGAACCGACACAACTCTTCTCTTTCGTGGCGTCTCCTTCACTCTCCCCTTCTCTCTTCTACGTTCGTCGCCACCTCCGCATATCTCGCCATCCACCTTTTGCACCGAACGTCTTCGCGATTTTCGGATTGAACCAGTTTTACGCACGCGAACGATAAGTCTTGGGCGATGCTGAATCGTGGGGGCTGGTGAGATGGCTGGTGGGATGGTAAAAGTATGATGGATAGTCGATTTCTGCGTTTTTGCCGATCCGGAGATCGATTCTGTTACGGTGTTGGGGGTGCGGGAAATATCGGTGCAGTCTGACGTTAATGTGTACCTTGTCTCCTACAGCGGCCTGCTTTTTTACCTGCAGGAGGCTTGGTGCCATAAACACACCAGATGCTTTGTCTCTAAACTCGATCACTCACAGCGGATTAAATCTTTTAACATTGTACGGACGCAGAGTCGAGGTATCGTATCTTGCGGAACCGCATGGTTCATTCCATTGGAGCCAAACTAAGAGGAAAACGAGATGACGATGAAGAAGATGAAGCAGATAGTGGAAGAAAGAAGAGGGAGGCGACCACGCGACTGCTACTGAGAGCGATCGATAGCCAAACTTCTCTCTGTCTGGCGGGACATAACATAGACAAGCAGAGAAAACACGATGGCATGGAGCGTGGTTTCTGACAGTTTTCTAGGACGTCCATACTGTCGAAGATGCAACGTGTGGCGACGGTCGTTAGCGTCCTTCTAAGGATCGACGGGGTTCTATGGGTTGCACCGAGACTATGATTCGTTGGAGAACGACCGGCAGTGCGCTCAAAGGAAATTCCGCGCAATCTCGTCACTCAATGAATGCGGGCATTCAAGAAATATCAGACAATAGACGAACCCGTTTAGCATGATCTGCAGGTTCTAGTACTATTCGATAGTTGGGCTGTAATAAAGTTAAACTACGCATGCCACTCCCACGACGTGGATTGCGACAAATTTGACGCCATCGAAAATGTACGTCTAGTCTACGTGTCAAAATAACACCACCATAAATAAATACCGTGTACACTGCGCGCTAATCGAAGTTCGCTGGAGACAGGAAGAACGAGGAAGGACAACAAACCTCTGTGAGTCGTTTTACGCGATGAATACCGGTGTCCCATCGACGGCTAAATTATCCCTACAGCACGTTGCCTCGGCAGTCATTTCAAATTCAACGCGCGAAAGTTAAAAGGCACTCGGTGTTAATTCTAATACGCTTAAGAGTGTTCGCCTACATTTCAATAAGACGAGGCTTAACCTGACCCTAGAGGGGCATAGAATGTATTAACGTGACAGAGGATAATTATTCGGGACAATTTCCAAATCAGCTGACGGCGTGAAAGTTGGACTATCGGGATGACAGAGACGCGAAACGATTGGACAGGTTTGCGTGTGCGCCAGTGGTGCATGCACGTGCTTATAGTGTACGATGTCTCCAAGTCGAGCAAGCGTATGCAGCATGACGAAAATAAAATACACCGGACTACGGTAATTAGGCGTTTCGTTAATTGGACTAACTGTTTTTGAATTTCAGTAAAGAGACTGTTATTATCCAACGATCTGCATACGTATCTGAACCAGGTGCATTACGTAATTGTCTGATTAGTTGCAGCAATTGCGCGCAACATACTACGACTGATCTGCCCATGAAGTATGAAAACTTGGGATATAAAGAAAGTGTATAGATGATTGTCAACGGCAGGTTTTCGGCGCCGTACGATGTGTTTGGGGTTTCGAAATATTTTGATGCGACGACGCTAAAAGTGCAATCGCGTTAACAATGGAACCGATTTGTTGCGGTATAGATGTCAACGCATACTAAAATGCAAGGTTGTTGCTTGTGTAAAACACAAGGATGCTTACGTCCGTACATTGCGTAGAAATATCGAGACATATCGTGCTTCGAAAAGCTCGACTTCGTCTGTATAACCACCGAGACACGCGATTAACACGTGCTAAGGCTTTAACTCCGATTTTACTTTGCAACAAATTTACGCGAGGTTCCGCGGCTGCAGAATCAGAATCTGCACGAGTTCTCAAACCAACATCGCATAAATACTTCAATGATACAAGTGGCGGCGAACACCTTGAAGATTTTGTAACAAACCTTTCCGCCAATTTTCATCAACGCACCGTCGCCTAACTCATAAGCATCTAAATCTACGACTACCCTTCGCACGTTTTAAAGACTCCTCAAACCCCACTGTCATTCCACAAGCAGCCACAATCAACGATCTATTCCCGCGGTACACAAACCGCCGTCATTCCTCTATCAGCAGCAGAAGCATCTACGTAAATAGAGAAGCACAAGTCTAAACCTACGACACCGTCAATGCTCCGACGATTAGCTCGAAAACGCGATCGCAGCCACAAATAGCACATGATCGGGTAACTACTGGCGCGGCAGCGAACCCCGAACACGCGTGTGGACATTTGTCCAACAGCTGAACGCACGATCGATGCCTCCCCTCGATCCACGATTTATCAGTACGGGTGTATTTGCTAGATGTACCTGTCCTACGGAAGGGGCCTGCAGGTACGTCGAGACATCCGGTTCCACCATGCAGCTCCTCAATGTATCCGGGATGAACATGAGTAGCTGGGACGGCGGCGTCGTCGTCGTCGGTCCAGGCTGAAGCCGGCTTCGGACCGGTGCACTCTGCGCTGGCACTCCTCCTCCACCTCCTCTCCCTCCGCCACCACCTCCTCCGCCGATCGTTGCCTCGACGCCGAGCGTCGTCGCGACGCCGCCTGACCACCACGATCGCGATCAAAAAATATCGACGCTCCCACAGCTTCTGCCTGATCTTCTTATATTGACCAACTCTGCCACATGCTGTCTCGCGAATTCGTTTCACTACTCCTGCCCGTCTCTGCTTCTCAAAGCCCGTGCACCAGGCAGCTTATTCGTCTCTTCACTTCCGCAGTCGAACTCTTGACTGTCAGCGGTTTTGCTTCAGGCTATGGTCATCCCGCAGTTTCGGTGCACTTCTGACGGCATTAGCGTCGAACCAACGATACCGCGCGTCGTCGGCTTCCACCGAAGCGAGCCTCGCTGTCTTGAGTTAGCGTTTAGTAACGCACGTAGGATGAGGAATTACTTGTACATACCTTCCCGTGTGCCGTGTGTCGAACTAATACTCGGTACACATGCTCGGGAGTGAACAGGACGTCGCGACGCTCGACATCGACCTCGTGGAGCGAGGACAGCAGTCTACCGAGTCAACGTGTACCGCGTCTAACCGCGGTCTTCGACTTCTCCCTGTCAGCAGGCGGGTTTCAAAGGATCGGAGAACTTGTACACCCTGTCGCCTCGACGTCGAAGCGCGAGTTAGATTCGCTTTCCTCCCTGGCAAGACTTTGCTTCCCTCGCAATTGTCACTCTCGGCTCTCACGACGTGGCTTGGCGTCCGGAGGACCTCGATCGCGCTTTCGCAATTCGTCGGCCGTCGAGTCGTCGGAGACGTCGCTGACGCGGCGAAAGAGAACGACGACGATGACGATGATGTTGCCGACGACGATGACGGTGGCGACGGTGGTGGTGGTGTTGGTGGTGGTGGTGGGACGACACCGCACCCAGGCACACGCATCCTATCTAACCGCGAGCCCCGCAAACTCTCCTAACTCTCGACTTAGGCCTCTGTTTTCTCGTGCCACGCAAACCTCACTCTCCCTCCTATTTCTCTCCCCTCTCTCGTTAACCCTCGCAAGTCTCCCTCCCGCTCCCTCTGAGGCTGCCCTCCTCTCCTTCTCCTACGTGCATGCACGCTCTCACTCTCTCACCCTCTCGCTCTCGCTTACACTCTCTCTCGCTCCCTCGCTTTTTTGTAATCCTGACCACGAGAGGTGGCAGTGGATTACGACGATGACCACGACGATAACTGCGATGACTTCCTTCTTCTATTCGGTTCCTCGCTTCTTCCCGTTCCCAATCGGAAGACGCCAGGCCCCAGACTACGCCGACTCCAACCGAGCGCTGTTGCGTCGGCGTCAGCGTCGGCGTCAGCGTCGGCGTAAAAAGGCCACGGCCCCGCGCAAGCTCGACACCATGCTCTCGCTCCCTTTCGAACAGGAGAAGGAGTGTCTGCGCGCCCCGACATTAAAAAAGCCACTGAGAGAGGGGGAAAATGGACAAAAATATGGCTAGCGTGATAGGTGAATAGATAAGCGGATGTCCCTACTCCAAAGGAAAAAGTGCCGCCGGGAAAGATGGGAAAGTGCAACCGCGCGGCTTAATCAACGTGAACAATTGCATAAATACAGCTACCGCGGGCCATGAACGGACAATCGGGACTGTTGCAAAATGAGGAGCTCTCGGCGATATAGGAGGTAGAGGAGCGCATGGTCGATCAGGCGATTTAATCCGTGAACCCGTGATAGATAGCGAACGGGGGAAGCACTGGTCCACAGAGCTCGTAGGCTAATCGCTCGTAAGCCTCCCCTGCACTGCGTTCTCTGCTCAGTTTCCTCCGCTTCCCATACCGAATCATTTACGGTGTTCCTATATATCACGGTCTTGCCAGTATTTTTCGATACACACACGTCCATTAGGTATAAGCTTCGCGAATTTAGACTGGCTGAACTTTCGATAGCGACTGCCTAGAACAGATCCATGCACCCGGGCAGAACAGAACCACGGCCGGCGCACCATGAACGTCCTCTTCTACTTTATGGCGGTGTGGGTTTGTAAAAGCGACTGGAACTACTACGAACTTTTCGCTACGGGTTGACAAAGTTCATCCGCAAAGTACGTTATGTGATAATAAAGATATTGCCTTCAAATGCACAAGTCATCTGAAAGTTTTCACGAAAAACGTACTGTGTTTTAATAAACTCAAGTACTTTTGGAGATCCACGATATGATGAACGAAACTATAGGATATACTATGGAAATTAGGAAACAGGATCAGAAACGATATACCGACCCATATTGAACCATATACCTTCGCCTATCATTTTCGCATATTTTATTGTATTATAAAAATGTACACTACAGGCTCATGTTCCTGTAACGCCTGTAAACTAGTAGACACGTGACGAATGTTCTACAAGTCGCGGTAATTATGAATTCTTGTCGTAAATCGGACAGTTTTATGAATCGGTTAGCACGATAGTTGTTATTTCTGGTATCTATTTTTCGGGTTTTGGAAATATTAAAATCTCATAGAACAATGCCCTCTGTTCGTAACACTCGTAACCCTTATTCTCTGCCTGTCAGAGCAATCTGTAGCATGCTCGTTTTCTCATTGACTCCAATTAAATTCAGTCTGAAGTTTTATGGTACTTAGAGTTACATCAGACTTATTACTCATTGCACAAATAACGCAAACCCGATCGACTGTACTTGAAGAAATGCAAATTTGCAATATAGGAGACTATTCCTGTTAAGAAAATGTCCAAGACCTGCATCGACTATGTTATGTAAAATTAGTCCACAGGTGTGTAGACATGTCTTTCCATCTCTGTTCTTGCACTTATTGCTATCCTGGTGACGTCATGCACATTTACAGACATTAAAACTGCAACAAAATTTCTGTTATCAGTAACACATAACCGAGCTATCTGACGTTTGTCTGAAGATACAAACCCTCTTTAAAAATTCCTCTGCACATATGCGTGCTCTAGCGTTCATCGACAACTTCATCTCACTTATTTCCCTATCAATCTCCTCCATGAAATGAATAACAAAATCTACAATTTTATGTTTGTACATCCGCTCCACATGAATGTTCGTAATTAAGAAACTAATGTCATAGCCCTGAAAAATAAGGAAGAGTCTATTTCTTGTACCGAACTATCCGCACTCCAGGAACTTACTTCTATAGGCTTTCTCCTGAGGATCTTAAAGTGCTCTGCTCTCATTGTCATAAATCTTGTGAAATTGTGACAGAGAATCTTCTCCAAATCATCAGCCTGCTTAACAGCAATGCTTATTCTCATGCTGTTTATGCTGGACTCAATTAACACTTTCTCCTTATCATTCCTGCTGATTAATATTGGCGTGAGGAGAAGTTCCTTGCTGGCTCTGACTTCGACCTCGGGTTTGTTGTGCTTCTCAACGATCTGAGACGAAAAATTCTCGAGACACATGGCAGCTGTAAGTGTCCGCCGAACGGCTGTCAAGTAGGGTTTCAACGTCCCCGACTGAAAACACAAAACAGCGTGTAAGTCCTCATACCAGGTTCCATTAAACCGCCTAAACGTACAGGGGATTAATGGTATGGCACGCGATGAGCTAATACGCGCATGAATCACTGGAACACTTCCGTATCCTGCCCTTCTGATAAACAGCGTTATCAAGAGCCACTTTTCTAACCTATATCACTGGAACCTCAAGAAGTATCTTACCATTTTCACGAGAAAGCACAAACTTCCCTTCCGCTCGGGTATACAGAATTCCTGTCTCTTCCGCTGCTTAAATTCCTTTACGACAAATGCCCGAGGTGAAGCGAATAATGACACATTACGTTTAGCGCACAGGTCAAAGGGTTGGGTTTGGCCGGTTTGACTTTAAAGGCGACGGTGCGGGTGCTGCCATCTAGCGTCGCCATTCCGAACTAATAGAATGCACTAGCGAATCGAGATGGTTACGAAGTGACGCTTGGCGACCTAATTTTATTTGCTACATCTACGCGCGATAGAATGTCGAGCAGTTACATGTTTCGTAAGACTAACATGCTCTAATTGCGATAATACCTGTCCAATAGGTAATGGTATGTAAAAAAAGGAGTATTTTTGAAAAAAAATTATTTAATACCCCCGTCTTCAACGGCACAGGGCCCCTGCCCAACTGACCCTGTTGTTATAAGTAGCTGCGTTGCTATTGGCTGGACACTGACAAGTGAGAGTCAAGCTCGCGACGCACCAAAATTCAAACTGCCAGAACGGAAATGTTTTATGTTTCGTTCTGAACGTTGTCTAATCTTAAATGATATCACATAAAAAATCCTGTCTCTTCCGCTGCTTAAATTCCTTTACGACAAATGCCCGAGGTGAAGCGAATAATGACACATTACGTTTAGCGCACAGGTCAAAGGGTTGGGTTTGGCCGGTTTGACTTTAAAGGCGACGGTGCGGGTGCTGCCATCTAGCGTCGCCATTCCCAACTAATACGATGCACTAGCGAATCGAGATGGTTGCGAAGTAACGCTTGGCGACCTAATTTTATTTACTACATCTACGCGCGATAGAATGTCGAGCAGTTACATGTTTCGTAAGACTAACTTGCTCTAATTGCGATAATACTTGTCCAATAACCAATGGTATGTAAAAAAAGGAGTATTTTTGAAAAAAATTATTTAATACCCCCGTCTTCAACGGCACAGGGTCCCTGGCCAACTGACCCTGTTGTTGTAAGTAGCTGCGTTGCTATTGGCTGGACACTGACGAGTGAGAGTCAAGCTCACGACGCACCAAAATTCAAACTGCCTAAATAAAAATGTTTTATGTTTCGTTCTGAACGTTCTGCAACTTTAAATAATATCTCATGAAATACTAGATGCGGGAAATTAGGGATAGTGGGATAGTAAATTGCATCGAAGATATTGTAAAATGTCAACATGAACGATTCAATTCCCGGTTCGCAGAAAAATTATGAAACGCCTGTGTAATTCAAATGATTGTTAGATGAGTATCGAGACAACAATGAATTAAAAAAAATCTGTTAGACGAAATTGAACAAAAAAAATGGCCTGCTGCTATGAAAAGGTTTTGGGGGTTTTGATTCACTGTTGGACGAAAATCTCTACAATGAGATGCAAAAAGCGAATGTAGCCGTCTGGAAAGATCGGAATCTTCACCATTCGACATAGATTTAGATACGCATGTCAAAAAAGACTGACGCGAAAAGCAGAAAATTGCATTAACACGTTGTCTGCCAAGCGTATTTTACTATATTATAACGGCGACGCTATGAAATACTGCAGCGTTTGATTGATTTTCAAATGTAAATAATGTGCAGGTATTGGAGACAATGTTGCATCACTATTCTAACAATAACTGCATTTATAAAATAGTAATTGTTGTCCATTACGAATATTTTGGATCTTCAGTAAAATCTTTTGCGCCGGTCACCGGTGACCATCACGGCAGTCAAAACGTCAAAGTCTGCTAATTTTAATCGAGCGTATGACATCACCCATTCACTTTATTCCGATGAAACCGTATTATCCAGCAGCAAAACTAAAGCTATTGGGTTGGAGGGAAAGTTCTGTCGTATTTTTAATAGGCAGGTATTTTTTCTTGTAAATAAAAAAAAACATTATGAAATAGATGAGAGAATGCTTTCAATTAAATTAAATAATTAAATTAGACCTATAGAAATGGTAAAAATATTTAATTCTTCATTGTACATATACATGGAGAAGTTTTCAAATTGTACGTTAAATAGTTTGCTGCTACTCATCGTAATCCAAAACGCGCATCTTCTTGTGACGAATTGGTTGAAAATCGCTCCCGTCGCTTGAAGATAGGATTTCAATTGATTTGTTTTTTGGTACCATAAACTCAGTGATCAGTTTTTGTGACGATGGTCGACTGGTCAATTGCTTGTAAACGTAACGATAGTGAGACATGCATGATCTCAGTTCTTTTTGGAATTTTAAGCGTCTTTCCGCATTGGTATCTATTTTAAGAAAATGCGTTTGCAATTTTTTCGAAATCTGGATCCCTGCATATATTTTATCTGCCGTAAAAGATTCCGGTTCTTCTTGTCCATTTTCATAATCTATCAAACTATTGATAATGTCACTATCATCGACAGTTTGGTCCTCAATCATCTCGTCCAGGTCATTATCGCCGAAAGAATCAAAGCCTTCTCCGCCGATGTTATGTGCAAGCGCACTAATTTCAATAATAACGTTGACGCGTTTTCGGAACGTTTCGATTAATTACACATTCATATATTCGTCCACAACATGTATACGTACATTGATAAAATATTAAACTGGTGCTAACGCCGCTAAGATTCACATACCGCATAAAAATAAATCGCACAAAAAAATTGCACAAAAATAAAATCGCACAAAACCAATCGCACAAAAACAAAATCGCATAAAAAAAGACCGCACAAAAACAGGCTTTACTGTATGTAGATCTAACATATGGCACCTTCGATGATTGTATGAAGTATTATATCGTATTTGCAGAGTTATCGTGCACTGAGCCTGCAAAGAATAGCCACAGAATTTGATGTAAAAGTCAAGAGTATTGGGTTGGAGGGAAAGTTCTGTCGTATTTTTAATAAGCAGGTAATTTTTCTTGTAAATAAAAAAAACATCTGGCTAGTGAGGCATTCGGATTTTTTTTTTTTTTAAGTTGCTGTATAATATAAAAGGAGTCCTTGTTTACCGTTCATCATTTACTTGTGATATTTAAAGTGAAAAACATGTCAGTAGATAAAGTGCATTTACGACACTGCATTTTGTATGAATTCCAAAAAGGAAGCAACGCATCGGTTGTATGTAAAAATTTATGTGCGGTATTTGGAAAAGATATTGTAAATGTCCGTACTTGTCAAAGATGGTTTAGCAAATTTCGTTCCGAGAATCTGAGCCTCCAAGAAAGTGATCGATCTGGACGACCATCCAAGATCGATAATGATGTTTTGCGATCCATGTTGGAAAATAATCCACATTTAACAAGTCGAGCAATTGCAGAAGAGTTTGGCATTCATCATACAACACATTAAATGTATTATGATTAATATTAAACACATATTTTTATAAATTAATTCAAATATTTTCTTTAAAATACGACAGAACTTTCCCTCCAACCCAATATATTGAACAGGAAGTCGCTAGCGATTGCAAGCACCGAAGGTTGCACTGTAAAATAAGTACACTTGCAAAAGTTATATTAACAATGAATGCGACTTGATGTGATAATGGACAAGCTCCTGATACTTGCTGCGATCGAGAATACATTTACAAGCGTATGGTGAAAGGAGACGTGTTGAATCGACTGAAGAAACTCACACAACTCATCGACTTTTAGTGTTCGCCGTTTAAACATGGCGCCGTCCGTAATTAGGAAGTGTATATCTTGCGCAGTTGCACATGGCTGCTGAGATGCTAAGAAATGAATCAAGGTTAGAAAAGTTGTTGTTTGGTTCAACGGCAGTTTTGACAAAATGAACGTGAGAGTTTTTAATACAGTAAGAAGAAAGGTGGTAAACCCTCCGCAAATGTTCAATCACCTTCTTGTGTTGGACTTCGAAGCGACATGTGAGAAAAATCGGCCTATGGTTCCTACAGAAATCATAGAGTTTCCTTGCGTAGCACTATGTACGAAGGACTGGAGTGTGAACGATGTGTTTCACGAATTCGTAAAGCCAAAAGTGCATCCAGAACTCACGGTGTTTTGCACGGAGCTGACAGGAATTATTCAGGAAATGGTAGACACCCAACCGTACTTTCCAGAAGTGTTGTCACAGTTTTGTGAGTGGCTCGAAAGAGGGAAATATTTTCGAGATGGAAATAAAAGTGCTTTTGTAACGTGTGGCAATTGGGATCTGAGCACTATGTTACCTTCACAATGTGCTTTAAGTGAAGTCTCTGTGCCCAAAGAAATGGAACAATGGATAGACCTCAAACATATTTTCTGCAATGCAATAGGCTATTACCCTCGTAGTCTGACAGACATGCTTACAAGGCTACATATCCCACTACAAGGACATTTACATTCTGGTTTAAACGACGTCGAGAACATGATTAATATAATCAAAACGTTGAAAACTTTCAAAGGAGGTCATTTCAAAATTACTTCCACACAGGAGTCTTCGCTAAAATTCAGAAAAGCCGTCAAATATTAAGAATATATAAAATGTTTTTATTCGAACATTGCTTTCGTTATGTAGCGAAATATGAATATTTTAAGATGTATATAATAAACGTTACAGTAGATTAAACAGAAAACAAACATAAGTACAGTCTTCATTGACGCTTAATTGATACTTTAATCAGAACATCCTGCTTGCTATTCTCTGTGCAAATTTCCAATAAAGCTTCAAAACCACGATCGACTCTTCGTTTGCACTGGATTTTCAGAGGAAAGCCCCTTGCAGCAGGTATCATACCTTCAGCAGGAACCACGCTCAATATTTCTGTGTTCGATAAGGCAGTCTCAAATGGTTCTGCGACTTTACTTGAAGTGGAAATTGTAACTGTGGCCTCGGTTATTACCGGGGGCATTAAATTGACCACTGTGGGCCTTACAGTGACCTGGTCCTCAAAATCACGATGGTGAAAAGCAGTTTCATGAAAACCCATTGTCCTGCAATAAACAGAAAGATAAAGTTAAATGTTCGTACTCTTCTAGTTAACTGCATCAAAAGTATCAGCTTACTGGGACGGTAGAAAGCTCTCGTCGCACGGTTCGTAAACGTGACTATTGTCGCTACACAAGGAATAGAACATTTGTGACTCGTCTGCCTCGTCATGCAGAATTGACAAAGTTTCATCCGCACATACTTCCATGGTGAGCATTATTTCATGTTGCTGGACGCCGCGACACAGATCACCCAAATTTTGCTGAAACGGCGAATTAACATTTTTACACGAAAGACGAGAAATGAAAATCAGAGGAACTCACTATTGAATCGCGAATGATAGTTAAGTCCGGTATGAGCCGTTCTCCGGGAAACGCTCTACATATTGGATATACCACATTTCTGAATGCCTCGTTCTCACTTCCTCTTAGTTCACCGGTCTCCTTCATTTTATTATACAACCTACAGTAAAAGAGCACCTTATACGCACCTGCGACCCATGAATTTTTCTAATATTCTGTACCTGCGTATGCGCCAACGAGTTGGCTCGTCTCCGTGTGTTACAGTAATAGTTCCTACATGAGACACATCAGCCAGTTTCAACAGCGCCAGATCTTCTTTCCGTGGTCGAAACTCTAGCATCACCCACTGCACCTCGTTCGGATTAAGTACTAGTTTTGTTGGGTCTACTTGCCAACTCGATACCGTTGACGGATAGACCGCTTTCGGTGTTAACTTTATTTTCGCATAGGAGCAGAGATCCCCCGTATTCTGCAACCTAATCTTTGCGCGCAGTGAACCTTCAGAATTTAATGTACCCAGGGACAGCCACATCTTGCCGCTCGTGTCTTTGAAGGCCTCCGATATTTCAACCTTGCCGCAGCCGCCGTAACCGCTCAAAAATATCTGGGCACAAGCATAAGCTGACCTGACGACTGCACATGGCTGACTTAACCCATTGACTGCCACGCAAATTTAGTACGTGTTGCCTTGGGTGCCACAGTTTTATTTTAAAGAAGACATGAAGTTTTACAAAATATAATATTATTAAGTTACTGATATAATATTGTAATTGTAAACTTGTATGGCATTTACAGCATTTTTATTGAAAGAAAAACACCTTTGGTACAGACGCTTACTACGAGATATCTCGTAGTTGGCAGTCAATGGGTTAACCCTTTGCGCTCGAGCGGTGTCTCTCAGGCACCACCCGAATCGATGCGGTAAATTGAGCGGTAACGGTGTTTAGTTGTGTTTGGCCTAACGAATATCGCTTGACAAGTCTACTTGGAATTTTGTAGATCATTTTATGAGGTGTCTACATAGCTATAAGGATGTCTTATCTCAAAAATACTTGCGACCGCGGGTTGGACTCTACCTTCAACATTAGTTCGAACCCAACGTTCTTAGCAATCGCAATATTTCTTTCAAAACGTTACTATCGAGACCAACAATAAGTATGAAACATTTCCATCGGCGAAGAAATTATAACTATATATATACCGTAAAGATAATTTCAATTTTCTCTTGTTAATAAAGTTGTGTTTTTATAACGAACAAAATTATATCACTACTACTGTATCGACGTTAGAGGTATAAGAAGACAAAAATCCGAATAATCGATAGTGAATCTGAAAGCCAAAGTGATTGTACAGAAGAGACTGAACCTTCAGAATGGACAGTGTGCACAGAATCCGAAGAAAGATTTTGTCAAATATTTTGGAGACTTCACCTCAAGACAATACCCTCACAAAATACAAGCCGGCGAGAGCGGCTGATTACTCTCGAGTTGCTGGTTCGCCTGAGAGAAAAGCGCGTCGAGCGCAAAGGGTTAAACTTCATACGAAGAGCTACTCACTACTTTCGATGGGCGCGACTCGTTGTTTAAAGATTGGACCTCGTAATGGCGCAATGTTATTTTTCCGGAAGACGCGCCAGTTCGGTGAGGAGTGTAGACTATCGAAAGTGTCCTACTCTCCATACGTTGCATCGACAACAGGAGAATAGTACCTAGGGCCTGACGCTCTCTGAGAAACTATGTAAAGACATTCTATGCACGTAAACTATATAGGAAGTCGCAGAGCATCGAATAATGTGAGTGTTGGCCCTACCTTAAAACTCTTGTCGTTGTCAGATATGCTAGCCTGTATCCTGATCTTATTCTCGCTCGTGTTGCGTATCGCAAACTCCTTAATCTCACTTTTCCCTGCCTTGACACAATTCCATACGAGGACGGCGTGCGTAGCTCTGATTGGAATTTTGTCTCCAGCCACTGTTGCGCCCGAGACGGTGCTACTGGGCGAATTTCTGCCAGAAATGCCAGTTCTTCCTGACGCTACACTATGGGGTGAAGTTGGAGAGCTCACGGGTGCCAAGTACTGAGGAGTTTCGCAGCGCAACATTTCATTCTGATTTTCCGAACTTTGTTCGCCAACAATCGAATGGTAAAGAACATTCTTGCCTGCTACCAACTTAACTTTTGCTGATCTATTGCGAGTATCCAACGTCAACGGCTTATATACAACTGTGAACGATCCAACCTCGTTCCGTTGAAGAAACAAGGTATCAGGTTTGATGGAGAAGTCCGCGACGATACCCGAAGAGCTCTCGTTTTCTACAATACAAGCCGACACGGACGTCGGTATGCTACCACTATTGAGAACATTCAGTTGCTTGTTTTGCTTCTTCGAAATTACTAAGCGTTTATCTGTATCGACAACATCTATTTTACAGGTGCCAATTTGTATGGCCAGTGGCATTTCCTTGATCGTCAAGGGGTCGCCTTCTTCATTCTCCACCTGAATGATCAATTTTCCTTGAAACCGCATTAAGTCATCCTTATGAGATAATGTGCAGCCATTGTAATTTACATTCATACTGAACTCCTCTTGCGCTTTCAACAATACTTGTTTCACATACTCCTTCTCGTTCGACGCATTCTCGGTCTCATCGAAGCTAAATATTTTCGGATCATTCTGCACAATGGATAGTCTTATGGGTAGATCAAGACTATTATTGCTTTCTAACGTAACAGGTAATTTTGCGGTACAATTGTTAGCGACGTATTGAAAGTCGAGCTCACATTTTGAGGAGTGCGTATTGACGTTTACTTCAAGTTCCTCGGGTTTTAAACAGAGTATATGCTTTTGCGACCATTCAGATCGCGTTACCATGTCTGAACTGGTTATTTTTAAAACTACCACCACGGGTGGACATACTTTCATAATGTTCACGTTAACCTGAACGGTTTGGAATGAGTGAGGTTTTATAAGAATCATATCTGTTGGTAGTTTAATAACAACAGTCTGTTTGTCTCCTTGAATCTGATGTACGCTTAAACAACAGATTATCCATCGGTCAGCTCTGTTACTCAATTCAATATTAGTTGTACGGGATACACCGACAATACAACTACATAACTCCTCGGTACTCTTGCTAACGATTACATCTGAAATAAAAGCAAAATAGTTAACGGAAATTAGTTGCGTATTAATACGATACCAGAAATCCTACTATCTGAATCGAAGCGCGACGTAGAAAAGTCCATGGTAGGATCCTTAAGTTCACAAGAAACATTCTCTTGCTTTATCATATCCTTCTTCTCCAGAGATTGATCTTGCACTGTGCTTTCTACTTTTTGATTTTTTGACAAATTTTGATATAAGATAAAGGATTCTTCGTTAGACTGTGAATTTTGGAGCAATGACTTCAAGTTCGGAGTCGGTTTTATCTCATTGAATAATAGTGCGTCTAAAGTAAAAAACAAGCCTCTTGTATTCTAGTGCTACGAAGCTGTCATTCATAATTTACTTTACCTGCGCTTTTTCGATATGACGAAACGTTACTTGTATCTTTCTGTGGAATTTCATGTGTCACATACAATGGTTCGTTCGCTTTTACATTTAAGTCCGTACTATAAGACATCATTTTGGACAATTTGCTTTTCGTAGTTGATAATTCATTTAAGATTTTACTATCTAAGGAAAGCTTTATCGCGGGACTGTGCAATTCATCTGGCTCTGCTTCAAATGCCGCCTTCAATGGCGCGGCTGGCATGGAGTTTCTACTGGAAGGTAATAAAGTAAACGTATCTCCAGGCGAGTGTTTCTCCTCGAATTGTGGATACTTTTTCTTCTTTTTCGTCGCCATTATCAGTTGATCCACTAATCGTCGAGGTGTTCCGTTATCAATATCTTGCAACGCCTGTGCAATACTACTCAAGCTCATGATACTATGTTCTTCAATAGTTTTTGTGGCATTTCCACAAGTTGTCGGTTCAACATCCTTGTGTATGGAAGATGCTGCAAAGGGTGCCATGAAATAAACGAATTTAACGGGCATATCTAGATGTACTCTAAATACCTTCAGTCATAATGGTTGAATCAACTAGCGCCATGCGTTTATCCTTTTTTATTGGGCTTTTAATAGAGAACCCGAAACTAGGTCTTTCCTCAACATCATCCGAAAGCATACCGATTTTGCGGCATTTTCGTTGAAAGAATTGACCGACTGAAACCTTACGCCCCGCGCAAGACTCAATGGATAGGTCTAGCTCGCCGATAATTCCGGAAAAACAAGAGAGGTCTAAGTATTCCTTCTCGGCGTTCGCTGCTACTGGAACACCGTACGAACAATTCTCCTGCCAGGAGACTTCGTCAGCTAACATCTGACTGGCCATTTCGGATGCTGGATGGAAGTCCTCGTTTTGAAATTGGGCCATGAGTTCTTGCGCTGTTGTGTCGAAACTTATGCCACCAGAATTTGAATCGCTATTTGATGGGAGACTTTTTTCCGGAGTTCTACTTAAACTCGATGAACGTGCTGTTATTTCGTCTAGCTCAAAAGCAACCTGCAGTAATAGTTTTATTAATCTACGCACTCAACTAAGAGAGTCGTACTCTGAATCAAGGGACTTACACTTGAAGCCTTCTCATTCGATCTTTGTACTGTACTGTCTCTGGGTTTATTTGATTCTCTATAATGTATGGATTGTTTTGCACATCTATTACCTTTCGTGTTTTGTACATTAAAATCATTTTCTTTATTTGTATCTGCAGAATAATAACTTGTTATAACGATGTCTTTACACACATTGACTGCTGTATAGTAATCAGTGTTGGTTTGTCGTAAATCATGCCAATGTGTACTACCTTATTAGGCTTATGACTGAAACCATTACAAATATACAATACACATGTTACAGGTATGCATATTAAAAAAATATGCCAAGATACAGGAATAAAGTTGTGAAATATATTACCGCTGTGATATATATTGTGTATTGTGATATATATTATATATATTGATTAACACACCCTTTCGTAAAACAAAAAGTGTTTAGTAAACCTCAAGGCATGAATAAACAGTACTCTAAAAATGTCAATAGTATCAGTGATAGGATCCAAAGTAAATGCATTATTTCAATCCTTGTAATACCAGAAATAGTTCATGCCATTCACATTTAGGCTGTACGGCAGTCAATGTGTTAACATTAATCGGAAATCCATTCGACTGAAGAAGGTACCTTGCCGTATAGATGAAACTCTCGATTCACTACACCTCTGCAGTAATCGCCTGGCCAGCTCACGTTCCAAGTCCATGTCCACTTTATGGAAACCAGTTCTTTGTTTATCATCCATATCGCTGACATCACCTAACACTATCGCACAGATCAATTGGTAAGGAATCATGAAACATAGTAGGAGTTGCTAGTACTATTTACATGAAGATATGTTGTCGAGAATGCCCAAAGAAGAAGCAGTGGTGTGCGAAGAGTCCCTGTCACGTTTATGCTTGCTGTCTTGAGAGTCTTTGTTAGCCAGCCTACTACCCAGCCTTAAAATAAACCAAAGAGAAACTCGATGATCAGGTGGGTCTAGCGTAATTTACATCAATGTACATACGTGCTCTTTCTTTGAACCGTTGATGACGCCTGTGGCAAAGGGGTGTTCAACACGGTCATGTTCACAAAATCCGAACCGGTTGGCTTCGGTGGACTAGACATTATTGTACACGATGTTTCTCCCTTCCTCAGTGAGATATAACAAACGCTTCACATGCCCAATTGACAAAACTCTACAGTGTTCTCTACGAAAGAAGAAAGAGTAAACAACAACATATTATGTACAACGTACACCTCAACAGTCAATCGAGTTTCGTGTTCAAATTTGAAAGTTTTCTGTCACCGTGGTACGAATAATAATGAGACGCGAGTGCGCGTCAATTTTCTCGTATTACCGCCATCTGACGCTGCCGACATATTAAATTCCGCTAAAGAAATAGCTTCTGCGCTCCACGAAAGATGGGGCAAACTTTACCATGAACGTATCGCTCACCAGAAACCTCCCTTCGCGATCTCTACACCAATAAGAGGAACCACCGAATCATTATGTTGTTACCAATGCATCTAGCGCTCTGAAAGAGTCGCATCGTCAAAGGGTGTTCGTTTATTGTATACGATGTTTCTCCCTTCCTCAGTGAGATATAACAAACGCTTCACATGCCCAATTGACAAAACTCTACAGTGTTCTCTACGAAAGAAGAAAGAGTAAACAACAACATATTATGTACAACGTACACCTCAACAGTCAATCGAGTTTCGTGTTCAAATTTGAAAGTTTTCTGTCACCGTGGTACGAATAATAATGAGACGCGAGTGCGCGTCAATTTTCTCGTATTACCGCCATCTGACGCTGCCGACATATTAAATTCCGCTAAAGAAATAGCTTCTGCGCTCCACGAAAGATGGGGCAAACTTTGCCATGAACGTATCGCTCACCAGAACCTCCCTTCACGATCTCTACGCCAATAAGAGGAACCACCGAATCATTATGTTGTTACCAATGCATCTAGCGCTCTGAAATAGTCGCATCGTCAAAGGGTGTTCGTTTATTGTATACGATGTTTCTCCCTTCCTCAGTGAGATATAACAAACGCTTCACATGCCCAATTGACAAAACTCTACAGTGTTCTCTACGAAAGAAGAAAGAGTAAACAACAACATATTATGTACAACGTACACCTCAACAGTCAATCGAGTTTCGTGTTCAAATTTGAAAGTTTTCTGTCACCGTGGTACGAATAATAATGAGACGCGAGTGCGCGTCAATTTTCTCGTATTACCGCCATCTGACGCTGCCGACATATTAAATTCCGCTAAAGAAATGGCTTCTGCGCTCCACGAAAGATGGGGCAAACTTTACCATGAACGTATCGCTCACCAGAACCTCCCTTCACGATCTCTACGCCAATAAGAGGAACCACTGAATCATTATGTTGTTACCAATGCATCTAGCGCTCTGAAAGAATCGCATCGTCAAAGGGTGTTCGTTTATTGTACACGATGTTTCTCCCTTCCTCAGTGAGATATAACAAACGCTTCACATGCCCAATTGACAAAACTCTACAGTGTTCTCTACGAAAGAAGAAAGAGTAAACAGCAACATATTATGTACAACGTACACCTCAACAGTCAATCGAGTTCCGTGTTCAAATTTGAAAGTTTTCTGTCACCGTGGTACGAATAATAATGAGACGCGAGTGCGCGTCGATTTTCTCGTATTACCGCCATCTGACGCTGCCGACATATTAAATTCCGCTAAAGAAATAGTCTCTGCGCTCCACGAAAGATGGGGCAAACTTTACCATGAACATATCGCTCACCAGAAACCTCCCTTCACGATCTCTACGCCAATAAGAGGAACCACCGGATCATTATGTTGTTACCAATGCATCTAGCGCTCTGAAAGAGTCGCATCGTCAAAGGGTGTTCGTTTATTGTATACGATGTTTCTACCTTCCTCACTGAGATATAACAAACGCTTCACATGCCCAATTGACAAAACTCTACAGTGTTCTCTACGAAAGAAGAAAGAGTAAACAACAACATATTATGTACAACGTACACCTCAACAGTCAATCGAGTTTCGTGTTCAAATTTGAAAGTTTTCTGTCACCGTGGTACGAATAATAATGAGACGCGAGTGCGCGTCAATTTTCTCGTATTACCGCCATCTGACGCTGCCGACATATTAAATTCCGCTAAAGAAATAGCTTCTGCGCTCCACGAAAGATGGGGCAAACTTTGCCATGAACGTATCGCTCACCAGAAACCTCCCTTCGCGATCTCTACACCAATAAGAGGAACCACCGAATCATTATGTTGTTACCAATGCATCTAGCGCTCTGAAAGAGTCGCATCGTCAAAGGGTGTTCGTTTATTGTGTACGATGTTTCTCCCTTCCTCAGTGAGATATAACAAACGCTTCACATGCCCAATTGACAAAACTCTACAGTGTTCTCTACGAAAGAAGAAAGGGTAAACAACATATTATGTACAACGTACACCTCAACAGTCAATCGAGTTTTGTGTTCAAATTTGAAAGTTTTCTGTCACCGTGGTACGAATAATAATGAGACGCGAGTGCGCGTCAATTTTCTCGTATTACCGCCATCTGACGCTGCCGACATATTAAATTCCGCTGAAGAAATAGCTTCTGCGCTCCACGAAAGATGGGGCAAACTTTACCATGAACGTATCGCTCACCAGAAACCTCCCTTCGCGATCTCTACACCAATAAAAGGAACCACCGAATCATTATGTTGTTACCAAGGCATCTAGCGCTCTGAAAGAGTCGCATCGTCAAAGGGTGTTCGTTTATTGTATACGATGTTTCTCCCTTCCTCAGTGAGATATAACAAACGCTTCACATGCCCAATTGACAAAACTCTACATTGTTCTCTACGAAAAAGAAGAAAGAGTAAACAATAACATATTATGTACAACGTACACCTCAACAGTCAATCGAGTTTCGTGTTCAAATTTGAAAGTTTTCTGTCACCGTGGTACGAATAATAATGAGACGCGAGTGCGCGTCAATTTTCTCGTATTACCGCCATCTGACGCTGCCGACATATTAAATTCCGCTAAAGAAATAGCTTCTGCGCTCCACGAAAGATGGGGCGAACGTTACCACGAACGTATCGCTCACCAGAAATCTCCCTTCACGATCTCTACACCAATAAGAGGAACCACCGAATCATTATGTTGTTACCAATGCATCTAGCGCTCTGAAAGAGTCGCATCGTCAAAGGGTGTTCGTTTATTGTATACGATGTTTCTCCCTTCCTCAGTGAGATATAACAAATGCTTCACATGCCCAATTGACAAAACTCTGCAGTGTTCTCTACGAAAGAAGAAAGAGTAAACAACAACATATTATGTACAACGTACACCTCAACAGTCGATCGAGTTTCGTGTTCAAATTTGAAAGTTTTCTGTCACCGTGGTACGAATAATAATGAGACGCGAGTGCGCGTCAATTTTCTCGTATTACCGCCATCTGACGCTGCCGACATATTAAATTCCGCTAAAGAAATAGCTTCTGCGCTCCACGAAAGATGGGGCAAACTTTGCCATGAACGTATCGCTCACCAGAAACCTCCCTTCACGATCTCTACGCCAATAAGAGGAACCATCGAATCATTATGTTGTTACCAATGCATCTAGCGCTCTGAAAGAGTCGCATCGTCAAAGGGTGTTGGTTTATTGTATACGATGTTTCTCCCTTCCTCAGTGAGATATAACAAACGCTTCACATGCCCAATTGACGAAACTCTACAGTGTTCTCTACGAAAGAAGAAAGAGTAAACAACAACATATTATGTACAACGTACACCTCAACAGTCGATCGAGTTTCGTGTTCAAATTTGAAAGTTTTCTGTCACCGTGGTACGAATAATAATGAGACGCGAGTGCGCGTCAGTTTTCTCGTATTACCGCCATCTGACGCTGCCAACATATTAAATTCCGCTAAAGAAATAGTCTCTGCGCTCCACGAAAGATGGGGCAAACTTTGCCACGAACGTATCGCTCACCAGAAACCTCCCTTCGCGATCTCTACACCAGTAAAAGGAACCACCGAACCATTATGTTGTTACCAATGCATCTAGCGCTCTGAAAGAGTCGCATCGTCAAAGGGTGTTCGTTTATTGTATACGATGTTTCTCCCTTCCTCAGTGAGATATAACAAACGCTTCACATGCCCAATTGACAAAACTCTACAGTGTTCTCTACGAAAGAAGAAAGAGTAAACAACAACATATTATGTACAACGTACACCTCAACAGTCAATCGAGTTTCGTGTTCAAATTTGAAAGTTTTCTGTCACCGTGGTAAGAATAATAATGAGACGCGAGTGCGCGTCAATTTTCTCGTATTACCGCCATCTGACGCTGCCGACATATTAAATTCCGCTAAAGAAATAGTCTCTGCGCTCCACGAAAGATGGGGCAAACTTTGCCATGAACGTATCGCTCACCAGAACCTCCCTTCACGATCTCTACACCAATAAGAGGAACCACCGAATCATTATGTTGTTACCAATGCATCTAGCGCTCTGAAAGAGTCGCATCGTCAAAGGGTGTTCGTACACGAAGCGTCGACGCGTATGATTTTACCCAATATTATCTTTATTCCGCTGACCGAAAGCTAATTTATAGACCCGTGATGGTCTAAAGGCAAACAGGGCGGTGTGACACGCGTTGAGAACGCAACCCCGCAGTAAGCAGAAACATCCTATCAGTGCTTTTGACAGTATATCCGGTGAAGATACAGTGAGTTCGTCCGCCATTGTCGGTATTTGCACGGCGTTTAACGAAGTTTTCTCGTATCAAGCCAGGATCAGTGCCGGCGGTCAACTCTGAGACACATTCGCTAATCATGTAAGTGAGTCAAGGCCTTAGATATAAATAATCCGTTTGGTGTTCCCGGGCAAAAGTTAACCTCACACGGTTTTCATCTGCATGTAGGGCCCGCAGTCGGAAAGACAGTACAGGGAAAAGTGATTCCGAGGCGACTGATAAGGAAAATAAAAGAGAAAGGGTGCGGGAAAGGGACAGGAAGAAACGTGCGGCGTCTTCATCCAGCAGTGGTAGCAGGTAATATTTCAAACATTGCGCCAATCTGATGTTACTTTCTCATTGTATCCTACTGTATTAGAAACATTGGTTTGGTCAAGTGAATGCACTACTTACGCAATTTTATACTATTAGTTGTTTACGTTTTGGCTGCAGATCGCAGCAATAAAGAAATTACATATATTTGGATTTCACGTCTGCAAAGTCATCTTTTTTATTCGTAAGCTCCTCCGACAGTAGCTCAGGCTCATCTAGTTCGAGCAGTGGCAGTAGCTCAAGATCCAGCTCATCCTCCAGCAGTTCATCCAGTAGCTCCGGTAGTTCATCAGGTAGCTCCAGAGACAGAGGCAGAAAGAGAAGTCGTAGCAAAAGTGTTGATGCATCCAGGAGACATGATAATAAAGAGAAGGAACGTGAGAAGGAAAGAGAAAGGGACAGAGACAGGGATCGAGATAGGGATAGGGAGAAGGATAAGAAGAAAAACAGCAATTCTGTCACCGATAAACCTAAGCCTAAGGGGCGTTCTAGGTATATCCAGTGATCCTCAACACCAACATACAGTACGTCTGTGTTCAGACGATTCCTTATTTGACATTGAACCTGTTTCAGAACACCGTCCCCTCGCAGGAAGCGCCGAGAGCGGTCACCGATCCCACGACCTACAAAGATACATATAGGCCATTTAACTCGGAACGTCACGAAGGAACACATTATGGAGATCTTCTCGACGTACGGCCAGATTAAGATGGTTGACTTCGCGATGGACAAGCTCCATCCCAATCAGGGACGCGGATTCGCTTACGTCGAATTCGAGACAGCGGACGAAGCTGAAAACGCAATGAAGCACATGGACGGTGGTCAGATAGATGGCCAAGAGATCACGGCGGCGCCAGTCTTACTGCCGAAACCACGACCTTTGCCGATGCGAAGAATGTCGCCGGCGATGGGCAGACGAGCACCGCCACGATGGGGCGGTGGTGGCGGCAGAAACACACCCCCACGTTACCGTAGGCGTTCGCCGCCAATGAATCGACGCCGAAGTCCTAGGCCACCAAGAAGTCGCAGGCCTAGGAGTCGCTCACGCAGCCCACCGAACAATCCCCGACATCGACATCGACGTTACACAAGATCCAGCTCGAGCAGCTCCCGATAAATGACTCCTTGTACATAACCGCGAAATGGACATTATTAAGAATAACTATGATACTTTATCGACAAATTGGTCTACCTGTGTACTGGCGAGAGTTTGTAATAAATGGTGTGAATTGTACCTTTTCAAATTGGACACCGTCTTTTCTTCTAGCACGACGGAGATCGAGCGCTGCTTCTGTCGGGACTGGGAGAAACGCTAACGCACTAAAAGCTTTGATAGAAACTATGATTATTAGACCCTTTTACAAAGAATCAATTTTAGAAAAAACCTATTCACACAAAAACCTCTCTTATACTTCGCGATATATCTACAAGAAACATAATCAATGCATCACATTGCAACCTTTTCGCATCGATGAAAAATATCTACAATTTTTAAATTGCGTATGGTCGTTAATTATATAATATAATGTACACTTTTTTAACGCTGACTTTACAGTATGTTAACTAAATGAAGGTTTGAGAGCCGCGGGGAAAAAATACTTTTCGTAGGCACCAGACCCAACGCTGGTCCATGGCACAATTATTTACTTTTTTTTCGAGAGAGAGAGAGATCTCGGGTTTGCTCTCTGGTAACGCAACGACGTTTTATGGCTTCGAGAGGACGGTCTAACAAAGTGATAATATCGCGTGTCCGCCGAAAAATTTGAGAAAAATTCCGCCCGTCAACCAATTACGAACAGAACACTTTGGCACGGACAAACTACTTTTAATCGTGATTAATCCTGCGTGTATATTTTATGATGCATCTTTGTAGTTACATGCACGCACATGTCTCTTTCGTTAGTTCAGTACTTAGGAAATCATTGCAAATTAATTCCTTCTACACTATTGTTCTTATACATCACGGATTAAGAAATCAATACGAATATTCTCGAAACCGTTTCACTTTTTTATCACAGGAAAGCACCGAAGTGCTGTTTTAGCAGCATATAAAAAAATAAAAAAAAAATAAACGAAAATATCAAGCTCGCCAAAACCGCCAAAAGTCGCCATTTTCATTTGCCCTCTCGCTTTTTCTACCGTCTAATATACAAATGAGGCTCTATGGGAGAACAGACATTTTTTACACAATTTATATTACATCGATTAACACAGGGTGAACTTTGTCCCCAGGTTTAATTGATTAGAGATTCCGGTTCTTATACGTTCGCAATAAATAAATAATTAAATAACGCTTGTTTGAGTAATGGTTAGAGATCCGCTCTTTCAACGCCCTTTCTCCACTTCCTTACTTTTTTACCTATGCTGGATTTCATTTTCTGTATTCTTCGCCGTTCTACAATATAACTATAACGTTACACACGATACTTTAAACTGTACGCATAGAGTTATCATCGTAATAATGAAAGTTTATAGCTATAGACAGTCAGATTCCACCCCCTGTGTTCACAGAAAGCATGATATCGCTGTTTCTGATACGACGCAGTCATTAATGTCTTCGTCGTTGTGCACTGTCCTCAAAACATCGACTACCGACACGGACTGTCCGTTTCACAATTCAACATTTCAATCTTCGATATTATTCGTCGATTCGATTCGTCTCACCGACATCGTTTTGCCTCACACTAATCTATACATCTCGCATCGTTTCGTCGGTAAAACGAACCAAATCCGACGATAGAAACGAATTTTCTCGAACATTTCTTCATCCTCCAGGAAAAATAAGAGCGAAGAAATAGTGCCCCACGTGCTTCATTCAAACTGTCTTAAGAGCACTGGGCTTATAGTCGTTCACACGTACGAGAGAAAGGCATCGGTCCTTGCCACGCAGAAATGTTCACGTCCTACGTGCTTTATCTTTTCTTTCGATAACTATAAATATTAATAATCTATGTACAATTTCTTTTTAAGGAACGCCCTTTCTCCACTTAACCGATCGGCAGCTGGCTCCCTCAGGTAAATAAAATGCGATGTCTACTCGTCAGCGTGTTTGGTCAGTGTTTGTGTTAATCATTCTAACATTTTTCGTTAGAGCAGATCAAAATTCGTCCGTATCAAGATTAAAAAAAAAAAAATAGAAGACAGTTACAGAATATACTGCAGCCAAAAATGTAAAACTATTTGAAAATATATCTGCAACCGAACATTTTTCTCTGATGCAAGAATCACACTTACCAATACAAATCTTAACCTGGGACGCTATCTTTGGTCTGGTAATTATTAGAACAAAGGTACGGTCGCCGTAACAAAATACACTAACACGAAACACATCCAGCGAGAAAACCTTTTAGAAGGGCCCGTCGACAGGCCGATCGTTTACGGGATTCGAGGACGCCGGCAATAAGTATCATCGCGACTGCGAAGTGTCTTCCTTCTTATGAATATCAGTGTGCATCATAGTCGGTTCCATTTGTCTAGCAGGCACTCCAGGTCCCGGACCGGCCCTGTGATGCATGTGAAGATTACTGAGCGGTCCCGGACTGTTGTCCTTGCCCCTGAGGGAGTTAACGGGTGGCGGTGGATAAACGGCATATAGTTTCGCTCTTTCTTCTTCTTCCGCTCTGAAAGCGGCTGCGGCCATCAGTGGATTGTAACGAAGTTGAAGAGAGTCGTATCGATAATCTCTAAAGGGATCCGTTGGCCAGGGTCCACTCGGTTGCCCTGTGGGTGCTGATGGCGGTGGGAAGTGTTGCATGGGATGTCCGCCTAGGCCGGGAATCATGCCTCGTGGCATGGAGTGTGGAGGCATGCTATGCGGATGCCTCGCAAGATACGTGTGCGGATGAGGAGCGTGATGATACCTCGGGTCTGGCAGATTCTGGCCTCCCGACGGTACCTGTGTCGGTACGGGCGGTCGAGGAAGCATTACAACTTCATCGTCCTTACTTCGCGGTTCTTCTTTCACTCTAACCTCTTCCATGGGCGTGGACCCATTGCGGAGTGGCGAACGATCCCGAGCGACCATCTGACGATTCTGATGGAGAAGTCTCTCGCGCTCCATTTCGCGCCTCTCCATTTCTCTTCGTTCCTTGTCTCGTCTCTCGCGTTCTCGTTCGGCTGCTTCCTGCTGTTTTCGTTTCTCTTCTTTCTCGCGTTCGCGCCGTTCTCGTTCACGCTGCTCCTCTCGTTCCCTCTCGCGCTCTCGACGTACACGTTCTCGTTCCCGTTCTCTTTCGCGTTCTCGTTCTCGTTCTCTTTCTCGTTCACGCTCGCGTTCGCGTTCTTCCAATTCCGCTCGCCTATCGATCGTTGGTGGCTCAGGTTTCAGACCCCACGAGACCGTAGTTGGCGGAAAGCCTGTGCTGGCCCGTTGTAACCTGTTGAGCATAGGAATAGTGGTGTTCAAATCCGTTTGTTCAGGTTCTACTGTTTGAATTCATCGATCAGATGTGGTACTTACCCTCTCCACGGATCGTGTACGGAACTTAGTCCGCCCAAAGGTGGCATTTCTCTACTAGGAGGAAAGCCAGAGAGACCAGGAAAGTTCGGATTTGGTGTTCCAAACGTCGAGGGGTATCTTCCGAATGGTGACATACCTGCCCCTGCAGCGATACGATGGGCTTGATCACGACGCCGTCCATCATCTTCGTTTAAAAGACGTTCATCGGGTTTCTTACCTAAATGAGAACCTGGCGTGGAGAGGAAACCGACAGGATGAGGTGGTGGTGGAGGTGCGGGATGTGCAGGCGGCATGTTTGTTGGGAAAGGAGGCGCCATCGGAGGCGCTCCAATTCCTAAACCAGTCGTTGGTCCACCCGGATAAAGATGACCCGGGGGTCGAAGAAGTTCAGTTTTGGTGCTAACGACTCCTCCAGCCTTTGCTTCAGCCTGTTGCTTCTGCTGATGATGGTAAATCTCCCAAGCAATGCGTACATGCATTGCATTCCACTTTCCACTTTTCTGTGGAACGTTATTACAGTTAATCAGAAAACCAAATTTGCTTTTCTCGCTCATTCAATGGGCGTGTAGTTCAATAGATCAGCATACCTTTGGTGCAAAAGAAGTCAGATGATTGGGTGGTACGAAGGGTGTAGACGGTGGACCAATTCCTGGATGTAGGAGGCTGGTATTAAAGCCAGAATATCCAGAGATATTTAAATTTCCGCGAAAAAATGGAGACTCGACGCCTCCCAGCTTTGGAATGTCCTTAAACTGTCGAAACTGTTACAATTATAGTCTGTTACTAACGACTAATTTTGAAAACTCAATCTAAAAGCTTCACTCACAATTGGTGGCGGAAAAATAGTAGCAGCGGTAGGTGGAAGTAAAGGAGTTGTATGCTGATGCACGTGGGTATGTTGATGCTGATGATGGTGCATTTCCGTTCTGAGATAAGGCGGAGGACCCAGGTTGCCCACACCCACATTGACGTTTCTGTCTTGGGACGCCAAGAATCTATTGTCAAGTTCTCTCCGCAACAGGTCTGCCTGACCTGCGACATGCGTCACCCCTTTTTCCGGTTAAAATCTTTCGTTTTTCAAACTACGGCGGTTCAATCTCTCCTTAGAGCTTCTGAGCGTGACATTAATCAACATTTTATTGTGGGCCGTGCACTGTATGGCAAGATCTAACGTTAAATTTAAAGGCCGCAAGGTATAAGCAACATTACTAGATAAACTAATCCGAATGAAACGAAAGTTTTTTATGCAGCAGAAAAAGAATAACTTTCCCTTTCGGCTTGATTATCTATTTTTAAAACGCGTGTACACTGAATGGAACACTTACTTGTTTGAAAGAGAGATTCTGCGGAAAACGGATTTGGGTTAGTCGTGGGAGGAGGTAGGGAAGGCAGTGATGTATGGGGACTCGAGCTAGATACGGGAGGTGGCAAGGGTGCAGCGAACATGGGCGGTGGAAATGTGTGTATTCCTAGTGGTGGTACAGGTGGTGGTGTTGGCCTGGGTACTGAGGTAGCCGTTGCTGGTGATAACTGTGAACTTGTGTTGCTACTGAAATGTCACAAAACGTCGGAATATGACAATACTCGTCAACATAAATCGCCAAGCTGTAATAACGTAACGTGCTTACCTGATCCATCCTTGCGGTTTTGTGTAAGCGGGTAGACTAGAATTGGCGGGTGAAGATGTGTTTGGCACGCTGACGGGCGTTATGCTGCCTCGACTTAGACTACTCACGTTGCTGCTGTAACGAGTTAACACCATTATTGCGAAAGTCTTATCAATCTTAACGCACCCACGTTACAAGCGTACAACGCACTGAAGCCTTACCTGTAGCTATCCCTTTCCCTGCTAGGGCTATGTCCACGTGGTGAATTATTGTTGTTCCTCCCAGACAAGCTGCAAGCTACTATGTCTCTGTGAGCAACCGTGTTAGCTGTTGTAACCGTGTTTGTTATGGTGGACACACACGTCGTCGTAGCAGCACTCAATGGAGTGTTGTTATTAGTTGTATGGTTCGCCACGGTGCTTCCAATGGTTTGCTTTGTTATATTAGTGCACGGCGACGTTCTGCTACCCCTCTGCGTTAATGTAAACAAAACATGGGCATCATATAACACCTCCAGCGAATATCACAGATTCTCCCACACAATGTGGAACCTGCGAACGATATATCAAATGAGTAAGGTGCTTACCACATCCGCTCGCGACGAAGCAGAATGCGATGGCGATGGCACGGCTGGTGGAAGATACGGACTGTGGTTGAGAGCCGTGTAAGGCGTGTAAAGTGGCGGGTACGAAGGTTGAGTCTGCGGGTACGCGGCCATCGGTATCGGTGGCGGATAACTCGTCGTTGCAGCACCATTCGATGGTGCAGCAGGTGTCACGCCCAAACTTGCTACCGCCGGACTAGTCGTGTGACTCGACGACACGTGGGGTACGTTCGGGGGATGATGCGCCTGCGGTATCGTCGTAGTGTGCGATGGCTGTTGCGCGAGAGAGGAAGGTGGCTGTAGAACCGGGGAAGGTGGTCTTTGCTGTGGAGCTATTGCACGTGGATTCGCTGCCAACGGACTAGTCATCTGGAAGTAAGAACGAGGCCGGTACAACAAATGTGTTCTCAGCGGCCTCACTCGAGGACGAGACGAATTTTACTCACGGGCGGTTGGGATATGTGTGGGGGCAGCGTGGGACTTGGTGGACTCGGCGCCGTTGGTACTGGAGCAGAGGCTGGCACTGGAGGCGGAATTGGCGCTGGTGCATCCGTTGCTGGATTCGAGATTTGTCCCCCCGTATCCGGAGGTGACCCTCCCGCCCCGTTTGCCGGTGGCAATACGTGCGGCGAAGAAGATGGCAACTCGTCTAAAAACGCATCGTCCGAGACGTGTAGCGGATATGCCATTTAAAAGTGAATTTATGTAAAATATTACAATTTTACTATACTTACATTTGCGTGCAAGAGGCGGTGGGGTAGACGATTCAAAGAGTATCGATTCAGCATCCGAGCCCTGCGAAATTGATTAAATTTATCATTTTTGCCGTGCGGCATTTTGAATGTAACGTTAGCAGTTGTACTGGAAGTGCATACCTTATCGTCTTCTCCTTCGCTATCACACTGAAACGAACAAGGGAAAATAATGCTCATTAGTATGGACAATGAATACTATCTAGATAGTTCGTGTTTTATCCATTATACTTACGATATATCCTTTACCCGAACTGCAATGACTGCTAGCCTATAATGTGAACAAGCGATAAGATTAGAACTTTTTTCGCAATTCCTAAAGTCTGTGACAAAGGAATTGAATAAAAACAAAAGTACTGAGATTGGCTGACAACGCGCAGGCGTTTCGTTTGTTTTCCGCAAAAACTTACATCGCTGAGGTGGTCCCTGGAACTATCCGCGTCCTGGCAATCCCTGGGCAAACTAGGACCGTGCAATTGTTCGGACGCTCTTCCACTGTCGTCGCTTGTACCCGCATCTAGGCCCTGTTTCAAATTTGAAAACGGTTAAAAACCTCAACATTAACTTATTCACTTAATATACCCAGATGCTTCAAATTACCTGATTCAGCGTCGATGGTGTCAGTATGGAATTATGCGTGTAATGGTTGTGCTTGAAATGATTTTTGATGTGATGCTCGCTGTGTCTATTATTCTGTCCCGTATCCAACTTCGGTTTCTCATCGACTATTGATAATAACGTATGCAACTTCTTCACATTGTTTTTACCGGCTAGCTTTATTGCACTCTGTGAACAGAGAGAGACAGAGGTACGACGGATCAGCGTCCGAACTTATAACTCGCTGGTTCGCAGACACTCCATTCAAACGAAACAGGTGCGTGAAAGTGCCCGCGATGGCAACGTAATAAGACTAATCGCCCAGAAGTATAACAAAGAGCGGCCATCCTAACTCCCAGAACCCATAGTGCTCTATCAGTTCGCAGAGATCACCGATCGAGGGACATCAGAGAAGCGGTCGAAAATTTTTCGAATGACCGATAACCAAAGTTTGGAGTGAAAATTCAGTGTCTACTCTGATTCGCGGTCGCGTGACGGGCGTGTTTTCAACGATGACAGAGGGACTCGCGGTGCGTGTCCCTCTCGTGTGCGCGGTGCAGCATGGGAGGAGGAGCTTCTGGAGGGGAGAATGGGAGGAGGGTGAGCGAGGAAGAAAGAGAAGACATTGACCGAACGAGCAGCAGCGGCAAACAGCAGCGACAAGGCCTTCTCGAGCCAGCTGGAAGCAGGAAAGAGAGACGATTCGATTCGATTCAGCATATCGGAAAGAGCACGGCGTCAATTTTGCCCAATTTCCGAGCCCGAGGAGGACGCGAGAAAAATATCCGGAGCGGCAAGGCAACAAGATCTCTCCGCCGTCGCAACCCAGTTTTACGAGTCCGATGCGACTGTAAATGAGAAAGATCGATTATAACGGTTTTGCAACTCGCGCGGATCTTTCCGTCCGTCGACGCGCTTAAGGGTAGCTGTTACACGCAAATAGGCTGGCGTGCGAGGCGCCAAATTTAAGAGCGATAGATCAGAAATATGCGCGTTAGTTCTAGTTCCGAGCGGAGAGTGTGTTAGAACGTTTGGCGGAATTCCGGGCCGACGAAGTGGGAAAGCACTTTTTCGCCCCGATGTAAATTCCTTCGAGAGAGCAGTAGGGAAAGAGACTGATGTTATTATACTTATGAAGTTACTTGGGTGTCGTGCATCGAGCAAATGTCAAGGCGGTGAAATTTCAACACCGTGGCCCGGTGAAGAATTCCATCTGCTGAAGGCGCGAGGCAGTTTTGACAGTTCAGGAGGCGAAATACCACGAGCGTGTACGGTTAAAGGAAGAAGGTCGTTCCACCGGGTTCGGCCAATAGTCTCCTCCGCGCATCGGCTGGTCGGCTACTAAACTCGTCCGCGCAACGTTGCCACGTCTTTCCGTTCTCTCCCGTGTGTTGATACGAAACTGACTCTCTGATAATCGGCCTGGCCACTCTCGCAAGTCGCTCTCATACACATTCCCGTCGTAACGCTCTCCTGTCTGCTCGTGCCTCGCGAACTGATCGTCGACAAATCGGGCCGCGCGCATTATGTCACACGCGCGCAACTAACATTCGATAATTATTCGCGGGAACGCGTCGAGACGCCTAACACTTTTTTCACTCCATCGCTTCTTCCCTCATTTTTCACTTCGACCGTCAACAAACAACTCGCACGCACCTACGCTTCTTTCGAATTGGCCCGTTAAGTCCATTCGAATGTTTCATCAATGATCGGTTGCACGTGTGCACGTACGCAGCCGTGCGTTTTCACAATAACGACGCTACATTTAATAAGTAACTAACCTTACGGTAGACCGGCTGTTAATCGCGGATATTCTCACGGTGCCCTCTGACAATGCGCACGTATGAGAATGACAGATCGGTGGCAAACTGTGCCGTGCGTATTATTACTCGGAGTCAGATATTCGACGGGGCAACGAGAACGGCCTGCCGCTGGCAGCTCGATTATTACGATTATTTTATCGGGATTAATCGGATTTTTCATCGCAATCTCCTCGTACGCGAGCGCGTACGCGCGAATTTCCGCGAGGGCGTGACATCGGTTTCGTATTGGCAATACGTTCGGGTACGTATGAATTATCGGTCCTCTCGCCAGTCCATTAATTTCTTCCGGGTGATCGAGGGCTCTGCCGCTTTTTGATATCGGTATTATCGTTGGCAACGGTACACACGATAGACGACGCGCATCGCCTGTGAGCATGTAGACGAATAAACGAGCCGACCAAAGTTTGCTTTGTTAGAATCCACTTCCCATTTGCTCCGCTGCCGCTTGCATCATTGTTTATTCTCGCCGAATGGCATTTCGACTCCTCGTCCGCCGTTTTTATTTAACGGGAACGTAGCGGCTAGCGGTACTGTTCCGACATTCTTTCGCCCGAGAAATTTTCGAGTTGTTCGCATCGGTGCCAAAAATCGACGTGACGGCTGGCGGCGGTCCAGAAATGATTTGAAAGTAAACATATGTTTTTCAGCGGCGTTGTTTATGCTCCGAATTACGAGTTTTGCGTCAGGTTCTACAGAGTCCTGCAACCGAGCGAAGAGATGTAGAGTCGAAGAAACAAGTGACCGGGTTGCTTGACAGGTAGACCATTTGACGAACAGATGTAAGGAGACGTGAAATAAAGACGCGAGGCGGAGATTCTGACCACGAAGAGACGTGGAAGATTGCGAGTGCGTGGACGTGAATGCAGGATCAACAATTTCGGGCTGAGAAATACGGAGCGGGAAGAGAGGCTAGACGTCAACGAAGGGATTTGGAGTAACAATGTAAAGACAAAATATTTGCAATGATGATTCAGACAGCGGACGTCAGAAAATATATTCTGACGAGTTCTAAGTTATGCGAACTGGCGCGATTGAGAATGAATGCAATCACTATTGCCACGTGCAACAGACGTCTAGTGTTTATTAGCGATAATGTAGGTACTGTTGCGATTAAATGATTGCGACAGGTTCAGCCCGTTTTTGAAATTGTACTTTCGAAGATCGCGAAGATATTGAGGTAACGACAAAGACTAGCCGGATTATACGAAACATACTACTGATAAGTATCGTGCAATTTATGTAAAAACTAGCCATTTAGAACCCACGTATTCTAACTACATCAACATATCTCGCGTTTGTTGACGAAAATATTCGCCGTTAATCTAGTAAGGTGGAGCACTACGACGTTATCACTGTGCAGTTAAGACACTAATAAATTGCAGCGTTATTGTCATGTGGGAATCCACGAGGCAGATATAAACAGCACGAGCATCTACCTCGAAAAGTCGCGCGATATATCAGAAACGGCACGTGCATTAAGCAGCAACTGCGTTGACGGATCACGTGGTACCACACGGAATTCGTTCATTTGATTTATAGAGCCACTGACCTCGGATCTGCTGCACGGCGAGCATGCAGCTGATCACGGAAATTTGGAAGAACGACCTAGCACAAAGAACAGCCGACAGCGACGTATCTATTCCCACGCTACATCCTCAAATCCTGCCGTAAGATTTCCGTGCAACGCATTCACAACATTGCCGATAGCACGCAGCAAAGTCCAACGCGCGGAGCGCCTCGCCTAACAGTCAACAGATACAGAGCCGCGCGTCGCAAAGTACACGATCAAATGTATCTACCTACCGTGTATATACCTACTGATACTGGACTAGCCCTGCTGCGTTGACCGCAAAAAACGGGGTCGAAAGAAATCCTCTCCCGCCGCCAACCTCATCCCGTCCGGTACCTTCCGTTCTTTCACGCGATAACCAACATACTGATTCGCGTACGACCGTTTGCGGCCCAACAGGTTCACGGCAAAAAGCAGAACCGCGGCTCCGACAGAATTGTGTACACCCTGACCAGTAACCACCGAACGCTTTCTTTCGGCCTTGCAAGAAATCTGCCACCGTCACGTCGACCCACCGTGCGCCGAAAGAAAGCGGCGCAACACACAAAACACCCGGTGCAACCGCCTGCAACAATCTCGCGCCGTCCAGTCAGGAGAACTCACCTCGAGTTCTTCGTAGGTCCTAAAGGCGAGTATGGCGAAACCATCGATAATATCCTCCTCGAAAGGTGGTTCCTTTTGACTGGCCGCCGCTGCCGCCGCGGCGATGGAAGACTTCTTTCGTGGCCTGGGCGGTCTGGGTGGCCTAGGCGGCCTCGAGTGTCCGTCCCGAGGATGTCCAGCCCCGCTCCTGGCCAATCCCAAGGCACCCAGTCCACCACCGCCGGCGGCGGGATCCTCGTCCTCACCGCTATGACTATCTTCGTCCTCATTCGTTCGCTGCCTCGGTTGCTGCTGCTGTTGTTGCTGCTTCGCGCTGGCCAAGCTCTCTCTCTGAGCTAGCATCCTCTGAGCACGCTCCCGCCTCCGATTTCGCTGACTCCGCTGCTTCTCCATCTCCATCTCGAGACCTCGCGAGTCGTTCCTTTCGCCTCCGTCAACCCGTAACCACCCCGCCGCGCTCTACTCCTCGTCGCACGGCTTTGCTTTTTTTCAGAGCGTACTCACGTACCAAACCAAATCTGTCCTGTCCTTGTCGTTCATTATCCGAATCATCTGCCGAGACTATCGAGACTAAAGCGTGCACGGGGAGAGAGAGAGAGAGAGAGAGAGATAGTGAGGGAGAGAAAGAAATAGCGAGAAAGAGTGAAAGAGAAAGAGGCGATGGTGCTTCTTCGCCGAGAGATAAGAACTTGTATTCCTTGGGATAAGGACGCGTGCCCTTAGCGTCGGAATCCTAGCGTACACTGCGAATTACTGTGGATTAGCGTGTGCAAGATTGATGGAAATACACGGCACTTACTGTCGGCAGAACGAAAGACACATAGTGTTGTACCGCGCGCACACTGCCAATCGAAGCCACACGCACTTCAGTATTTTTCTCACTGACGAACCCGTCAATTTTCGCGCCCCGCGGCCGAGAAGGAACTCACCACGGTTTTCACTTGCAAAACTTCCCTCGGGTACTCCGTGCAATGACTTCCTCGATTCTCCTTTATAGTACGTCAAAACGGGCTCGAGTAATTTCTACGCACGCACACTCATTCATTTGTCTTCCTTCTTGCGTGTTACACTCTCGCACAACAGAACGAGCACGTTGACTTCTTTGCCTCTTGCTGTGTTAGATGAGATCTTAAATAACTCGGAGATTCTCGTACACGCATCGATCGCAGGAGGTGCCTCGATGCTTGATCGAAGACGACACGTAATGAACACACTAGAGGGAAAAAAAAGAAAGTAACAGAGTTGAAAGGAGACGAGGACAGTGAGTGAGTGAGTGAGAGTGTATGTGTGAGTGAGTGAGTGAGTGACTGAGTGAGAGAGAGAGAGAGAGAGAGAGAGAGAGATTGGATGGGGATTAAATGCACCGATGGTCACCAAAATTATCAACGATCTGAAAAATCATTCTAGACCGTTTTTTTCTCGTTGGCATCATTCTTGCTTCTCCTCCGACGTGTGTCGTCTTCTCGTGTCCTGCTTCCCTCGCAGCAGACTAGTGGCTCCTTATTGGCTCTCTGTCTCTCTCTCCCTTTTGCGAGAAGAGGCACTGATCGCTGAACAATCCTTAGATATATCGCGGCTCGAAAGATTTTCTTCTGAATATGCTTGGGACCGATGCACTATTCGTTGGGAGCATGCTCACTTTGTTCTCCTTTAATAACTATGCTGCAATATCCTCCGGCCAATAGCGGAACAACGGAAATTCACGTCTGATTCGACGAGTTTCAAACATCTATGGCAAAAAATTGCATCAATTTTCCTTCGGACACCCACACGATGACCTATGCATTTACACGTACGTACACACGCGCGCGCACTCTCTCTCTCCCTCTCTCTCTCTCTCCCGTGGCAACACTCAAATTCTCTGAGGAAAATTGATCCTCTGTGGTGACACGACGTGACGCGCACGTAGACAGTAAAAAAATGCAGTGATTTAGACACCACGGTACCTAGGATAATCACGGGAAAGCCGTCGAAGTGTCTTTTGCCTCGATCCTCTCGGAGTTATCATTCTTTCTCCTTTCTTTGCTTCCTTCCTTTCTCCCTTCCCTCGCACAACGACCTTTCTACTCTTGTACCTTGAGAAGGGCAAAGGAGAGACACAGATTAAACACTTCGGACAAACCGCAGGAGTATCTTTTACCGCCGTTGATTATCTCGTTCTTCTTGTCTCTCTCCCACCTTTCGTGTCCTTCTCTCCCTCTTTTTCTCCTATTCTATTACTCCCGCTCCGTTAATCCGTCGAATTTGTTGGCTGCCAGCAGTGCACGACCGTGCACAATGCGAAAACGTAATTAGACACACTCGAAATCCATCGGTCGGTTGGAGTCCTTCGCGATAGGGCTATTCCGTTTCGTCACTCTACTGGTCGCGAACATAACTTTGACTCCACCTCGAGCCACGGCAGGGTTGTCTATCGACGACGACGACGACGACTCACAGCTACTCGATGTCAGCAGCGTCACATAACCGTAAATAATGCGAAAACATCAATTAGACACTCGCAGAGGGCAAACTGGCAGGAGTCCCTTCGTCAATGTCCTTCCGCTCGGTTTTCCTTTCGCCCTAATCATGCCTCCAGCTCCACCTCGAGTCACGGTTGCTCTGTCCACGACGAATGTACACGGCACTAGGACGACACCGTCCTAGTGCTGCACGTAGGCGACTTTGGGTCGGCTCCGTATTTTCGCTTGTCCGTCGACGACGGTGACGAGGAGCCTTCTCCTTCCCTCCCGTCGTCGTTGTCTCGTCCTCGTCGTCGATAACGCGCACAATCGCAGAAAAAGGCAAACTCGGTGATCAAGCACTCGCGCCCGACAAATCGGCGATAGGAAACACCTCCTCGCTATTAATGTCCTTCCGCACCGTTTCTCTTCTCCCTGCGAGCGCACATCGTCGTCCAGCTCCACCTCGAGCTGGAAGTCCGGCAGCGACGAAGCTTAAAGTTAGAAGCTCGGCAATTGAGACACGGCAGCTTAGTTTGCTGCCGTCACGCACCTCAGACGCCCCGTCGGCCACCCTATATCAGTCCACCACGGCCCGATTGTGGCTATCGACTCGCACGGCTGACAACGACGACGTCGACGATGACGACGGTGCCTCGACGAGTAGCCGCGGCCAGACGCAGCACCCTGAGAGGGCACGTAGTAGTACACCGATGATTGTTTGGAATGGCGGATCGAACGGGTACCACGCACGGTTGCCGCATCGTGTGTTGGCCCGTTTGTAAAAATGGCCGCGACCTGGCCCGCGCCCCGTGCCACGAGCGCGTGCGATCCTCGTCCTTGTCACGGTGCGAGCGCTTCCTTGCCGTTACCGAAGTCCATCCCGAGCCTTCTCGCACGCGCACGCACTGCTCTCAGAGTTGCAACAAAAAAAACGACGATTTCTCTCTCGCCGCACGACCCGCCGCCGTCGCCGTCGCTTGCGACACCGACTTTTTCGATCTCTTGCGACTACGAGATTTCGGAGTTCATTTTCTGTCATAGGCCTGTCCGTCTTCTCCTCTTCGTCACACCGCTGACCGTGCGAACGAGACGGACTACGATGGACTGTGACGGTCCGAGAGGGACAGCGAGAGAACATGGCGTACCTAAGGAACATAAGAGGCAGACGGACCGTAGATATTACGCACCTCACCGCTGGAGGTCGTATGACTCGACATCGTTGGATAGGTGCTTTGCGAATGCGTCGATGAGGGCGCTCGCAGTCAACGCTAGTTCTGGCTAGGGACTTTTGCCGGTTACGAAGACAAGCGGTGCGCGGGAAATAACGGTTCTGCGAAGCCGCGGCGTCTTTGATTGAAGTTGCACTCGCGTGCGGTGATTAGCGATTTATGTTGTTGCGCGAACAGACGAAGTTAAAATAAAATAATGTCGTGAGCTTTATCTTTGGTCGTCAGAGAAAAGTTTCTGTAACTATACATTTAAAATGAGAGAGTGGAATTCATTTACAGTTATAGCGAATATTGTGATACAATGCAAAATGTTAAATGTTTTCTTTTCTTCTAACATTTGTCGAAAGATATTTTGTTCGTGATGCTAATAATATACTGTTATCGATTCTTGCCTAGTAAAGTTGTATACAAAAAGTGAATATCGTCTCTTCTTAAGCTTCGCATCGGGCAATGAGCTAAGCTGAATGTTTGTTTTTCGAATTTATTCCACACGATCAGTGTTGTCTGTCTAATCATTTGACGTAGTCCATAAACAGGCATGGCAGCGCCATCATCCCGCAGGTTCCAGGAACAGTTAGTCATTCGTGCGTGGAGGCTAAGAAACGTTGGGACGCAGGATAATAGGAACATGAATGCGCAGGCATGTGGAAATGGACCAGTACAGGTTCAGACACATTAGCCGACAAACAGTCACCATTTTGTTGTGTATTAATAACTAAGCGCGTGTAGTACAGCATCCGACAAATCTCCGACACGCACACACACATTCATACGCCCACGCCCACACATTAATGCATATCAAGGCAGGCACTACTGTACATACATCCTTAACACCGCTATACAATCGGCTTCCAAAATTCCGTAATTACTACAAATCTCCATACAACAAGCACGTGGCCCTTCGCATCTATTCTATGCTAACAGCGTGCCTGTAGAGTACGATAATTATGAGATGTGTGGGAAAATTGACGCCCACCGATGTGTAGGAGTAATTATTGCTTGTCTAATGATTGCAAATCGGCGGTGGAATTATAAGCGAATCGAAAGGCTGATTAGACACGGGCGACAGAGAAATTGCCGCATCGTTTCGCACGTCGGCCGACTGCGTGACGCCATTGTGTTTCTTTTCAAATACTCCGGAATGACGAGAGGAAACGTGACTAAACGCGCTGTGGATGGAACAAGCGTGTTTCCATTCTCCTCTTACTCGCTTTCCAGCGAAGCCGCACCCGCAAAGGCGCGCCTCTTTCAAACTGGCTCAACGAAGCCGTTACGTCCGCTCTCGTGAATGAGTCTCCCGACTATTCTGCAATTCTCACCGATTTCGTTCGAACGCTTCCAAATCCGTGCAGGCTAGGGCTCGCGATTGCTCCTAATCGGTGCGAAACGTTACGACATCCCGTAAGGTACTTGAAATGTGGCGTTCGTCTGTTAACAGACTAACTTATTTTTCCCAGAGATGCCCTTTTAAGGTATGACAGGCTGACAAGATTATGGACGCGTAGGATCTGCGATACGGTTTTGAATATGTCGTGTGAATCATTGGCCGCACGGTGATCCGCATAAGGTATAACGTATTGGATCGGAGCGCCATGTATTTCCACATTAATTTGCGTGCCGCGCAGTATGATTATACTGCTTGTTTCCTATGTCGAAGAATGGCACGGCATTGGTCCACGATGTATGAGTGATTATGCGCATGGATACGGTTTGAATGGGATTAACACCAACGGCCGCGCCAAATAATCTTACCCACCGCCGACGTTGATCAAGTAGATTTTTTTGCTTCCCGCCGAAACATGCTACTACTGGCAAAAGGAAGTCCGGTGTACATTATGCCGAAAAATAACCGTTCGATGTTGCAGTCATGTGTACATGACGGTTAATTATCAAGAAGAAGCAAAATGCTATACAGCACGTGCTTAAATGGATGATAATATCGCGGGATACTAAGAATCGGATAACAGGAAATATATATTGTTTAACGAGCGAAGGATCACACGCATGAGAACGCATATATGAAACTTAAACATCCCCGAGCGCATGTACATTACGTGTGAACAAATATGACGATTTTCTGTTGGCGTGCCAGTATTCTTTTTGACGATCTTATTAGCCGCTGCGGCAGGGGGGGGGGGGCTACTGAAAAAAACGTTATATTCGTTCTCCCACCGATCACGGAAACGCCTGGAATCTCATTTGCAAGTGCGACGAGTTGACAACAGACAAGGTTGCTGGAGCATGGCACTCCGTTTATGGATGTCGATCGAGAGTCGTGCGCGCGCTTTGTTTTCTCCTTTTATTTTGAGGCAAGCAGAGTCTGACCTGCTGACCGATTTTGCCGAAACGCACAGGTTCATGCGTGTCCTCATCGGCTCTCTTGTCCCTGACTGGACACACGCACGACCTTCCATCGGCCATTCACGCCTACACACGCATGCACACTCCACACATTCCTTCCTCCCGCTGCCCTGCGCGAAGGGCCCACATAAAGAACGCATACCGGCAAATTGTCAAAGCTTACAATACTCAGAATCTTCCCGCTCCAAGGTTCGCATGCCTTCCACTCCGTATTTGCCTTCCGTACAACACGGCGGCTCGCAGTGTGTTTACACGAGTCAAGCGGACCGCGGCGGATGCCGAGAAAACGTCGTCGCGGAAATGTGACTTTTCTAACGCCAAAAGCGTACACTATGACGCGATTCCGGTTGTCCAGTACTCACGGTATTTGCAGTACTTACGATAGTTCGAGCGCGCTTCGTGCCGCTCCGCCGATTCTCCACTCCCACTACCATTTGACTCGCGACTCTCGACTCGCGGGTCCGTCAGTGCTGGACAGTAGCGCGAGCGACTTCCGCGAGAGAATGTGTATGATACCGGCTTCCACGCCAGCCTCTTCCTGAGCTGCATCCAGTCAGTCATTCGAATCACTTCAGCGGTTCGCCCCTCGGTGATCAGCGTTCTCGGCATACTCGTCGGTGTTTCACTGCCCCGCCGTTTCGTATTAATTTTACGGTGCCTCGGCAAACGTCGATGCTATCTGGGCTACCCTGTCATCGTGGATTAATCGGCGAGTCGACGCCGTTAAAGAAGCTCTCGGACACGAGGTAGGAGTGAGTGTAAACATGCGCTGCGTATCACCGTTCCCCGCGCGTTACGTCGCTTTACGTTACTCTACGTGCACCTAGTGCACGTTCGATCATTACGGTCACGATTCATCTACTCGCCTCCTGCGTGTGCGTCGTGTCACCGAGATGCGAATTTACGCAGGAAATAAATTGCGCGTCTATTAGGCGATCGACGAGCGACCTTACCGGTGTTGAATTTTAAATCTGATACCGAACGTTTGAGTGCTCCAATAAGTTCGGCTGTTGTAATTAGCGGTTGTGATAATTATTAAGTTGTTGTCAATAGCGTGCATGGCTGGGCAACGTGTCATAAGTGTTGCTCGTTATATGCTTTGGTAAATTGCCCGGTAAAATATCTGTGTCTTTCTACCCGTGTGCTCACTTAACGAACACACGGCCATTTATGTTGCGCTTCCGAGAAAGGTTCTGATGGATCGGTAACTTTTCCTCGCCGATGTTACGAGAGTAGCATTGTCAGCTCCTTACGTAACGAGCCGTGCACGAGGAGCGATGAGAATCTTCTCAGTGCAACGAGTGTAAAGCCGCCTCCTGATAGATCTTTTCTTAGTCTTTCTTGATTTTCGGAGTATCCAGTCATTCCGTCCCGGCACTCCACTTTACGAGGGACGTCACATAACGTTCCCGACTCCTTTGTCGAATTCCGTGCATTATGAAAAAACGGTTATGCGGACATATTTTTCGAGTTAGAGAACCTGATGCGACGTTTCCAGGTACTGCCAATTCGGATTTATGCACACATGTGCTGATTCGTGGTGATATATTGAATGAGTCAAATGTGATGCGGACCTTCCTGCGGACCTCATTGTTTAGTAGGCTTGTCAGCTGAATCGCCAATTGTGATTCTGTGCTGATTGAATAATTTATTCATCCTTGGTCGATCATGGAATTGCGCTAGTCAGAAAGTCTTGACTCTTGTACGTTCTAGATACATACTTATTGTCTGCAATTAGAAACATGTACACCTTTTTATGGAATATTAGATGACACGCGATTTAACACATTGATCGTCACGCTATCCACATATACGAAGAGTGGATATATATTCAGAGTACATATTTATCGTATGATTAATAAATGAGGTACACCAACAATTGCTTCTATTTACCGGGCAAAGGCCGGGCAACAGGTATACTTTGCGTCCCGTTTCTACCATTATAGTGATACATGTTAAACTTTTGCGAATGTTGTACTTCGGAAGGTTTCTAAGTTATTTTTACATTCTTTTGATATGTTACAGGGTAAAGAAAGTCAAACAACTTTTATTTTCTCATAATATTGGCAGAGGCAACCATACCATATGAATTTTTTTATAGGCCTTTTTCGGTCACATATTTTTAAGTCCTTTGACCCTTTTCGACTAGAGATAAGTAAAAAACAACTTAGACAAAACAATATCTTTGTGATTTGCAGAAATCGTTATTTCATCGGAACGATTGAGTACCCAGTGAGCAGGTTTTATTTACATTGCAAATTATTCCCGTTTCCTATGACATAACTCCGTGTCGGACAAATATTTTGATTTCCTTTTTTATCTATTTCTGAATATCAAGCAATTTTTTCTCGACCATTCTGATTCAGTCCGGAGCCCTTTTTTAACCCATTAATGGGTATTACGTACAATTGTGCGTATGTGTAGAGAACATACCACAGTCAGTATTCAAAAGCTACAGCTTTATGTGGCTGTTAACGCATAAACCACTGACCATTGCGACGAATCTATTCTTACCCTCCCGCTTTTTTCGCAAATAAAAAATATGTTACATGTTGTGAATTTATGCATGACCGGGACGCAAACGTAAGGCGTCCGACGTGACGAGTCCCTAAATGTCCGGACTAAATCCTGAATTCTACCAGTTTCGAGATTGTTTAGTTTTGTACACATGACGCATCAGACTGACGTCACTCGCATATCCAATAAGGCGTGACTGTCGAGAAACAGCCGTGGATCGCCAAAGATGCGTACTGTCAATGCAAAGTGCGTCCGCCCACAAAGACGTAAATACGCACGCATTGCCATGTTAATTGCCCATACTACGGATTCTATCCACTACTCCAATTTCGCCCTCTCCATACGCAATGAGGTTGTACTCCATCTGATATGCACATCCCGTCACCGACAATCCCTTAAAAATACATCGATCACGCACAGACTTATCCTTTCTATCGGCAGTTTTATTCGCGACAAAATGTAGAAGGGGTAGGGGAGCTTAGATTCTAAGGGTAAGAAAAAAGCTTAAGATACTTACATACCTGTCCCTGGCACGAGACGAGAAAGCGTGTGCGTAATTCCAACCGCAAGGACGCAAAGTGACGCCAATGGCGTAGACTTCGCCGAGACATTTTCTTCGTCTAACGTCGCCGTGCCATCGGATCTTCTTATGCATGCCTCCGGAACCAACACACCGAAAAGTAATATGTTACCGGCTGTCGGCGGGCAAAACAGACGTGATGCAAATTAAACTGAGTGAGACGTCAAACGTTTTATCCTCGTGCACGCTGAAATGACGACGCCCTGGCAGCGAGGATACCCGGCAAGTAAAAGAATGTCGGTAGTTGACACGATAATTATGACCCACGCACTGAATGAACACTACGCCATTGCGCATGATCGGTAACCATACGCGGTGCACACGCGTCGCTTTAGCCATCTCTCGATATATACGTGCACGCGCACAGGTTCGTATACATACATATCCCATGTCGCGGCTCATATCCAGGTAGGCCCCGCGTGCCACTGCGGCCTTCGACTTCCATGCAGAAAGATCGTCTCGATGAATTATTGCTCGCCAAGTATGCGCACCATCGTGGCGTTAGAAGTCCTTAGGGAATTTGAAAACTTTACGTTCGCGCGCCAATCGACCGGGCTGCTTGACAAAAGGTATACAGTTTTAACGATAAACGAGCTAATTTGAGCGTCCGTTTATCGGCAGGTACGAAAGAACACGGCGCACGATGATCAATCTATGATGGAGGTGATTTCAACGAGGCGATACGAGGCTCGTCCACCACAGACGAGTGCTCATTCTCAAACGCTGGTTAGTGAGAATTCATTTCTTTCATTCACGAAGCATCGCATCCGCATCTACGTTGGCAATGTCTTTTCTAGATCGATCCGGAAAACTCCGTGGCGCTGGTGAAAGAAGGTAATTGCCCCACTGCTCATTGACTTTTTCGCTGCAGGGAAAACCAATAACGGCAGTCGCGATGAAAGAAACACACCCGAAAGTGTTTACGGTAGTCTGCGTCGAAAGGACTAAAGACAAAGGCATGAAAGATCCTACTCCCTCCTGTTCGTTCCTATTTGCCACACTTCCGTTCGGGAGCAAGAAATTGCTTTTACGCAAGTTGGAGCCGGTCAACCGGCTAAATACCGAGTCGAAAGAACACTTAGCTTCCGGTTTGCAGAGGAATGGGAAACGCGGAAGAAGAAGGAGATCACGACAACCAGACAAATCGAGACGAGGGTGAAGAGACAGGTGGTTCTCGAGGACGGAGAGGTAGTGGTTGATTCTGGACCGCTGGTTACCACAAACACCACGGAGGATGTCGAACAGCAGGAACACACAACTCAAGAGGTAAGAGAACAACGATTTCAACGATTGTATCTATTGTGCTTGAGAACCTTTCCGCGCGGACGTCTACCTTGCATCCTAACCTAACAACAACTCCGTAACGCAGGCGAATAGTATAGAATCTATAACGGAATTCAATCATCGCTCGATGTTGCGTAGTAAACCATTAACCACTGTGTACAGCCTGTAATTTCTTTCAACACTTTCCGCGAGACACAGCTTTGCTTTAAACGAAGAAAGGGGTGTAATTACAGAGGCGCACGACCGGAGATGATCCGCAGGAAGTCGATTGGCCATTGGGCATCACGGAGGGTGCCGGTGGCGTCGTTCAGAAGGAACTCAACGAGACGGTCGTGAGGAGTCGAGAAGAGATCGAGGAGAGACTCGAAACGGAAGATCGTCAACAGCTCGGGGATATCACGGACGAGGTACGTGAACGTACGAGTACATACAAATCGCCATGAAAGTCGTGACCGCCAAAAAAGCGGAAGCCGAACGAGCGGACTAATCGATCGAACGGAAACAGTTCGTACCCGCAGAATCTGCGTGTCGATAATTTAACAGTGACGCGAACAACTCGACACCCGGCTTATTGAAAGAAATATTAGACATATCACGTAAGACGGCAACATGGTTGGAAATGTCAAATCATCATTCAACTTGAGAAAATGACTTTGAGCGTATTTTCGAGAGAACCGTATGATGGGTGACACACCCACAGAATCTGCGTGGCGATAATTTAACGGTGACGCGAAACGATCGACACTCGGCTTATTGTAATATCAGATGTATCACGTAATACGGCAACGTGGTTGGAAAAGTCAAATTCATTCAACTTGAGAAAATTACTTTGCGCGTATTTTCGAGAGAAGCGTATGATGGGTGACACACCCACACACCCAAATTCCACCTGCGCGTTCCCATTCTCCGTTCCCGGCTCGACTCTGCGTGGCGGTTCGTCTTGGCCGTTAAGCGCAACGAAAAGGTCGAATCGCCTTTCATGAGACCTCTCATCCCACTCGGTTCGGCGAGAACGCTCGTGAAAACGAAGACGAATCTCGCTCTCTGTCACCTCCTGTTTCACTGTGAGGTGAAATCGACGAAATGTTGAAGGAACAGGAGCGAAAAATACCGCAAATAAACCTGGATGCTCGGAAAAGACTTCAAGCAACTACCCGCCTGTGCACGCGTAGTCTTGTAATGCGGGTCTTGAAAAGTTCGATGATCACGCGATAAGCGGTATAAAGAGCATTGTCTCACGGCACGCGACTGTCAAGGCAACTCTAAAAAAACTATTCTATTCTAAATACAGAAGTAATTCTAAAAAAAATGAAATCGAAAGCGCTTCGCGTGTTCGCCGATGGCACAGTAACATTTCAGACAATTCGTTGGCTCCAGGCGCGAGTGAGAATCTCGTTTCCTACGAGAAACGGGTATAACCGAGAGTTAATCTCCGTCCAATCGTGTATATTCGGCTCCGCGGCAAAATAGAGCCCAGTAACGAGTCTGCGGCGGTTGTGGGAGGCAGAGGGAGGTGGAAATATCTGAGGTAGACTTCTGGATTGCGAAAATCAGGCAACAGGTACTACAATGAAAAGACGCTTTCGCGTGAACGTTTTAAGGCCCTGTATAGGTAGAGTCGGAGGACCACTGACGTCGTTGACGTGCGATTATTTGACTGGGCGCTAATAATCGCTGGTTAAATGACAGCGCAGTCGTCAACATTCTTCCAACGGCCGAGGATCCGCGCTGTCCTAAAAGTTCCCTACGCAACGTTTTTATTGGCGCTTCGCTATTAGCGCGGCTAGACCGGTACACGTTGTAGATGATTGAGTCCAGAGAGAGCGCGAGCGAAGATAGAAAAGAGACGGTGCACGAGAAAAGGTGGACACAGGGAGAAAGGAGGATTACCGGAGACAGAGCGACGGAGAAAGAGAGAGGCGACTCGGGTGGTGGAAGTCGATGATCTCTTGATTTTGCTCTCCCTTCACCTAATGGCGATGGGGGCAGCGAAAGAGAGACGAGATGGCACGAGAGGCCGCAGTCTCGGAGCAGCTGTTTCACGCGCGTTGCGTGTTCGGCCGAGTAAAATGTCCTCTGCGTTCCTGGTTGCGCTTCCGGAAAAACTCAGCCTCCACCTGACGCGGATTGTGTGACAGGTCAGGTAGCCTCCTACGGTCTCGCGCAAAGTTTTCTTGTTTCCCTTGCGGCCACTCGGAACCTGCGTGCACCGCCACCGCCCGGAATATCAAACGGTGGTGATGAGGCGAGCGATGTCGCGGCGCGATAACGATCAACTTCGCTCGCCCGTCAGTTTTCCTCCCCGCCGAAAGATCGCCCCGCCCGCTCGAGCGTTGCTGTGGAATGAAAAGCGAGAAACAGGAATGAACCGCGGGAGCCGGTTTATCACGATTTTCGGCGAATAACCGGCTAATGGCTGCGCTCGTCCGGTTTTTCAGGCCTACCAGAGGGCGGTGCGGAGCAACAGGGGCGACCTTAGAGTCGCCCTCGCGGAGTCGTCGAAGCAGCTCGCCGACACGACCGGTCCAAGGGTCGTTCAGCACACCACGAGGTCGAGCAAAGTCGTCGACACCGAGGAAATCTCGGAGAAGAAGGAGGTCAAGCCCGACGGTCTTATCGTCACCGAGAAGAAGCGAACCGTCGAGCACGAGGAGGTACACTTTCAGCGATAATTTACCAACTTCAACTTTGCACAGAAACCACTTGTGCGCCTCGGAGGCAGGCGTTATCAAGGGGCATCGGCTGTAAAAGATTAATGTAGTAAATTACGCCGCGGACAGATCAAGGACGACGAAGTGCCTGACGAGGGAATTGTCAAGGACGATTCGTCGGAAAATCGAAAGGAGAGTTCTCAGAGATTCGTGAAGAGGAGGGACGAGGACGTGGTGGATTACGTCTCAGGCGGCGAAAGGGTCGCGCGAGAAATGCGTTACGTCGCTGAAACAGTCGAGGGAGAACGAATCGGGCACTGGTCACCATCACCCACTGCCATGAGGACGACACGCTTACATAAGCACTCCGGTGAGTAGCTTGAACACGGCTAGCGCCTGTCAAATATCTGTTTGCGAGCGCCGCTGAGCGGAACGTAATACTCTTAACACAGGCTCGCCAGGGGACGGTACGCCACTCAGCAGGAAAGACGCCCTCACGAAGAAACCACTGGATCTGGAGGAGGAGGATGAGGCGCGGAAGTTTGAGACCTCGAAGTGGCTCGAGAGTCACTTCGGTAGTGAGTCTCGCTCATCCTCGGTGGACACAACGGAGTCGCCGCTGCCCACTGCCAACACGAGCTATATCAATGTTACGATGAAATCATGTACGAGCCCGAGGGAGCGAGAACGCGAACGCGAACGGGACTATCAGAGGAATTACGAGAATGCAGGCACGTCAAATCGACATCAGAAAAGTCGCGAGTCCGAGTATTTTCAGGGGATCAGCGAGTGGTCGGAAAGACATATAGGAAAAGGTAAAAACATTGCAGCGTTAAGAGATAGCATGAGTTACTCCGCGTCGGACGATTAGTAATCAATGTGCAGTGGTCGTATTACCGCGAGACTATCCTGTAACAGAACTGAATATTTAGAGAAACAGACCAATCACGTGAGAACGGTATCACCCACGGTCTATACCAACGGTCATGGGGAAATGTCTAAGACGCACGAAGAGACGATCAGACGTCGAGACGTTCACCACGAGACTATACAAGAACGTGTGCGTACTCCTTCGCCACCGGTCAGACGGCGAGTGAAGGAACAACAGGTAGTTAATTGAAAAGTACGTGCATATTTACACGGCATCGATTTATGGCATGTTTACAGTGGTCCGCAAAGTTAGAAGAAAGGATTCCTGCCAACGACACTTCCTCAGGACGAGTAGCCAGTCCCATCCACGTCGTGCAGCGGACGTGGGAAAATCGAACGCGTGACCATCAGAATCATCGCGAACACATTAAAAAAACTTCACCTAGATCACGATCGACTTCGCCAAAAACGAAAACGACCCCAAAGGGCGAAAGTAAGAAGAACGAAGCACCGCCAACCAGCCGGCCTCCAAAATGTGAGTCTCCGCAAGTATCTATCTGTCTAGACATATGCCTAATCGCTGCAATCCCAATGACATATAAACACGTAAAAAAATTACGCGGAGAAAGTCTCGAAGCGCCTAAGCGTGTACAAACCGACACATTTGTACCGAACGCGGAAGATGTAGCGTTACACGAAGTTAACTAACTGATACGATTTTCGCAGCGTCCAGCCACTCGAAGTACAAGATCGGTGAATCGTTCAGAAAGTTGGTGGGAAAGTTACGGTCAGCTAGCACGGAAAGGAAGAACAAACGTGTCTCGGGAGGCAGTAGTTCGACGTCCCAGTTAACGCAGACGGACGACAACGGGCCGACATACTTACAGTACAACGTCATCGACAGAAACATACCATTGGTGAGCGAGCCGGACGCGAACGGGGAAAACAAGCCGCCGCCGGAAAGACCTCCGAGGTCGCCGAGAAACTCGTGCCTAAAGAAGCCCAGTAAGACGGAGACAAGGTCGAACCAAGAACAATGGCAGCGAAGTGGGTCTAGCACACCTGTGCACAGATATTACTTGGGCGAAGATCCATTTGGCGGTAGCATATACGGACGGGAGAAAGGATATAAGGATGCACGGAGGCCTGGCAGGTCGCGTGGTTCTAATAGAATTCCGCCGGATTCTGAGTACAGGTACACAAAGGCGTACTCACCTGTAACGGTCAGACAAAACGTTATGAAATGTCATAAAATGTTTAATTACAGTGCGCCGAGTTCGCTGGGGCGATTCAGCAAATCGACCAGCAGACTAACGAACGAGTTCGACCGGGAGGAGCAGTTTCGGAGCACGCAAACACTACCGCGTAACTTGCATGGACAACATACGCGCCAACATCCAACACGTCGACAGCCGAGAGAAGTAAGCAGGCATGTGACACTGTCAAACCAAACGCCGCCGAGTCAGGCACCCCGATACAGCAGCATGATCAACATCTCAATAAAGAACGCGGTCACTTCGCCGAAAATTCCCGTCCACAACAATGTCCAAGCACCAGCCAAGCCTGAACGCACTTACAAGTAGGTCTGACAATGAAAGAACAGAGGGAAGGGCAAATCCTGTTGAGCGGTGGTAGTTACGCAGCATGACGGTTGTTAAATCTTACGGCATCATTTAGTCTAGTCACTCACGATTGCACTGCTCGAACGTCGCTTTGATTCATCATCACCCATCACCGTGTCGAAAATATTCTTTTCTAATCACAGATCGTCCTTGTCGCGCAGCAAAAGCTTCAACGTCGAGGCCGAGAGGAATGGTCTGATAGAATACGCGACACCGAAACGCTTACCGTATACGTCGAACAGTCAGCTAAATCGTCTTGATGAAACACCGCCTTTAAAGAGTCCCGGGATACTGGCAAGTATCAGTCGTAATAACAGAGATCTCATCAAGGACGGACGCCATGAGTACTAAACAGCTGAACGACCGGAACAGGCTGAAATTGCCGCGACACAAATGCGCAAAAGGTCGTAATGCGATGCAACAGTCATCGGCCATACCATATTGGAGGTATCGGTTTGTATTCGAGCGAAATTAAGCAACCCTGGTTACCACGATTATAAATGCGTCGGGTAACCACTTCGGCGGAACCGTGTGCTGGTGTATGTGAACTGATGATGTAAGATTATCGATTGATATCGAATGCATTTGAATATTTTGCATCTGCCTGCCCGCCAAACAGTCACTTGTTTCTCTACTTGCGGTTACTTTTGACTAATTGTCACGGTTAACGCAATGACTGGCAGATATCTTTCGATACCACCGCTGCTGATGTAAAGAGACTGCGATCGAAACGATGCGAGTTGCTTAATAAAAAAATTATATACCTCCCGCCAGTGTATTTGTCGCCATACTTGTGTAACATGTACATTGTTTAAAGTAACAATTCCACGTGTAATAAAAGATATATATTGTTACTAGTTATGTGCATTGTTCGAACTTTTTTGCGCAGTAAGTAGTACAAATACGACTTAAATGATTAAGTAAGACAAGTAGCTGCGTATAAAAATAAAAAAAATAATTAATATATAGTAATTACGCCGATTATCATCGAAATGCGTTCGATGTTCAATGAGTCTTCTTCTTCCTTGTGTCCAGCTGAATTAAACGTCGATACTTTTTAACGGCCAATACCAGGATTATTACGTTTATGATATACATCGTGACGCACACGACGCAGATATTTTTCAATAAATATAAGATATAAGCCAAATACACGGTGCCGATATTTGACAGCACCGCCAGCGTAACGACAACGAATGACAGAACGTGATTATCAAACAGACCTAAAAGAAGAACCATTAATACACGATGTAACGGCAAACATTCCCATGAAAAATTATTGCATTTTACGTACTGAACGACCCAACGATCGTATAATAGGCCAACCCGTACACGGAATTCGGCACGTAAAGTGCCGAATCTTTTGGTATTAATCCGAATCCCTTGCCATATCTGTAAACAGATTGCTGTTACAATACACCCACACGCACGACACCTGTAGACATCCTGCGATTGCTAATCCGCAGCATCCGCTTACAGGCACACATGCGCAATTTTTTTACCAAAGCTAGCTATATCCCCCGCTCATTTCACATCATGTTAAATATCTTACGTGCAGATACCTGCTGAAACCCTCTGTTAAGCCTACATGACGAACCACATTCGAACGTAAAAGACTGACATCATTGCAAAAGATCTACATCATCGTCAATATCTCAACGCCACGTGCACACGCCTCATCCCTAAGTAAGATCGCCAGGTAGCAAGGAAAAACTTACTCAGACCCAAATGCCTTGGTACATTTGGCATGTTCGCTTATGTCGCACATCGCCTCGTACTTCTCATTCGTCTCCATTGCAACCTCAATGACATATGCATAGTAAGATGCGGCGAAGCCTAACGCACAACTGGTTAAAATACCGAGGCTGAAGCCTCCGAGCGAACTGCGCGAAATCATATTAGGGACTCTCGAAATTGATCACTGCTTTTAATAAACGGTCCTCCTCCTAAGTGGGTGTGCTGTGCATGTTTACCGTTGCCGCTGTCAGTGATAACTATTAGGCTTGCGTAATACGCGCAGAGATAAGCGTATACTAAATACTGGCTATAATGTTGTCGCCGAATATCGACTTACTCTGAGTCAGCGACTGATTGGTTAAATAAGTGCACAGTGGACTGAAGTTTTCGTTAAGACGCAACTGCGTCGGCGAGTACATACGAACGGTGTGGAACGTTGGGAAATACTGACGCATCGCGCGTTTAATGGGCACGATCGATACCCGAGAATGTACGAAATGTTTCAGGTTACCGGAACGTACCTCCAAATTCAAACGTGGGTTCGGGTGCACGGAACGCAATCGTCATTTGTTCTTTGGTTGCGTTCGTTTCGAAAGTTTGTTTATATACAAATGTCCTGTTAGAGTAGTAAGGTATGAATGAACAAGTAGACCAAGGTACAGTTAAGACAAAAGACTGGTCTTTATCATTTTCGTCTTAATGTTTACGGCAGCAGTTATAACCTTGAGAATAGCCTGGCATCACGTAACTCAAGCCTTATCCTCTACATACTTTTATTCGTTTGATAATATAACTTGTATACAAATACTTGCAGGTCGACTAAAACTGTTTTATCGTAGCGGTAATACTTAAATGACCAAGTGAATGAAGTCAAGGTGAAAACAACAGACTGGTCTATATAAATGTACGTCTTGTTGATTACGGTACCAGTAATAACTTTGAAAGTAACGCGGCAAAATGTAAATAGTTATTCACTATTTGCTTTCTTTTGTTTGATAAGATGACTTGTATACAAATTTCTGCAGGTCGAGTAGAATAATATTTATTGTAGGAATATTTAAATGCACGAGTGACCTGAAGTACTGTCATTACCAGGAGAGTAACATTCCAAAATATCGTACGAGAGGATCGGCAGAACTGGAATACCTTTATTTCATACGATTTGTACATTCCTTAATGATTTTCTTTTAAAATAAGTTTATTTGAGGATACTATCTCTTTGAAAACAGAATAACATATGACGTCGTATGGCAAGTAGATCGCTTTTATACACAGTTCCAGATTTAGCGTTGTGGTACTAACTTGCCGAATTGATCTGCCGGACAGTTTGAGTCTTACGAATAAAAATTTCATGTTTATTAGCGTTAACTTACATCAAAATATATATCATGAACGATAGAATCCTATTACTAAATAGTAAAACTAATCCGTAGGCGAAAATGTTAAAGTATCAGCGCTCAATGTATGAACACGCACGTGTAAAACAAAAATCGTTCCCCATTTCACAATGTATTTCGATATTTCACGTCGATTAATAGACAACCAATTTAATTCGTATGGAAAGAAAAAAAAAATTATGTACTTCTGATCAAGAATGTGCTAACATGCGATAGTGTTTACATAGTTGGAATCATTTTGATGAGTCAAAGGGGAAAGTCTTCACTCCTGTGGCGCCATTGCTCTTGCTTGAGCTCTCACACGTTTTTCATATTCGAGACGATTTTGACTGAAAACAAAGTCCTCTTTTGATTCCTGCATGCTGTCAGCTACTTGATAAACGCTGCAACCGTAGTGCTACTCGGACAAGGACAAGTTCAAAATAAATACAAGCATAGTACCAGTATATTGTGTAAGCCTCGGCCTGTGCGGGATCCTTTACATTTGGTTCATTAAGAAGGTCCTGAATGCCAAGAAGGATCTGTTTGATTGTAATGGCAGGTCTCCAATCTTTTTCTTCATCCAACAGAGACAGGCAGACAGTACCAGATGGATAAACGTTTGGATGAAAGAGGGGTGGTTCAAATTTGCATTTTGGTGGGCTAGACGGATAGTCATCCTTGAAAATCATTCGTAGTTTATATAAGCCGCCTTCCCATGGAGTCTGTAATTTTAACACGCATCATTATCCGACCATCATATTTTTCATATTGATCATAATCTTCGTCTTCAAACTTCAACTCACCGATTTTTTTCCTGGAATCGCACATTCCCAGCTCATCAAATTGAGAGTACCATCTGGATTCCTTGTTGGTCTGGCAACAAAGCCCTGAGAAAAATGATATAGAACTATGAACCTGAGAATGCTGATAAATCCCAAGTTTGTTTACGACAGAATGTGAGGCAATACCAAGCGAACAAGAGTGAAGTAGCAGACATACAGACTTTAAAGGTTAATCCAGTATCGAATCTCATACTTGTACACATGCTATCGCAAACAAGCCTACAAAATACCAAAGCTCAACCCTTATTCACAATTACACACCGTTACCAACACTTCATTCACTCATTACACTCCTAATCCCATTTGTGTTGCTGCAACGTGTTATAATTCAACCCAAACAGTAGACATGTGAAAATCAAAGAACATATACACTAAACTATGAACCTGAGAATGCTGATAAATCCCAAGTTTGTTTACGACAGAATGTAAGGCAATACCAAGCGAACAAGAGTGAAGTAGCAGACATACAGACTTTAAAGGTTAATCCAGTATCGAATCTCATACTTGTACACTTGCTATCGCAAACAAGGCTACAAAATACCAAAGCTCAACCCTTATTCACAATTACACACTGTTACCAACACTTCATTCACTCATTCCACTCCTAATCCCATTTGTGTTGCTGCAACGTGTTATAACTCAACCTAAACAGTAGACATGTGAAAATCAAAGAACATATACACTAAACTATGAACCTGAGAATGCTGATAAATCCCAAGTTTGTTTACGACAGAATGTAAGGCAATACCAAGCGAACAAGAGTGAAGTAGCAGACATACAGACTTTAAAGGTTAATCCAGTATCGAATCTCATACTTGTACACTTGCTATCGCAAACAAGGCTACAAAATACCAAAGCTCAACCCTTATTCACAATTACACACTGTTACCAACACTTCATTCACTCATTCCACTCCTAATCCCATTTGTGTTGCTGCAACGTGTTATAACTCAACCTAAACAGTAGACATGTGAAAATCAAAGAACATATACACTAAACTATGAACCTGAGAATGCTGATAAATCCCAAGTTTGTTTACGACAGAATGTAAGGCAATACCAAGCGAACAAGAGTGAAGTAGCAGACATACAGACTTTAAAGGTTAATCCAGTATCGAATCTCATACTTGTACACTTGCTATCGCAAACAAGGCTACAACATATCAAAGCTCAACCCTTATTCACAATTACACACCGTTACCAACACTTCATTCACTCATTACACTCCTAATCCCATTTGTGTTGCTGCAACGTGTTATAACTCAACCCAAATAGTAGACATGTGAAAATCAAAGAACATATACACTAAACTATGAACTTGAGAATGCTGATAAATCCCAAGTTTTTTTACGACAGAATGTAAGGCAATTCCAAGTGAACAAGAGTGAAGTAGCAGACATACAGACTTTAAAGGTTAATCCAGTATCGAATCTCATACTTGTACACTTGCTATCGCAAACAAGGCTACAAAATACCAAAGCTCAACCCTTATTCACAATTACACACCGTTACCAACACTTCATTCACTCATTACACTCCTAATCCCATTTGTGTTGCTGCAACGTGTTATAACTCAACCTAAACAGTAGACATGTGAAAATCAAAGAACATATACACTAAACTATGAACCTGAGAATGCTGATAAATCCCAAGTTTGTTTACGACAGAATGTAAGGCAATACCAAGCGAACAAGAGTGAAGTAGCAGACATACAGACTTTAAAGGTTAATCCAGTATCGAATCTCATACTTGCACACTTGCTATCGCAAACAAGGCTACAAAATACCAAAGCTCAACCCTTATTCACAATTACACACCGTTACCAACACTTCATTCACTCATTACACTTCTAATCCCATTTGTGTTGCTGCAACGTGTTATAACTCAACCCAAACAGTAGACATGTGAAAATCAAAGAACATATACACTAAACGGTACTAGTAGTGTTAGCAGACAGTGCCACGACCCCGGAAAGGTCCGTTACAACCGAACTGAGGTTAGGTTAGGCCAAGTGTCCGCACTTAACTCCAACGCACGTTCGATCCGCCCGATATTCCACAAACCTCGCAAAACGTCGCCGGCAAGCCCCAAGCACTAAATAACACGTCTACCAGCGTTCCGCTGCGAAAGAATTCGCGCCAAAAAACTGCACGAACGTCGGAGAACGAGGGCAGTCAACCAGCACAACGCACGCATGCAAGCAGCAGCTTAACGGAGCAAAACTTACGAAAGGATGATCCTTCCTCCATGCCTTACGCTCCTCTGCGAGCCTGGCGATCGCAATACCTGACATTGTTCCCTCTGCAACGGCAAGACAAGTTGTTAACGAACAAACGGCAAGGCGAACGCGACAGCGAGCGTCGCTCCCGATTATCCCTGTATTACCGGTGTTTCGCTGCAACTCGCTGCCTCCGCAATTACGGCCGCGCACGTTGTATTTTCATCAAATCTTAACGCGCCGCAGGACGAGCTCTTGTATTATTCTCGGTTACTTTTGCGCAGGTAAACTCGCCGTTTCGCGAGGTATAAATTCCTCTAGACAGTCGGCGCCACTGACTAGCGCAGTTGCTGCTGGGATCCAGTGCAGACCGAGGCACTCCAGGCAAGGCGGAAGAAAGAGAGTGGAGGGCAAGGAGGACGAGAACATGATCGAACGTTTTCGCGGATTTTTCAGGAAATTCTCGATTAGGACGAATAGGTCGACGAAGACGTCCAGCAGGGAAAGTAAGAAGAGATGAGTTGCGCGAGACTTCGAATCGCTTCTGGACGGATGGTCCCGATTCAAACTGCGCAACGCGATGGCGGCTGGGCGTTTGAACAGAAATGCACGGTTCGGCGGTTTAGTGATGTCAGCGCGAGGTTTAGAAAGATTGGTTCTTTATCGCGCCAGGTATTATGCACTTCCTCGCTAAATACGCTTCGAATCTCTGCGTCTGCGCTCGTCTTATCTCGCGCGGATGTTAAAGCCGCTTAAGCCACGCTAGTTGTTCACCTGTCGTCGCACGGGAACGGCTTTTCTTTTCTCATTAGCATAGTTATTATTTCACTGCTCGGCATGTGACACGCTCCGCACGGCGCGTCAGAAATCTACGCGATGGGATAATTCGCGAAACTTACGAGACGACTGTCATTTCGCTTTGAAGTCGCTCGGGGAATATTGGCAACGGCGGGCAGGATGAACAGTGTGCCGGTACACGTTCCTTTGTGAGTGATTTCAATTTTTCTACAATTCACGAAAAGCCAAACAATGCGGCGGTTGTTTTATTTAAACGGGTGTTGATATACCGATTTCGGGGCTATGCGAAATTAGCGTTAAACAAATCAAAGGTTCCGCCAGTTGCAGTGTCTGCTATTTCAGTTTAGGTGCGCATGATTTTTGTGATCTGCATTTGTACTGATAGAGTGCGGACACCGGCGCATTTGATTGTTGTAAGTGATTTCAATTTTTCTACATTACGGTTACTCGCGAAATTCTGAACAATACGGCGGTTTTATTTAAAGGGGTGTTGATATACCGATTTCGGGGCTATGCGAAAATAGCGTTAAACAAATCAAAGGTTCCGCCAGTTGCAGTGTCTGCTATTTCAGTTTAGGTGCGCATGATTTTTGTGATCTGCATTTGTACTGATAGAGTGCGGACACCGGCGCATTTTATTGTTGTGAGTGATTTCAATTTTTCTATATTACGGTTACTCGCGAAATTCTGAACAATACGGCGGTTTTATTTAAACGGGTGCAGATATACCGATTTCGGGGCTATGCGAAATTAGCGTTAAACAAATCAAAGGTTCCGCCAGTTGCAGTGTCTGCTACTTCAGTTTAGGTGCGCATGATTTTTATGATCTGCATTTGTACTGATAGAGTGCGGACACCGGCGCATTTTATTGTTGTGAGTGATTTCAATTTTTCTATATTACGGTTACTCGCGAAATTCTGAACAATACGGCGGTTTTATTTAAACGGGTGCAGATATACCGATTTCGGGGAAATGTCAAATTAGAGTTAGACAAATCAAAGGTTCCGCCAGTTGTAGTGTCTGCTGCTTCAGTTTAGGTGCGCATGATTCTTTTGATCTGCATTTGTACTGATAGAGTGCGGACACCGGCGCATTTTATTGTTGTGAGTGATTTCAATTTTTCTATATTACGGTTACTCGCGAAATTCTGAACAATACGGCCGTTGCTTTATCTAAATGGGCGCTAATATACCAATTTCGGGGCTATGCGAAATTAGCGTTAAACAAATCAAAGGTTCCGCCAGTTGCAGTGTCTGCTACTTCAGTTTAGGTGCGCATGATTTTTGTGACCTGCATTTGTACTGATAGAGTGCGGACACCGGCGCATTTTATTGTTGTGAGTGATTTAAATTTTTCTATATTACGGTTACTCGCGAAATTCTGAACAATTCGACCGTTGCTTTACTTAAACGGGCGCTAATATACCGATTTCGGGGCTATGCGAAATTAGCGTTAGACAAATCAAAGGTTCCGCCAGTTGCAGTGTCCGCTACTTCAGTTTAGGTGCGCATGATTTTTGTGATCTGCATTTTTACTGATAGAGTGCGGACACCGGCGCATTTTATTGTTGTGAGTGATTTCCATTTTTCTACATTACGGTTATTTGAGAAAAGCTAAACAATACGGCGTTTTTATTTAAACGGGCGCTGATATACCGATTTCGGGGAAATGTCAAATTAGAGTTAGACAAATTAAAGGTTCCGCCAGTTGCAGTGTCCGCTACTTCAGTTTAGGTGCGCATGATTTTTGTGATCTGCATTTGTACTGATAGAGTGCGGACACCGGCGCATTTTATTGTTGTGAGTGATTTCAATTTTTCTACATTACGGTTACTCACGAAATTCTGAACAATTCGACCGTTGCTTTACTTAAACGGGCGCTAATATACCGATTTCGGGGCTATGCGAAATTAGGGTCAAACAAATCAAAGGTTCCGCCAGTTGCAGTGTCCGCTACTTCAGTTTAGGTGCGTATGGTTTTTGTGACCTGCATTTGTGCTGGTAGAGTGCGGACACCGATGCATTTTATTGCTGTGAGTGATTTCGATTTTTCTATATTACGGTTACTCGCGAAATTCTGAACAATACGGCGGTTTTATTTAAACGGGTGCAGATATACCGATTTCGGGAAAATGTCAAATCAGAGTTAGACAAATTAAAGGTTCCGCCAGTTGCAGTGTCTACTATTTTAGTTTAGGTGCGCATGGTTTTTGTGACCTGCATTTGTACTGATAGAGTGCGGACGCCGGCGTATTTTATTGTTGTGAGTGATTTCAATTTTTCTACATTACGGTTACTTGCGAAAAGCTGAACAATACGGCCGTTGCTTTATCTAAATGGGCGCTAATATACCAATTTCGGGAAACTGTGAAATTAGACTTAGTCAAATTAAAGGTTCCGCCAGTTGCAGTATCCACTACTTCAGTTTAGGTGCGCATGATTTTCGTGACCTGCATTTGTGCCGGTAGAGTGCGGACACCGGCGCATTTTATTGTTAGTGACGAAGATAACGCAGCGTCTTATTTGCACAAAATTTAGTACATCCACTATCGCGGTTGAGGCATCTCTCCCCTACCCAACGTTCCATTTTTCACGAGCGGGCGTTCAAAGAGAATAGTGGCACCGCGGAAGCGGGCAATAAATGCGATCGCCTATCTTTCTTATTAGTTCTTCAACTATGGATGTCGCGCGTTTACGCAGTATACGAAAGTTCGCTTAATAAATCAATCCTGCGCGCAGGATGGTAATAATTTTCCTCTGGCATGTGCGCTCCCTCAACGCTTTTGCGAAAGTCAATGATGCATGCCAGTGGCACCAGGTGAAGCCAGACGTCATATATCCGGAATGTCATCTGCAGGAGAGCGATTACCGTCTGACGTGCTTTGGTGGTCTGGACGAACAATGGACATCAAAGTAAATATCAGTATCAATAGATCTGACCCTACTGAGATCTCAATATTCTTTGTGCAATGGCAAATGCTGTTGTATAATCGGCGTAACAAATCGATTGATAACGTTTATTGTAAATGCAGGGCGGAAAATATACGCATGTTGATTCTGTGCGAATGGCCTAGTCAGGTGTTCAGTCCGCAAGATGTTCTTCAAAAGTTTCCGGCGATACGGAAGTTCATGATGGCGAACAGTAACTTGACTACGCTCGTTAGTGCTTTTCCGCCGGAATCCAGGTATTTGGAGGTATGTCGTAAAAAGCACGAAAACAGGTCTGCGAGCCTTTATGTGATGGATATAAATGATTTTTGACGGTCAAAGTTTCTTTACACGGCGTTTCGCATCCCGATAGAAAGTGAACCTGACTAATACGAAATTGAGAGTGTTGCCGGACGGTTTATTTACAAAATTACCGTCCCTGCGAGTAGTTGACCTGCGGAATAATGCGTTGGCTGTAATCAATCACGAAGCTTTCAACGTATCAGTGTTGCAACACGTCTATCTCTCTGGTAAGATCCGAAAACTTTCTAAACGATCACGCTAAGTGACGAACACACAAGAACGTGTACAAAGCTGTTTAGATTAGTTATCAATTTCAAGGCCGCATTAACGTCAAAAGCGTTAAACGATTTGTGAATAGGTAATCCGTTGAAGTGCGCAGAGGAGACTGGATGGATCTTAAATTCAACGAATCAGTCTTTAGCCAGCAAAATAGTTGATAAAGATAAATTGAAATGCTCCGCACCTTACGAAGGAAGACCCCTAGTTCCGGTTGTGGAAATAATTATGGTAAATCTTCGGTTTCTGCAGATTTTAATGTACAACAATTTTTAACGATAACACGATTTCAGACGTTGAAGGAGGAATGCAAGAAGACCGTATGTGATTGTGAACTGGTTTACGTTATCACACGGGGCGGAAAGCAAAATCAGAGGAAATTAATGCCTTTTACTTCCGTCAATTGCAGTCATCGCGACTTGACAGTTATGCCGGAGTTTTTGCCGGAAAACACAACGACACTTCGACTAGCAGGAAATAAAGTATTGTTTTGAACATCCTTATTCTCATAATTATGCTAGCCCATTCTACATTATTATGAATCCTACCAGATTTCTGATTTAACGCCGTTGACGACAAACCCTGCTTACAAAAGAGTTTTGGACATTTATCTGGACGACAACCAGGTGGAATCGATCGTTCAGTTGGAGGGATCTTACTGGCTTGATCACTTTCGAATTATCAGCCTCCGGAATAACAAGCTGTCAGATGTTTGTAGTGGCTGATTATCTCTGCAAACTTTAGACAACAAGATTTATTAAACGGATGGAACTCTTTGCTTTTAGCTGCCCACCTATGCTCTCGAAAACGTTTTAGTGCAGAGTAGCACTGCGTCGAGTTTGTACTTGGGCAACAATCCGTGGACATGCGATTGTCATTTTACTCCGGGCTTTCAGGATCTGTTAATAAGGTATCCAAACGTTGTTAAGGACATAAATGATGTCAGATGCGCAATAGTGCCCGATGACGAAAATTCAAACAAACAGGTAAAGAATATAACAAAAAATAAACATACGCTTCGAACAATAACACAGTCTCCAATTTATAGATTCGCGACCTGACGAGGACAGAGATCTGCCTCAACCCAGATGAGGAACCTTGGTTATATCCACTTGACATTTTGAACATTGTCTTAGCCTTGTTGATATTTCTTGTCTTAGGGAAATTACTCTACGATTACTGGTGTTTCAAGAAGACCGGCAGATTACCGTGGATAGTGGCCAAGATACCTTGATCACTTATGCTCTTTGCCGACAACGATTTGGCATGCATCCGGCTTCACTTTAATTCCAGTATCGACACTAGCACAAATAGACTAAGCCACGCGGGTAATGACTACGCGTATTGTTCATACAAATTCTTAGCCGCCGCCTTCTTCGCAACGTTCTTTCTCACACCCTCACCTAAAAGGTCAATAAATTGCATTGTTAAACGTTGCCTCCCAACGTTTCTTTTACAGTACTCTCACGTACCACTGGCAGCATGTCCGAGAGCTACGCAAGTGGCTACCCAAACGAAACCGTGTGAGGTGTTTTTTCCTTGCACATCGTATCGGGGCACATCGCATGCCTTATCTAGACATAATTTGTACAGTTTCCTCTGGGCATTTTCCTGCCCGATGTGTCCGCAGCAGTGCATCACTTCCAACATTCTATCGTCATGAGAACATGTGTTTACACATTGCCAACCGTCTAGAAACAACTACTTACTCTTGTCGCGTAAAACGTAACAAAGGCGGGACCAGCGAGTTGTCGTCCATCTGACAGTCGGCAATCATCTTCAGTATCTTTATCGCGGCATTATCTTTAGCCTCCTCTGGCGTTTCGGCAAGAGCAGTAGCTACAATTATCGCACAACAGTCTGTATAATTAAAACGTTCTGTCGATAATGCGAAATGACAGTGATCACGATATGTACCCATATATTCGGCCACGCGGCAAGTGATCGCGTATCTCCTCGATTTGGGCGAATCCGTTGGCAAGTGATACTTAACAGATACACCGCATCGACCCACGTATTCCTTCAAGAGTTCCTGCGGTTTGCGAAAGTTTAAAGAGCTTAATGTATGGACATCGCCTTTTCCTTGTTCGTCTGTGGGCAAGGCGAGCTTTGGTTCAGATGCAACGGCCTCTGATTCTTCGTTGGAAACAGGAACCTCAGATAACTGATCTTTGACGTTGTCGAAGTTATCTTCATTTTGCTTGATTTCTAAAGCCAATGTATACGAAACTATTGTTAACCGTTAAAAACAGTATGCACCACAAATTTTCTCACTTCGATTACTCGGTATTTGGATGTTTAATTCATTAGGTGGGTTGATATCATCGGTGGGATCGATGATCTTGTCCCAATCTTCCATACTATTATATTTCTTCGTTTCTTTTTCCTGACTTGGAAGCTCATCGCGTGAAACAGATTGTATACTTTGTAAAGGCACATCTTCCTCAGATTCGCTTTCTGTACTGCTACTGTTCGATATTTGCGTCTCAGTGTTCGTTGTAATTCCTTCGACTCTAGGAGTCTTTGCGATGAAAAAGTCAAAATTAAGAACTCGAACATTCTACTAATAAAGATAGGAATGCACGTACATTAATCTCATCCGACTCGTCTGACACATCAGAATCCACAGACTCAATGTCCACCGATTTCCCTACGTGCACAAAATATGTCAGTATAACAATTTTTAACTAAAGCGCTTGAAAGATTTCGGAACTGTACGTGTACTACGTCTTGACAAGGATTTCGGAGCTCTAAGTTCTTTCAGGAGGAGTTCGGCTCTGTCTATAACTGCCTCCAGTTCGCATAAAAGGGGAGCCGAGTTTGGGAACCTTTTGGTGATCATGTCCCAGACACGTTCAACCTGGTCGATCTCACGTGCCGATCCCACCGATTGTAATTTCCGGCAGGAAGCCACATCGTCTGACTCCCGATAGCTTGACATTCGAATTACATTGGACGAAACGACTTTGAATTTTCGGTGTACAGGCCGAAAGTGTCAAAACTCGAACAGCGGACAGTCGATTTTTTTTCTACGAGTATCGAGACTGACGAATTGGATTCCCTGTGAACTTACCGCACGTATCGATGAGATGTTGCTAATATTAATTCTCGCAAGAAGTCACAACCTTTTTAGTTGATGTCAGATTTATTTGAAATTCACGCTCCCTAAAATAAAATCTAATGGAGATCGGTGGGACAGAAGAAATCGATGGTGTAACGAGTGTAGGAAAAATCTGGAGGATTCGAAGTAGCGGAACGATTGGTTCGAATGATAAGAGTACCTGGAAGGGAAGATAATGCACGAAGGATGAACGCTGAAAACGAACTTTGCTTGCCGTACATTGCCGATAAAAAAAGATGAACGTCAAGATGTCCGCATTTTGGCATCCGGCTGGCTTTCTTCAACGCGCTGGTATTTTATTAAAATTATAAACACGGGGTTACAATACATTTTTTTCGTGTAATTTGCATGTAATACTTGCATAGAAACGTCGTTGAATCAAGGCCTCTTTGATTCAATATTTCATACACCCCATTTTTTTCGTCCTTTCTTATCTCCTGCTACATGTGCGAGCCATTTTTCTGTGCTACTTCTTGTGTGTACGTACATATATGCATGTGTTTTAATCGGTTAATCTGTAGGACGCTTTCTCTCGTATCCGTCATCGTCTTGGTCGCAGTCGTTGTCACCGTTGTCATCGTATCCGTCTCAAGTAATCATCGTAATCGTCGTCGCCGTAAAGATGCTCACCATCAAAATGTCATTCCCTGCTCAACTCGTAATCTCACGTTACCTGTCGTGAACTTATGAGACAAGAACGTCATGTTACTCGGTTGGAATACGCTCAATAGACAGCACTCATGTTCGGATTGTTGATACGCTTACTTCTATCACAGCATACTGACGTACGTATTACCGCAGGGGTTAAGCCCGATTGAGCAACATCCGCTCGACCGATGGTCAGGAAAGCGTAGATGCGCGAGGACGACCAGAGTCACATAGCAAATTCGTAAGTCAGAAGGTCGACCTTGCGCACCTGGCTAAAAATCGATCCAGCTGACATTGTGTCTAGTTCCACTCACTGTTCATAAAAAGGGACATTTAATGCCTCCCGCGAACGAGATTACACGCGTCGTCCACGTCGATCGTCAACCTATCATACATCGATCTCTACGTCCCAGAGTCCAAGCATCGCGCGTCGATATCAAACCTATGAATATACGTGTGTTACGATTTCACCTATGTAATATATACCATTTTCACCTTCTCTCCTTTCACGCCCGGATAAGTGCCTACAAAGGTAGGCAAGTAGGAATCGTGTGTAAATTAGTAATCTTACACTCGTTCTCGACGCTTTCTATGCCTATGGTAACAAGCATACGCGTATCCGTTTTAAAAGAACGGATCCTCCGTGTGGTTACGTGTGTGTGTGACCGTATGTACGTATCTATGTGTGACGTATAAATCTAAACGCGAGGAGACTGTCCATCGAGACAGCTCAATTTACCCACGAGTGTCATGGAGACGAGCAAACGAAGGGTTCAATCTCGTAATGAGGTCGATCGATCTGACGAAGTATGAGTAAATGTGTGTGCGCGTTCGCTTTCGTTACTTACTCGACGTGGTTCAACCACTCGAGACATCACTGTGTTTCGTCCAAGAATGGAGCGAGCTCCCTCAGTAGAAAATGAGCGAGAGGAAAAAGGGGAGATCGCGGTAAAACAATGGTATTACGGCACATCGTAAATAGGCTACCGATAACATGATAGCTCCACGAAATTTTATGGGCTCGAGTGGCATCGAGCATCCGCGCACCAAGTAATTGTTCAGAGCAGTCCTCCACTCTTGGAACTTGCCTTTACGGATTTCCGATAAGATTAGACTGTCTATCATGTGACAGTTACTCTCCGACATGTGCCATTTCTCCTAAGGTCGATACACTGAAGTGACACTGCATTTTACGACGCTGACTCCGCCCTGGCAGTGAGAGGTATTCGATTTTGAAAGATTGTCGAATATTGCGGCTAGTATACATCGATACTCGCGGCGATATCGCGAGAGTAATGTCACTTCGGTATGAGGAAGTAAACGAGCGAAAGTTTTCCGCCTTCTTTCCTCACTGGAGCCTTCATGCACGGACGTCTCCTAGATCAAATCGTATTTTAAGGAAAGGGTTCCACACGACTATTCACACGGTGGTCTCGATATCGGCGATGGCGTATTGTCAACAAATACTGTCCTTCCCATAGTTCTCCATGTACATTTCCTGGGGCGCGGCGAGGTTATATCGTCCACCACCTCCGAGTCGATTCCCGGTTAGACCATTGTTGTGATGTGTGTGATTCACATGAAGATGATGATTGACGTTAAGCGCGACGTTCTTTTTCTTTTTACGAGCCTTGTGCCGGTAGAGGCAGTATTTCAGACAACCTGTCGCCAACAGGAGGATGAGAAATATGCCCAGTGCACCGGCGCCAACGGCCACGTAAAGCAGTGTCACGCCAAAACGGTACGAGCAATTTGATTCCTCCTCATCGAAACCGGATGGGCAGTGACGCACACCGTCGCACCACAAGACAGAGCTTATGCACGCCTGGATTTCCGGGCATCTAAATAGAACCACTTCTGTCAGTTTGTCTTCTCTCACACGGCGATTCCTGATCTTTCAAAATTTTACGTACCTGTATGGGCACTCTTCTGCGGGTAATATTGCGAAGACGTTGGATCCAACGTTCGGAGCTGGCGAGCGTTTTGATATCGCCATCCAAGTGACGGCGTAGAAACCTGGCTCCCGCTGCAGGAACTCAACGACGAAGCTTCTTGAATGCTGCTGCGCCATGGCGACGCTTGCGTTTACAGGCGTACTGCAATTTCAAAAGTAGATCATAATGTAGGCGCTTCACAGAGAAATTGTTGTGTAACTAACCCGGTATGTACGAAAGAATATATGGAAATTAAATCTTTTTCCTTTGAAACGCCTTATATTTCGACAACAATGTGTGTCATTTTTAAATGCAAGGATGTTGAGGATTAAATAAATGGCGGATATTGTAATGAAATTTTTAATTATAATAATACAATGTATAGAAAGAAGAGACTTTTAGAAAACGTTATTTAAATAAAAATAAAATCATATCTCTTTTTATGTTTGACAAACTTTTCGACGATTGCAAGATATGAAAAAAATGGTTAAAGTTGCGATAGATAACAAGTTTCAACACTACATTTTGTTTCCAGAAAAAAGATCTTTCTTCACGACTTTCGAATTTACTTACATGCAGTCAGATTACGTATTGCAATACTAACCCTGTGTAGTTCCAACCGCCGGAAAAGAAGTCGACGGTTCTAGCTGTGTCGACACCGCCTTCAGGACATATGACGCTCCGCTCCCTGGTATTAGCCGCAGTATAAACGACGATACGGTTTAATGTCGGGCATTCTTCGACGTTGTCGAGGGTGATCTGGTATCCGGCAGTTCGCAGGTACAGGAAATTCATTCGCGAGTCCTCAGGTTCGATGAGCCATGGTTCGTTTACGCACTGAGTTGCCGTAAGATCTTCAGTATTAGTCAGAATCTCTTCCACCGCAGCTACGCCCGGTATGACTCGCGGTAGAGGACTCCTGAGTACATAACGCGTATTAACATCCTTACGACTAATCAACGAGAATGGACAAACTTGGAATTATTACCTGAGGGAAATCTCGCCACTAGTTCCTCGCAAGCGTCGTTCTTCCAACCTAGTTGAGCATGCCTGCTCACTGGTATCTGAACCAAGGGCTACAAACCGATACTCGCCCTCGAAGAAGTAGTCCCTGTAGTCTTGCGTAACGTTCATCATCGTGGCCGTAAACCGCATTTCTACGACGTTTGAAGTCAGGGTGCGCAGAATAATTTTCTCAGTGACGTTCGAGCAGAGACAATCGCGTATCTGTAAAGATAACGTTCTTCAAGTGTCCGCATACGCGTGTGGAATTTAATTGCGTAAGGCTACTGTTAAGTACCATTTCGACGCCCTGCCATGGATACTCAACGACGACCAACTCAGCTTTACCGATCTTTTTCGGATCAACGATTCTCCTGTCACACGTCCACCGATTAACAAGAGGATCTATGTACGACGAGCACGCTTTATCTCCGAAGGAAGCTCTGACCAATGACAGCTCTATCCTCTGTTCCGGCTCTGCTTCGAATCTGTAAACGCAACTTAAATTTCTGGCCCCGCCACGGCCGTAGAAGAAGACGCTTCTCGGCGAGCCGAACTTTCCGGCGCTCGAGGAAGACGTGGTGGACGATGAACTGGACCCACTGGACACGTAGACGTGGTTACACGAGACAGCCTCGTGTACGAACTCGTATCGCAGCACGAAGCTGATCGGGTAGAGAGCGCTGCCCTGCCGCAGAATGTGCTCCAACGTAAGATCTCGGCCCGTGGACACGTAACTCTCCGCCAAACTACAGGGACGAGTGTGTCTGCTGCTATTTCGCAGTAGACTATGGTCACACAGGCGTGGGATGTCATCCTTGCAGAACTGACCGATGAGACTGACGTTCTGAAATGCGCATATGGACGTTGTGTGTCAGATAGTTAAAGGAAGCGGCGGTCAAACACTTATCCGACGTGGTTGTCATACCTTGAGCGTATTTGCGATTCTCTCAGCCGTGTGATCTCCGTCCCATATCAGCAGTTTCGCGTTGCACTCACCGACAGTATCGATACTGGCAGCAGGATCGGCACTAGCAGCGTAGTACTTCACGAACGACAGCCAAACAATCTCATTCGGCTTGCCTTGGAAGTGATACCGGCAGGTTGTATTCGGCGGTAATGAGTGCTTGGGATTCTCCAGCGTGCCAGACGAACTTTCGTCGCTCGATATATAAAAGTCGCAATTGTCGTTCTCCTTAACGAAACTCCGAGACTTCTCGTCGACGAAAAGCACCTGGACCTCGAGTTCGAAGCCAGGTAGGAACGACAATGGCACGGGATGAGACGGGTTGTCGTAGGGCGATGTGTGAAACTCCAGAAGCATTGTGTTGTGGCTGCCGACGATATCTGGCACAGCGTCTCCTCCGCAGAGTCTAACGAGAACCCTATCCGAAGTTGATCCGCCGTCGTAGACAGTTAAGTAGTCCTGCACCACATTGCAGTCGTCCCATACTCTGTGCCGTAGAGGAACAATGAAGTTACAATTAATGTTTATCAAACTCATCGTGCCGTCCTTTAACCGAACGCGTACCTCAGCACACGCTGACTTCTGTCGTACTTCACCACCGTGTCCTTAATGTGGATCTTGTGACTGTTGCGCTGACTAACAGCGAGCAATGCGCGGTGGCCGGGCGGGGCACGATTCTGTTCCACCCTGTAGTAACACGTAACGTTTCTCGGGTAGATACCCGGATAGTTCGGCGATTGTAGTCGACAAGCCCTTGTGTCGCATTTGGTCAGTACTCGGTCACAATAGGTTCCGTTCACCAACTCCCCTCTCCACGTCGCCATGCTGCTATTGCCGTATCTCAGATGAGCTTCGCTACGTCTGAGAAACTTGTACGACAGCTTGAAATCGAAGTTATAACCGGTACCCTGGAACGAGTGTGACAACGGGTGTCAGTAGAATCGGAAGCAATCACTCGAAAGAGAAACGCGACGCTCCCGCGGCTTTACCTGTTCGGACAGACGCAACAGATAGAGCGTGAGATTGATCGAGGGCGTCTCACTGTAATAGACGGTATAGCCCCAGGCACTGCCACACCACTGTCCTCCTGTCGCAGGACGAGCATCCTCGCGTATCGTCATATAACCATCGGGACAGCCCTCGGACGTAAATGAGAGGAAACGGCCCACCGTGAATGTGTCAAATGTCAACTGAACTAAGTCCCCGAGATCGGATTCGGCGGCAGTGAAGTTGAGATGGCATAAAAGGGGCAGTCGATCCTTTCTCGGTCGTCGGACTTCCACTCTGTACGTCCGACCGACGTCCCCGTAGAGCGTCCTGTTGCACGCTGCAAGTACATCAGACGCGGAGCATTATTGCGACTTGCAAGATAATATTCCGATATTGCGCAGTCCTTCGCACAAAGATGCGTTCCGCGCGCGTGAGCAACGTGCGGTTTCGAACTATGCAGACAGCGCGGTGCTATGACCAGCTTGGACTCTGTCGGTCCTCTGCAGACGCTGTTTGCTCTGTACAGACGCCTTCTTTGAGCTCGCCGCGATGTAATCCGCAGGAACACAGTGAACGCGGCGCTGCGCATCACAGAGTCCATACAATGCGCTCGCGATGTATTCCCAACGGCAGTATCGCGGGCCGCACATTTCCGCAGTCATGAGCAACGCGCCGATATAAAAAGGCGAAAGAACTTACGAGTGCAGTACGGTGGCTCGTCGGAATTGTCGCCGCAGTCATTCTTGCCGTCGCAAAACTTGTCCTGCGCGACGCAACTTCCGGTACCGCACAGGTACTCGGAGAGTCTACAGCCAGCCTGTTCGGAGCTCGTCGTGAGTGCGGTTGTCAACCCGAACGATGATAACGAAGATGAGGACGATGAGGAAACGGCGGATGATGGCGAGGGCGACGAGGAGGAGTCCGACAATGTGACACCCGAGTAATGTCCCGGATATCCGGAATAGTCCGACGATATTCCCGGGTGGTAACTAGCGGAGCCAGCAGCCTCGATCGAAACCACGATCGCGGCTGCGATCAGCAGCAACCGCCGGCGCACCAACATGCCCCCTCACCCTACGAGTAACATATGCATTTTCATCTGGAGAAACATGATGCGTGCGGATGAGCGTCACGTCGTAATATGTGGCGAGATGACCGTCACGCGAGATAGGCTAAATGTACGACGCAAACGTACTTGCCGAGTGCGACGACGCGATCATGTTCCGCGTACGTGTACAAACGCATCTCGGACGATCTGTGGCTTCATCGACGCACCTAACGTTTAGCATGCACCCGGTTCGCGCTTTCCTTTCTTCTTGGCTCAATTTCGCATCGATGCGCAGCACGATCCGGCGGGGCCTTCGCTCTCAATCTGCAGTCGATTTTCCCGTGCGACGACCCAATTTCTTGCGCGATTCAGGCAATTTAACCCCCCTGCCTCACCCTACCTCGCTCCATTCCGTTTCCACTTCTGTCCTACGACAGATTGGCGGAAGAGCACTTTTTCAGCGGCCGCCAAGGCTGATTTTAAGGACGACTGGAGCTCGAGCGACTCAATCCGCGTCGTGTAACCACCTTCGATTGTTACCGATAACGAGCACGTCCCAATGCCGTACCCGAATGTAATTATTACCAACTTTCACTAAGAGATTTTCGTCATTCCACCGATTCCTTTCCATCCCTCTTGCCCATTACCCTTTTACAACTCTGCCTCACGCTTGATTTCATCGTTATCCCCGCTAAGAGACATAAATTCCCGTCCGGACAACCGCAAGGACCGTATCGCCCGCTGGGGGCACACTATCGTCTACGTTGTCTTTCGAACTCGGATGGTAGGTTGGGGTCCTGGCAGCTATATTGGCCACGAAGAGCGTTCGGCACAGAGTGCGCTGACCGGCGCCGGTTGACGTTGACAATCGTCTCTTTCAATGCGCATTCATTCGAAACTCGCTCACTCTCGTCGCTCTTCGACAGGTTATTAACCCCCTCGCTCGTAGCGGAGCTACTCAATACTAGCGGCCAGGGAATATTCAGCATTGGCGCTGCGAGATTCAGCCTGGAAGGCTACAAAGGCGCGTATATCTCCGCTACATTGTCCCTATTGGTGGATGTTGCGAGCGAGAAGTGACACGCAATGTGTACTCTGTCTACCGGCTCCGGCCCGTGGCCGAAAAGTTGGACGCGGAAAAGTGCCAGGAATAAGTGAAAAGTCGAGAATAATGCGCCGCGTACGATCCCGTCACCGGGAGCCGATGCCAAAAATTTCTTTCAATGAAACTTTCCGTGCTACGGGACAAAATGGACGACGCAGGGGTTCGGCTCAGACGTTCGGTGGCTGCGATGTGAAAGCGGGGTGAAAGCAGCGAAACTCTGCGAGTCGCCATTGTTTCCGCTAACAGCGAAGATGATAGTACTAAATCGTACTCGCCGTATAGAATCATTCCTCCAATAATAAACGCGCTATCGATCGCTTGCCAATCTTGGCGACATCCGCATCCCCGCCGCGGATAATATCGCGAGACAATCTGAGAAATCACTGGTGCGCATCGCGCTCGAAAGTCAATCACGGAAATTCAGGCTCGCGCAGCAAAAATTGAGAGGACACGGGTACTTTCGCTGGCGTCGTCCGGATCTTATCTGACTCGCCTAATCTCGATCGACATCTCTTTCGACGCGTACTCCCGTCCCAACACGCATTCGCTCAGACGTGTACGTGCGAACACGTATTGGTCCGATGATCGTACATCACCGCCGAACGCCTCGCACCGTCCAAGTTTTTGTCCTGCGTCAGCTAGAATATATTCCGCCCGGACCTCGAGCCAGAAGTCTGCATTATTTTTTCACCGTTTCTTTTTCCCTTCCTCTCCTTGCGTCCGTTGTCGCTCGAAAATAACGGACTTGCACGGGAGGACTCGTGGGACGAAGACTGGCGCGCAATTGTTAGGCGTCTCCGATTAATCCGTGACTTCTTCGCTGCAACGACGTCGGCGACGGTGATTGCGGCATGCACCCACACAGAGGCCGTTCACACGCGTCACGTGTATGTGAATGCACGCGTCATCGACAGAAACGGTCAGGTCTGCCTGCTTTTATTCCGCTAGACAGTAATTAAAATACGCCGCCGAAAGTACTGAAAATCCACCATTTTCTTTCGCGGCACGGGTTATGTCTGATATCGGTGCGTGTAAATAGTGATGTTAGAAAAGAGTGTTAATGGAATGGAATAGTCTGTCTTTCTTGTACACGATTGTCTAGAAATGTTGATTATGTCTGGTAAATTATGACAAGTCAGGTCTGCCTACTTTTATTTCGCTAGACAGTAATTGAAATACGCCGCCGAAAGTTCTGAAAATCCATCATTTTCTTTCGCGGCACGGGTTACGTCTGATATCGGTGCGTGTAAATAGTGATGTCAGAACAGAGTGTTAACGGAGTAGAATAGATTGTCTTTCTTGTACAGGATTGACTAGAAGTGTTGATTATGTCTGGTAAATTATGGCGAGTCAGGTTTGCCTACTTTTATTCCGCTAGACAGTAATTAAAATACGCCGCCGAAAGTACTGAAAATCCACCATTTTCTTTCGCGGCACGGGTTACGTCTGATATCGGTGCGTGTAAATAGTGATGTCAGAACAGAGTGTTAACGGAGTAGAATAGACTGTCTTTCTTGTACAGGATTGACTAGAAGTGTTGATTATGTCTGGTAAATTATGGTGAGTCAGGTCTGTCTACTTTTATTCCGCTAGACAGTAATTAAAATACGCCGCCGAAAGTACTGAAAATCCACCATTTTCTTTCGCGGCACGGGGTACGTTTGATGTCGGTGCGTGTAAATAGTGATGTCAGAAAAGAGTGTTAACGGAGTAGAATAGACTGTCTTTCTTGTACAGGATTGACTAGAAGTGTTGATTATGTCTGGTAAATTATGGCGAGTCAGGTCTGCCTATTTTTATTCTGCTAGGCAGTCATTAAAATACGCCGCCGAAAGTACTGAAAATCCACCATTTTCTTTCACGGCACGGGTTACGTCTGATGGCGGTGCGTGTAAATAGTGAGGTCAGAAAAGAAAAGTGTTAACGGAATAGTATAGGCTGTCTTTCTTGTACAGGATTGACTAGAAGTGTTGATTATGTCTGGTAAATTATGGCGAGCCAGGTCTGCCTACTTTTATTCTGCTAGGCAGTCATTAAAATACGCCGCCGAAAGTACTGAAAATCCACCATTTTCTTTCGCGGCACGGGTTACGTCTGATATCGGTGCGTGTAAATAGTGATGTCAGAACAGAGTGTTAACGGAGTAGAATAGACTGTCTTTCTTGTACAGGATTGACTAGAAGTGTTGATTATGTCTGGTAAATTATGGCGAGTCAGGTTTGCCTACTTTTATTCCGCTAGACAGTAATTAAAATACGCCGCCGAAAGTACTGAAAATCCACCATTTTCTTTCGCGGCACGGGTTACGTCTGATGGCGGTGCGTGTAAATAGTGACGTCAGAAAAGAAAAGTGTTAACGGAGTAGAATAGACTGTCTTTCTTGTATAGGATTGACTAGAAGTGTTGATTATGTCTGGTAAATTATGGCAAGTCAGGTCTGTCTACTTTTATTCCGCTAGACAGTAATTAAAATACGCCGCCGAAAGTATTGAAAATCCACCGTTTTCTTCCGCGGCACGGGGTACGTTTGATGTCGGTGTGTGTAAACAGTGATGTCAGAAAAGAGTGTTAACGTAGTAGAATAGATTGTCTTTCTTGTACAGGATTGTCTAGAACCGTTCATTATGTCTGGTAAATTATGGCGAGCTGTCGGTTGCATGGTACGGGGCATCAAAGTATTGAATGTCTTCACGGATGTTTATTCATATTGTATAACCCTTTGAGAGATGAATGCTCCGAATCCATCGCCAGCGCTGAGAATCGAATATTTTTCCTCTTATTTTATCGCCAGAAGGTCGATGAACCCTGTTCACTGATATATAGCGTAACTAAATTATAATTGTAATTCTTCGATTACGCCAAACTGAATAATGCAAAACAGCTATTTTTCAGCATAAATTATTTAACTGAAAACATTAAAATTGAAAAGATATTTATAAATCTTATTGTTTGAATTTAACAAGAATATGTCGCAATAATCGCGACTCCCTGCAAAACAGAAGATAATGGACATAGATTGTCCTTCATGTTTTTCTGTTACCGTTGTTGTTATGAGACGCATGCGTTTTTATCTCATAGACTGATAATCATCATCACATTATGAACATGCGAGATCGGAAAGGTTGACACATACGTATATGCGTCCATTGTCAATTCACGCGCGCATATATACCCTCATAGTATTTGTACGGTTAAAACACTCTGCTTTATCGAAAACTGGCGTACGAATCAATGAGTTATTTGTCATTTATTCAATCACCACGTTACGTGTGAAATTACCGTAAACGTGTCGTTTTATTGGAAAAAGCGCGGAAGATATGTAAATGTCATCACCCTTAATTATCTGTTCTGATAATTCCAATCCCCCCGCAATTATTCCTTCCTACTATAGAAAACGCTTCGAGAGGTTTCCGTCAATCTGTCTAATGGACCTTGGCCGGCAAACAGTGCTACGTTTATCGCGTAACCAAAAATTAGGCGCTTTGAGCTTTAATGGAGAGCAGCGGTGGATTACGTTCCATTTACGAGCAAACTTTTCCTGCCACGCGCCCCGAACGCGGCCAACGCCTGATGGCCATTTCTACTTATCGTTCGCTGCCCATTTCAGCTGCACCGCTTACACATATCACAGCGAGCCGACTCTTCAACGCAACGCATGAGTTTTCGGAACACAGTAACGGAACGACGCATTTGCAGTTCCACTCACTTCGGCCCATCCTTAAAACCGTAACGACAACCTGTGCTGAAACGGCTCCAACGTGCGCAGTGTAAATGATCCTCGAAATAGACGTCAGTATATATCTATTTCCTGATTTAACAAAATGTTAAAGTAACTGGCTTATCAATTTCCTGAACAAATATTAAGTTCATGTGTATTTATAAGTATATAGTTATTGTCTTAATTACCAAAATGCTAAAGGAACTTGATTAAGAATTTTTTGAATAAGTTATAAATTTGGCGCCTTTTGTTACCATATTTGTTATTTTCTGGCATTCGTGTGTTTATGGAAAGTTGTACTGCGACTTTAAAAGTAACGCTTTTATCTGTTCTTTTTTGAAGACGGGTTTTTTATGCATGTTAAATCATTTTCTTTTTATCTTTGGTGGATAGTTTATGCCGGAGGATATGTGCTACTTTTCGATGTATTAGATGTATCATAGATGGCAATAACAATATTATGTTTAAATACAGAATAGCGGCCAATGTCTGATACAATAATGATTGAGACAGAAAGAAGGGGTAGAAGGATTAATAGATACAAGTTAATATGAACTGTTTTTCCATGGAGACAATTATACTGTGATTTTCCTACAGAACAAATAATTATCACGCTTCCTCGAACTGCTATAAGAAATTGATCTGTCAGTGAAATACGTTGTCACTGATATTAACCGCCCACGTATATACAGCCGGACCCGGATAAACCCGTGCAATTTTTAAATCTGTCATCTTGTCAAGTAAATATTTTCTAATGCGAGATATTTTTCTAACTATCATCAGAACTCTTCAGCACAGTTGAAATGAGATTCCAGCATAAACAGAGAAATTAGGACCTTGTGGCAATTGCCACCAAGTTAACATTTTATTCAACAAAATAGAACCTGATATTTCTCGCACAGAATTTTAACGACCTATGGAAGACAAGTTTGCAGCGTTGTTTGTGTCCATCTTTATGTATTTGCAAATGTCCATCATTGCGAATGAAGGCGCAGATGACAATAACGTCAGAATATTAAATGAAATCTCCTTAGAATACTCATGAAACAAGATATGTATCCACGAGTAGTCAAAGTTACGTCTCTTACGGATATAGGAAAGTTTCAAACACGAAGATCGCAATTGACACCAGTAGAGCTGAAAGGGTTCAGATAAAACTGCTGGCAGACAATTCTCTCACCGTGATTTTCCTACAGAACAAATAATTATCACGCTTCCTCGAACTGCTATAAGAAATTGATCTGTCAGTGAAATACGTTGTCATTGATATTAACCGCCCACGTATATACAGCCGGACCCGGATAAACCCGTGCAATTTTTAAATCTGTCATCTTGTCAAGTAAATATTTTCTAATGCGAGATATTTTTCTAACTATCATCAGAACTCTTCAGCACAATTGAAATGAAATTCCAACATAAACAGAGAAATTAGGACCTTATGGCACTTGCCACCAAGTTAACATTTTATTCAACAAAATAGAACCTGATATTTCTCGCACAGAATTTTAACGACCTATGGAAGACAAGTTTGCAGCGTTGTTTGTGTCCATCTTTATGTATTTGCAAATGTCCATCATTGCGAATAAAGGCGCAGATGACAATAACGTCAGAATATTAAATGAAATCTCCTTAGAATACTCATGAAACAAGATATGTATCCACGAGTAGTCAAAGTTACGTCTCCTACGGATATAGGAAAGTTTCAAACACGAAGATCGCAATTGACACCAGTAGAGCTGAAAGGGTTCAGATAAAACTGCTGGCAGACAATTCTCTCACCGTGCGCGTCGTAGATACAAATTCGTTGGGTCTCTGGCGGCACACCCATCGGACGGCGAGGAATAACTAACGAAAAAACTTCTGCTGCATCTGCTGCAACATGCGTTCGCCCTCGAGGTGTGAGCTTCTTTCGGCAAAACGTGCCGACGGAATCGATATCTCTCGTTATTTCGGACGAGCACTCGCAAGCACGAGCTCAGCTCCTTCCCTTACTACCCCTCGCCGCCCGTGTTCTCATTCCTCTTCGTCGCCGTAGTCCACCTTCTTCTCCACGCCCGTCACCTAAACTCGCGCGCGCAAGCCATGAATATCGCAGGTCAGCCTTCACAGTAATCCGTGACGTTTATTCTCGACGCCTCTCCTTGACGCCGCGAATAATTAAAACGCGAAACTCGAGGACGAGCGTCCCGCGCGCGACTCCCGATCGTCCGACACAAACTCGATATCTGAGGAACGTCACGTAGTCGTCCCGAGAGAAAAGAAGCGCCTTTTCTCTGTCCCCGGCCGGGCGCCGCACGAGGACAGGGAAAAGTGTCGTCCGCGATATTTCGCCGACAACACTTCCGAACAGACTCGGACTATCCGTTATCCCGCCTCGGCAATTCCCAGAGAAATCCTCAGCGCCGGTCATTCTACGTAGCCAGGCGGAATTACAATTTCCCCGCAGCCAAACGTTTACCCGCGAACGAATTGTTTGTCGGAGCGGCAACTTTTGAGGCACTTTAACTATCCGTTACCTACCGCGGCTCGTACAATTTCGGGCGAAAGCCGGCCAAAAGAATTGCCCGTTCGCGGAGTCCCGCTCTAACGTATACGCGAAAACGCGGCGCCTTTGAAAGCGAGGACCATCTGCATGTGATTGCACCGAAATGCTCGCGATCCAGCGATACGCGGCCGGGCGACTACATATTTTGGACGACGCTAATTCGGCGTGCACTTTCGGCGACGGTTTCGTTAACACGTTGAATGCCAAGCGTATTTTGCTATGTTAGAACCGCGATACTCTGCAATATTTCATTGCACCGCGGTTCTAACATAGCCAATACTTGCACATCATTTACATTTTGCATAATTCAGTCAAACGCTGCAGTATTTTATAGAATCGCCGTTTTAATACAGCAAAATACGTACGTGTTAAACACGTTGACTGCCAAGCGTATTTTGCTATGTTGGAACCGCGATACTCTGCAATATTTCATTGCACCGCGGGTATTTCCACGACCGCAAATCGATGAATTTCTCAATGATTTCACGTTTTCGTCATAGTTTTTTATGTAGAGACGTTGATTGTCGACGAAAGTATGTACATCAGATAAGTTATGTACTGCGAAAAGTGTGTGTCGTTGTGTTTGCAGGTTTTTTTAATGTAAGGAACAGAGGGGGGACTAGTGAACTGACAGTAAGAAGATAGGGGTTGAAACAAGGATTAGACACATTACGGGAAGTGTGATATTTATGAAAGAAAGAAGTATAGTCATGACCCAGAATAAGTAAATATCTTCATGTTTGAAAATAACCATTTTGCAATCCCCTGCCCTTCTTCAAAGTCGTCCGCAGAGTGAGTTGTCTGTGAAAACGAGAAACCATAAATCTTTGCTGTCGAACGAACAGTGGGATCGCTTAGTTTCAGAAGAAAAAAAAGTATGTATAATGTATTTTCACTCTAGTATTAGCGATTCTGGGGTTTAACATATTCATACAATTATATTAACATAATGCGATACTACTGGTATACTATTTCTTAATGCAATACACACACCAGCACACTTCACGTGATACTATGAGATGCTTTACGTCAGAAACAGTCTTGTACTCAGAATATTACGAACAGTTTTTGCTCAACGATATATATATTTGAGTATTTTGCTTTGAGAACATAGGTATCTTTACACAATGGGCATGTCATTTTTTACCGCAAATGAACGACGTACACCTAAATATCTCTTTTATTTTTAGTGATGCAAAAAATGTTCATGGCCCAATACCATTGGTCTAAATTAAGGAATATAAGTTTTATAAGTGTTTTCCCAAGATTGTTTCTATTTTTATCTGCAAAACCTGTGCATTCTGTATTGCATATTATAGACGATGAAAAAATACATTCAAGTTTACCTGCATCATCACCTACAAACAACCTTCAGAATGAATGTCATTATGAAATTATGAGATGCTTTACGTCAGAAACAGTCTTGTACTCAGAATATTACGAACAGCTTTTGCTCGACGATATATATATTTGAGTATTTTGCTTTGAGAACATAGGTATTTTTGCACAATGGGCATGTCATTTTTTACCGCAAATGAACGACGTACACCTAAATATCTCTTTTATTTTTAGTGATGCAAAAAATGTTCATGGCCCAATACCATTGGTCTAAATTAAGGAATATAAGTTTTTTAAGTGTTTTCCCAAGATCGTTTGTATTTTTATCTGCAAAACCTGTGCATTTTGTATTGCATATTGTAGACGATGAAAAAATACATTCAAGTTTACCTGCATCATGACCTACAAAGAACCTTCAGAATGAATGTCATTATGAAACTATGAGATGCTTTACGTCAGAAACAGTCTTGTACTCAGAATATTACGAACAGCTTTTGCTCAACGATATATATATTTGAGTATTTTGTTTTGAGAATATAGGTATTTTTATAGAATGGACATGTCATTTTTTACCGCAAATGAACGACGTACGCCTAAATATCTCTTTTATTTTTAGTGATGCAAAAAATGTTCATGGCCCAATACCATTGGTCTAAATTAAGGAATATAAGTTTTTTAAGTGTTTTCCCAAGATCGTTTGTATTTTTATCTGCAAAACCTGTGCATTCTGTATTGCATATTGTAGACGATGAAAAAATACTTTCAAGTTTACCTGCATCATGACCTACAAACAACCTTCAGAATGAATGTTATTATGAAATTATTGCGATTGTATTCAAACTCACTTTTTATATCATAAACGTTGATATTAATATCCGTTGTCAGTGAGAATTCCTGGCACGAGTGAATAATGATCGCGTTGCTATTTATATTGTTTGTACTGAGATAGCATTGCAAGTATTAATTATGCGGTTCTCCGCGTCTTCTGGAGTTATCGGTCGATATGTATAAACTTTTGCAACGCCCACGTACAAAATAAAATGACATTTTCAAAATCGTTGCCATGGAGTTCTTGTCGGAGCGAAAGATGAAGTGGATGAAATTCTTCTAGCTGCAGTACTCTTCAAATGCTAGATTTACTCATATATTGGGTTGGAGGGAAAGTTCTGTCGTATTTTTAATAGGCAGGTAATATTTCTTGTAAATAAAAAAAACATTTGGCTAGTGAGTCATTCGGATTTTTTTTTGTTTTTTATAGCTGCTGTATAATATAAAAGGAGTCCTTTTTTACCGTTCATCATTTACTTGTGATATTTAAAGTGAAAAACATGTCAGTAAATAAAGTGCATTTACGACACTGCATTTTGTACGAATTCCAAAAAGGAAGCAACGCATCGGTTGCATATAAAAATTTATTTGCGGTATTTGGAAAAGATATTGTAAATGTTCGTACTTGTCAAAGATGGTTTAGCAAATTTCGTTCCGGAGATCTGAGCCTCCAAGAAAGTGATCGATCTGGACGACCATCCAAGATCCATAATGATGTTTTACGATCCATGTTGGAAAATAGTCCACATTTAACAAGTCGAGAAATTGCAGAAGAGTTTGGCATTCATCATACAACACATTAAATGTATTATGATTAATATTAAACACATATTTTTATAAATTAATTCAAACATTTTCTTTAAAATACGACAGAACTTTCCCTCCAACCCAATAGATTTATATGTTTGTATAGGATACTCATATAGATTTTCTCATATAAAGGTTTGACTTTAATTTCCTAATATTAACGATCGATTTTTAATTAACAACACCAATAACAGGTCTCACTATTAATTCCTCTGCAATGGTTTTGGGTCTCGTATGTTTTCTATTATTAATACCATCGGTTTGCTCACATTTCTTCGTCAACTTAACGTACATAAAATGTGATGGACACTTGCGATTTGGAAATCGTTCTTTGTATAATCGTATCGTTTCTCCTACACACTGGTTAACTACGCCATAATTGTAAATCAGTTTGATTCGTTCCTACTTTGATTAAGTTTAGACCGTCGTGAAATGTGTATTGGTACGCTGGTGATCTTTTTCTGATTAGCCACAATTCAGATCTCGTTGATCAAAATAAGTTAATGGAAAGAGCAATGCATCCATATTCATTCGTGTCAGGAAACGTCCCACTGTCAACGGGCATCAATTTGGACATTTATGATATAAGTAGTGAGTTTATAAAGGGCATCAATTCGGGCAACAATTTGGACATTTATGATATAAGTAGTGAATCGGTAATATAGGATATAATTGTCCCCAACAAGTATAATATGTCAGTCCATTTGAGACACCCTTTAGTTTCGAACCATTTAGAACAAAAACTGTTTTTCATTAAATAAACTAAATAACCAATAAAAAGACTCCAGAATATTTTTGTACTTCCTTTAACCTAAGTTTAATTATTGAACGAAACGAAATTTAAGATACAGTTAATACGAACAAAGTCTCAGGAAATATAATGGTTTTAAAATAAGTAATTCACTATTTTCTCTTCTTGTCACGTCCGTCTTCTTAGGTGTTCTTATGCGATCTGATCTTTTATTTTTAACATTTCGTTGTATCCCTTTCCTCTGTCTTTTTGCAATCATACAGTCGGTCATATAGTGTACAATTATCCCCAACAAGTATAACATGTCAGTCCATTTTGAGACACCCTTTAGCTTCGAAGCATTTAGAACAAATACGGTTTTTCAATAAATAAACTAAATAACCAATAAAAAGACTCCAGAGTATTGTTGTAGTTTCTTCACACTAAGTTTAAAATACAGTTAATACAAACAAACTCTCAAGAAATATAACGGTTTCAAAATAACTGATTCACTATTTTCTCTTTTTGTCACGTCCGTCTTGTTAGGCGTTCTTATGCGATTTGATCTTTTATTTTTAACATTTCGTTGGTTCCCTTTCATCTGCCCTTTTGCAATCACACAATCAGTAATATTCGTCTTGTTAGGTGTTTCTATGCGATCTGATCTTTTATTTTTAACACTTTGACTGCCATGATGGTCACCGCTGACCGACGCAAGAGATTTTACGGAAGATCCAAAATATACACAATAGATAGCAATAATTATTTTATAAATGCAGTTATTGTTAGAATATTGATGCGATCCTTTGGTCTCCAATACCTGCACACTATTCACATTTTGCATTATTCAGTAAAACGCCGTAGTATTTCCCAGCACCGCCGTTCTAATACATCAAAATACGCACGGTAATCAACTCATTCGCTTTCCGTTCTTTTTCTTTCCTCTGTCCTTTTGCAATCACACAGTCAGTCATACAGAACACAATTATCCCCAACAACCATACCATCCCGCGAAGGGTTGCTTTTACCGCAATTCGCTCAAGTCCGGCTAAAATCGTGCAGACTCTGCTCCGCACATTGTTTCAAACGTCCGAACGATTCCGCGCCCCTCAGGATTTTCGGGCCCCTCACCGATCGCACGTTTCACATTTCTAAATGCGTCCTTGCGAGCAAATAATTTATCGCAGCCTGGAAATTTCATGGCGACGCCGAGCGGGGAAGTGTGATCGAGCGCGTGCGCCAATTGTTGGAGCGAGTCGGCGTGTGTTTAAAATGGGGTAGCGAGCGAGAGGAATCGCGAGAAGCCCGGTCCTGCTAATATCCCGGGGGCGGTCGTGGGACATGGTGCACCTGCGCGTATGACAGATACGCCCCTGGCATAAAGGCGACATTTAGGTCGCCGGCTTTTACGGCCGCCGCTGTTACACATGCAGACGAGCCAGTGATCGTCTTTACCGCTGGCCAGACACGCTACTCTTTTGCGCGATGACGTGTATCGCCGAAACGCCGAATAATAGGGCGCGCATGTCCTGCCGGCCAGAGGACCCGGCTATTTTTTCGGACCCGCACAATGGACGCCTCGATGTTGTCATGCTCACGCCCAGCATGCGCATCACGCTGCAAAACGGCATGGATGGCGGTCGCTGTAAAATTCTTTTTTTTTCTAATCATTCGGCGGGTGTTCAAGGAAATGTTAAAATTTACGTTTTAATTATTGTCATGTGTTGGAATACGACAAAAATCAATGTATATAAACCCTTCCAGTTTTAACTGTTTATTGTTCTAGTCATTTGTTTATATCGAATGACAACTTCGATTTACTTTTAAAACAAATGTCATTTGACGAATTATGCGCATCGGAAATTGATCCGTGGCATGAGCTGCGACGCATTCCTAACAAAGGTATATAAACATGATGTTTGTCATATCGTGAGATTTTCATATACGCAACGATAAACACAGATTGTACTAGGAAGAAACAAAATCAATGGTTGAGGTTTGTTTTAATTACAGGCGAGAACTGTCAAACACCAAAACCACTGGTCTTATTTGATCCGTGTTAATATATATGTTAATAAATTTGTTTAAAAGAGAGTAAAGGTGAACAGCTGGCGGTTGCCGTAAAAATTCTTTCTTTTTCTAATCATTCGGCGGGTGTTCAAGGAAATTTTAGAATTTACTTTTTAATTATTGTCATTTGACAGATTATTTAGGAAATTGGTATGATAGAAAGAATTTAAGTCATTCCTCCGGTATATAAACACCTTCTGGTAGTGTGAGATCTTCATATGCGCAACGTTAAACACATATTGTATTAAAAAGAAACAAAATCATCGGTTGAATTTTCTTTTAATTATAGGCGGAACTGTCAAACACCAAAACCACTGGTGTTAATCGATCCATGTTAATATAAATGTTATAATAGGAAGAATTTGTAAATTAATTTGTGAAATAGGAAGAAATGTTTTATTAAAATGAGCTTATAATAGGTACTCACAGATGTTCATTTATACTACGTCACTTAATATATTATAATACTTCTTTGTCTATTGGTTTGGAAGTTTTTTAGGACATGGTGATACAAAATGCTTTTGTGACGTTTCCGATAATTATAGTCCCATACTGTAGGATTCTAAAAGTGTGGTGCATGCTTTAGACATGTATGACAATATCGTAGGTACTGTTGCGCAAAATAGAAAAAATCATCCGATCGTCTTCTTGTAAATGGCAATGTTTTGGGCAGTTGCTAACTGAAGCTTACACACTGGATTTGTGTTCGAATATATACATTATACTGAAAGTTCACGTAGAGGAACTATTCTTACCACCTACATTTTTGCATACTACGACATTGTGATATAATCGCAGGCTCTATTGCCCAAAATAGAAAAGATCGTTCAATATTTTTCTTGTAAATAGCAATGTTTTGGGCAGTTGCTAACTGAAGCTGTTTCTTATGGGTACTTTGCTTGGTAAGATGGGTCCGCGTAGAACCCTCGCGAATATATACATTATACCGAAGATTCACGTAGAGGAGCTGTTCTTACCGCCTAAATTTTTGCAAACTGTGACATGGTGATACAAAACGTTTTTGAGACGTTTGCGATAACTACTGGCCATACAGTTGGATTCTAAGGGTATGGGGTATGCTTTAGGCATGTATGACAACATCGAAGGCACTGTTGCACAAAACAGAAAAAATCGTCCGATCGTCTCCTTGTAAACTGTTTGCACAGTTGCTGACTGAAGCTGGTTGTTATGGGTTCTTTGCTTTGTAAGATGGATCTGTGTACAACCTTCACGAATATTTACATTATACCGAAAGTTCGCGTAGAGGAGCATTTCTTACAGCCTACATTTTCGCAAACTATGACATGGTGATACAATATGCTTTTGTGACGTTTCCGATAATTATAGTTCCATACTGTAGGATTCTAAAAGTGTGGTGCATGCTTTAGACATGTATGACAATATCGTAGGCACTGTTGCGCAAAATAGAAAAAATCATCCGATCGTCTTCTTGTAAATGGCAATGTTTTGGGCAGTTGCTAACTGAAGCTGTTTCTTATGGGTACTTTGCTTGGTAAGATGGATTTGTGTAGAACCCTCGCGAATATATACATTGTACTGAAAGTTCACGTAGAGGAACTATTCTTACCACCTAAATTTTTGCATACTACGACATTGTGATATAATCGCAGGCTCTATTGCCCAAAATAGAAAAGATCGTTCAATCTTTTTCTTGTAAACGGCTATGTTTTGCGCAGTTGCTGACTGAAGCTGTTTCTTATGGGTACTTTGCTTGGTAAGATGGATTTGTGTAGAACCCTCGCGAATATATACATTATACTGAAAGTTCACGTAGAGGAACTATTCTTACCACCTAAATTTTTGCATACTACGACATTATGATATAATCGCAGGCTCTATTTTCCAAAATAGAACAGATCGTTCAATCTTTTTCTTGTAAACAGCTATGTTTTGCGCAGTTGCTGACTGAAGCTGTTTCTTATGGGTACTTTGCTTGGTAAGATGGATTTGTGTAGAACCCTCGCGAATACATACATCATAGCGAAAGTTTACGTAGAGAAACTATTCTTACCGCCTAAATTTTTGCATACTAGGACATTGTCAGATCATCGAAGGTTCTGTTGCCCAAAATAGAAAAAATCATCCGATCGTCTTCTTGTAAATGGCAATGTTTTGGGCGGTTGCTAACTGAAGCTGTTTCTTATGGGTACTTTGCTTGGTAAGATGGATTTGTGTAGAACCCTCGCGAATATATACATTGTACTGAAAGTTCAGTAGAGGAACTATTCTTACCACCTAAATTTTTGCATACTACGACATTGTGATATAATCGCAGGCTCTATTGCCAAAAATAGAAAAGATCGTTCAATCTTTTTCTTGTAAACGACTATGTTTTGCGCAGTTGCTGACTGAAGCTGTTTCTTATGGGTACTTTGCTTGGTAAGATGGATTTGTGTAGAACCCTCGCGAATATATACATTATACTGAAAGTTCACGTAGAGGAACTATTCTTACCACCTAAATTTTTGCATACTACGACATTGTGATATAATCGCAGGATCTATTGCCCGAAATAGAAAAGATCGTTCAATCTTTTTCTTGTAAACGGCTATGTTTTGCGCAGTTGCTGACTGAAGCTGTTTCTTATGGGTACTTTGCTTGGTAAGATGGGTCCGCGTAGAACCCTCGCGAATATATATGTACATAATAGCGAAGGTTCACGTAGAGGAGCTATGCCTAACTTTACTGTCGTTCGTCTTCGGAAGATCGTGATTCGTCATGTCGTCTGATTGCGAGGATGTTCGAACGAGCGCACGTTCCGTAAGATTTATTCTGTACGCTTTTATCGTCCAGCACCGACGGGCATTCATGCTGGTTCGTTGAAACGACACTTGCAGGAGGTTTCGCTTGAACGATAATTGCGTCTGTCTAAACCAGTGATTTTCAACCTTCTTCATGTCGCAGCGCACCTGAACTAATTAGGAAAATTCTGCGGCAGACCAGAAAGTGCAGAAAATTTGTGCTGATTTGTCAGAAAAAATCAATATAATTTTTATGGGTTCACGGAAAAAGAATGCTCGTGACTGAGTGGTGAGGTATTGCATGTTTCAAACGTATTTACAGCACACTTGTGCAATGTCGCGAACATTTGTTGTCAATCTGAATATGTGAAAGAGTGTTAAGCATCGAGTGGCAGGTGGAATGATAGTTTTCAAATTTTAGTCGTATTGTCTCGACCAATACAACAAACATTTGATAAAAATTTACAAATGTTATCTGCGGGCTGACTCAGATTCAACGAAGAAACACGATTTCGACTTATAACTAAAAATATATAACAAAATCCATCTACGAACAATAGTTTTTTTTATGTAGTGTTAAGCAGTGTTTAAAAAAGTTAGACAATTTATAAATAAGTTTGACTTTGTGAGGTCTGTGACTATATTGAGGATCTGTTAATGTATAACCTTAATAAACTTGTGACAAAAATTTAGTTTTCTGACCGGTTTGCTTAATTAACATATCAAAGGCAGTTTAGACGAACTGCTGAAGCCACCAACAGAAGTACATGTTTAACAATAATTCAGGGGACACGGTTCAGAATACGCAGAACAAATTAAAAATCGTGGCAAAGCTTGGATTAACAAACGAAAAATGTCTATAAACGAATCTACGAACAGAAATGCAATATTTGCAATAATTAAGAAGGTGCGGCTCAAGATATAGAAAATTAAACACCGTATCAGACGTTGGCTGCAGAAATAGTAGAATCCAAGAGATGCCTCTAAAAATGGGCAGAACTGAAATATGTTACCGAATTTTGAGTCAAGAAACGAACATTTCCCGAGTAACCGTATATTTCGAAAAATCGCCGAACATACAACGGCGTTTTAAACAATTGCAACTGCGCAAGAAAAATCCGCAGCATTTTCACGAATATCGCCAGAAACACATAGATACGAAAGACACACACGCATCGTAACGATTTGCAAGAAACACAATTGTTCGTGTACGTCATTGTTGACTCCGCTCTACCCGCATTGTAAAATTGTTATATATCGCGCATTAGTTTTCTGACCGGTTTGCTTAATTAACATATCAAAGGCAGTTTAGACGAACTGCTGAAGCCACCAACAGAAGTACATGTTTAACAATAATTTAGGGGACATGGTTCAGAATACACACAACAAATTAAAAATCGTGGCAAAACTTCGATTAACAAACGAAACATTTCTATAAACGAATCGACCAACAGAAATGCAACATTTGTAATTATTAAGGAGATGCGGCTCAAGATATAGAAAATTAAACACCGTATCAGACGTTGGCTGCAGAAATAGTACAATCCAAGAGATGCCTCTAAAAATGGGCAGAACTGAAATATGTTACCGAATTTTGAGTTAAGAAACGAACATTTCCCGAGTAACCGTATATTTCGAAAAATCGCCGAACATACAACGGCGTTTTAAACAATTGCAACTGCGCAGAAAAATCCGCAGTATTTTCACGAATATCGCCAGAAACACACAGATACGAAAGACACACACGCATCGTAACGATTTGCAAGAAACACAATTGTTCGTGTACGTCATTGTTGACTCCGCTCTACCCGCATTGTAAAATTGTTATATATCGCGTCACACCGGCGGATTTAACGTCGCAATATCTCGCGCCGTCCGCCTGTTTCCAACTGCCAACGTTAAGGTCGTCGCTCGAGCTGCAATACCAGCGACATCGATACAATAAAGAAAACCCAATAAAGACCGCCGCAATATTTGTAAAGCTCAAAGTTATTAAATTCCGATTCGACTCCGCTTCTTCCGATCGTCGATCGACGGTGTCGACGCGCAACGATAATCAGCAATAATCAACCATCCGATAAATACCAATCCGCTACACCCATTCTCTTTCTTTGCCCTAGTGCGGTACGTCACGCACACCGTCCATAACTGAATTCATTCCCTTAATGAAATACTGCAGCGATGCAACGGTACGTATTCTTTTTCGCCTCTTTCTTTGCTCTTTTATCTTTTCACTGCGCCGGTAATTTGGCCTTCGGTTCGCAGTAGTAGGGTTTAAACATTTTCGTACCTTGACTCAACAATTTCAATTTGCTTCCTTTTGGCTTTGTCCAAATGATTGTGTTATCCAAATTATTGACTTATTCATTTTAATATTGCACGTAAGTGTGTGTTCTTTGTTGGTCCTATTTTTCTATTCTCTTCTTTTCGGCGTGAGCTTAGTTTAATTCACAGTTGGCTTAGACAAACACTCTGCTAGCTTTGCAAGGCAGTTTTAACTAATTCTTTTGCTTCTGCAAATTATTATTTCTTTCGGCCTGATATCGTTTGCGTTTCTGTTTTAACTTTTACGCCCTTTCATTTTTTTTCTACTACGCCGGTAATTTGGCCTACGGTTCGCAGTAGTACAGTCTAAACATTTTCGTACCTTGATTCAACAATTTAAATTTGCTTCCTTTTGACTTGTCCAAATGATTGTGTTATCCAAATTATTGACTTATTCATTTTAATATTGCACGTAAATGTAAGTCTTCTTTGCTGGTCGTATTTTTCTATTTCGTTTCTCTTGGCGGAAGCTTAGTTTATCTCACGTTTGGCTTAGACAGACACTGCTAGATCTGTGAGACAGTTTTAATTAATATTTTTTTGCTTTCGCAAATTATTATTTTTTTCGATCTAATATCGTTTGCGTTTCTTTTTTACCTTTTACGCCCTTTCATTTTTTTTTCTACTGTGTCGATAATTTGGCATATGGTTCGCAGTAGTACAGTTTAAACATTTTCGTACCTTGATTCAACAATTTCAAATTTGCTTTCTTTTGACTTGTCCAAATGATTGTGTTATCCAAATTATTGACTTATTCATTTTAATATTGCACGTAAGTGTGTGTTCTTTGTTGGTCCTATTTTTCTATTCTCTTCTTTTCGGCGTGAGCTTAGTTTAATTCACAGTTGGCTTAGACAAACACTCTGCTAGCTTTGCAAGGCAGTTTTAACTAATTCTTTTGCTTCTGTAAATTATTATTTCTTTCGGCCTGACATCGTTTGCGTTTCTGTTTTACCTTTTACGCCCTTTCATTTTTTTCCTATTGCCCCGGTAATTTGGCCTACGGTTCGCAGTAGTACAGTCTAAACATTTTCGTACCTTGACTCAATAATTTCAATTTGCTTCCTTTTGACTTTGTCCAAATGATTGTGTTATCCAAATTATTGACTTATCCATTTTAATATTGCACGTAAATGTAAGTCTTCTTTGCTGGTCCTATTTTTCTATTTCGTTTCTTTTGGCGGTAGCTTTGCTTATCTCACGTTTGGCTTAGACAGACACTGCTAGATCTGCGAGACAGTTTTAATTAATACTTTTTTGCTTTTGCAAATTATTATTTCTTTCGATTTGATATCGTTTGCGTTTCTTTTTTACCTTTTACGCCCTTTCATTTTTTTCCTATTGCCCCGGTAATTTGGCCTACGGTTCGCAGTAGTACAGTCTAAACATTTTCGTACCTTGATTCAACAATTTAAATTTGCTTCCTTTTGACTTGTCCAGATTATTGTGTGTTTCGTTTTAATATTGCACATAAGTGTAAGCCTTCTTTTCTGGTTCTATGTTTCTATTCGCTTCTTTTTGACTTGGGCTTAGTTGAAACCACTGTCGGCTTAGAACGACGCTGCTAGTTCTGCGAGGCAGTTTTAATTAATATTTTTTTGCTTTTGCAAATTATTATTTTTTTCGATCTAATATCGTTTGCGTTTCTCTTTTACCTTTTACGCCCTTTCATTTTTTTCCTATTGCCCCGGTAATTTGGCCTACGGTTCGCAGTAGTACAGTCTAAACATTTTCGTACCTTGATTCAACAATTTAAATTTGCTTCCTTTTGACTTGTCCAGATTATTGTGTGTTTCGTTTTAATATTGCACATAAGTGTAAGCCTTCTTTTCTGGTTCTATGTTTCTATTCGCTTCTTTTTGACTTGGGTTTAGTTTAAATCACTGTTGGCTTAGAACGACGCTGCTAGTTCTGCGAGGCAGTTTTAATTAATATTTTTTTGCTTTTGTAAACTATTATTTCTTTCGGCCTGATATCGTTTGCATTCTTTTTTTACTTTTTTTGCCCTTTCATTTGTTTCTAGTCCGCTGGTAATTTGGTTTACGGTTCGCAGTAGTACAGTCTAAACATTTTCGTACCTTGATTCAACAATTTCAATTTGCTTCCTTTTGACTTGTCCAGATTATTGTGTGTTTCGTTTTAATATTGCACATAAGTGTAAGCCTTCTTTTCTGGTTCTATGTTTCTATTCGCTTCTTCTTGACTTGGGCTTAGTTTAAATCACCGTTGGCTTAGAACGACGCTGCTAGTTCTGCGAGGCAGTTTTAATTAATATTTTTTTGCTTTTGTAAATTATTATTTCTTTCGGCCTGATATCGTTTGCATTTCTTTTTTACTTTTTTCGCCCTTTCATTTTTTTCTAGTCCGCTGGTAATTTGGCTTACGGTTCGCAGTAGTAGGATTTAAACATTTCCTTACTTTGACTCAACAATTTCAATTTGTTTCCTTTTGACTTGTCCAAATTATGGCGTGTTTCATTTTAATATTCCACGTAAGTGTAAGTCTTCTTTTCTTCTCCTATTTTTCTATTCGCTTCTTTTTGGCATGAGCTTAGTTTAGCTCACGGTTGGCTTAAATAGACATTTTTCTAGCTCTGCCAGGCTTTTTTGTTTTAGCAAATTATTATTTCTTTCGACCTGATATCGTTCGTAACTGGAAGCGCTTCTTTTTTACCTTTTTCTCCCTTTAATTTTTTTTCTACTACGCTGGGAATTTAGCCCGCTATCCGTTTAAACAATTTATTATTTGCTTTATTCTTACATTATCCACAAATTATAAGTATTCTTTTTTCTTATCTTCTCTATTATTCTTCCACGTGCGGTGATAATTTAACCCGCTGTCACCATTTTCAATTCCTATTCAATAACACTTCTAAGTTCCATTTTTCCCATTTCCATCTAACAATAATTTCAATTTCTACCTTTTCATCTCTCCCACATTATCATTCGTATTAACCCAACATTATTCGTAGTCTTCAAATATTCTCTTTCCTTCTCCCTCTTCCTCTCTCCTTACTTTTCCTTTTCCAACGCAACGGTAATTTAATCCACCATTCGCTTAAACGCGCTCTTCCCTTCACCCCGCACTTTTGCCTCCCGTTTTTTGCCTTTCCTATAATAATAGATAACTTAATATCCATTTCACTCGTACACAAAGTTCCGCTGATGACCCACACCTCAGATCCTAACGTCCAGCGCTATTTACAGTCTCGTACTCGTGTCTGAACCAACACGACAGTCCAAAATAACGAAAACTAGAGATATTTCTTCTCTAATCAAAGTTTCATATGTACATATGATTCGCAATACAAACAGATAAATCGGCAGTCCTATATTTATTTTATTACCCACAAAACGTGCTGCGTAAATTGAAGAACACATTATAAAAGCAGACTCCTGAAGAGGGCATCCGAGAATTCCGAAATATGCCGAATTTGGAAAATAATTAACACTTTAAGGACCGCTCACGAGTTTTCTCGTGTTTTCTACACGCTGTCTTTAGATGTCACTTATTTCGATCTGTTGTATCTAGTTTGTCTATTTAAGTATTTACATCAATATTTAATGCATTAAACTCGATTGCCTTCATGTTTTTTTCGTATTTTCATTTTTTAGTAAAAAAAGTTATGATAATTATTAACACGTTGACTGTCGATCGTATTTTGTAGTATTAGAACGGCGACGCTATGAAATACTACAATGTTTGACTGAATTATGCAAAATGTAAATAATATACAGATATTGGAAGCCAAAGGATCGCATCGCTATTCTAACAATAACTGCATGTATAAAATAATTATTGCTACCCAAAGCGCATACTTTGGATTTTCCGTAAAATCTTTTGCGCCGATCACCGGTGATCACAAAAACATAATTTACCACCGTTAAAAACCATTAAAAAAACATAATTTTTTTAATAATACCTAAACTACTTCCAATTATACAATTTCTGAAAGCTTCACAAAAATTGCTTCATAAATAACAAGTTATGATTTTTTTGTAACGTACAAGTTTCTCAAAAATGTGCGGTCTCAGGTCATTTCTTAGAGATTTCTTAGTGGTCCTTAAAGTGTTAAAATGTTCTAATCCATATCATCGCCGCTTCTCTCCACATTTCCATCGCACCCCCCACACCCCCGCACGCCGCTTTTTGCACACACCGCGCGCGGCAGTACTCGATTGGAAAAATTCTTTGAATGATGTCGAACGACGTCGCACCAAAAGGACAAATATATCGCGCGCGGTTTCAGCGGGGGGCCAACGCGTATCGGGAAATGCCGACACGGTAGAAAAAGTATCACGGATATAATAGCGTGGTCACGCGCGCGTGTCTGTGTGTACATCCGCGATAAGTTATTGCTGAATCAGTTGCCGCGCAGAGAGAACCGGAGAGAAAGAGCGACGAATCAATCCCGCACGAAATAGCGGCGAAATATCAGGCCATATCTGTCCGCCTATACACAACGCCGTGACGCGTCGGATAGTCGTGATTGTCCGAGAGCGAAAAACGTCTGCAGCAGAATATCAAGCCTAAAACTGCCCGCGCGAAACGTAGAAATAATAACATCCGCGGTGGAGAGTCTAAATCCGCGGTATTGCGTGAAAACCTGCGCTGTAAGTGCGTTTCGGGAGAGGAAAGACTGGCCAATTTCAAACAATAAGTCCTTCGCAAATTTGTAGTTTACGAATTGTGCGTTATAAACGAGTTTGTATGTGTTTTCGGGAAATTCTATAATGCATAGAGCACGGAACAATTGCTTGCGAATTAACCCTCTATGGACCGAATGTTTTTGGCGGCTATACAAAGTCTATGTAACGTGAAATCAACAAATATCAACCTCGAAATGCATATTAACAATGAATTCAGTAGTTTCAACAATGTTATTATAACGAATACATTTTTTAACTTTGAAGTAACAACGGTTTACAATGTTTGCCCTTGTGTGTATAAGAGCTTAAGTATGGAATTCCATAAAACAGTTGGCGTTTGGCATTAAACATAGATATACGTTGCATTTTCTTATCTGATGATTTTTTACTACTAAATTCATCGTCGCTGTCAATAATATTTATACGTCGTCGGGCAAATACTATCGGATGATCTTCGTTAAAATCAGAAACTGATAAAGAATCTTCGGATTTATTATTGCTAATGCTTCTTATTCCCATTCCTCTTTTATTTTTATACGATTTTGTATCCATATTTTGGGCCTCTGATATATAAAAGTAAAAAGCAAAGAAAACACAAACGTTATCGCAAATACACCGAACCCTGCCATTATAGCCCATTGTGTCTTGAAAGTCACAAAGCTATATCACATGAAAGTAGTAACAAAATGATTGTTTAAATGCAAACAAATAAGAAATTATTGATATACAAATTAAAAGCTATTACATACGCTTTTTTTTGTTTAACAAACACCGATAAAAGAACAAATAATGACAACTGCACAAGACGGTTCCTTTGACTTCTATTTGCAGACAACTTGCAAAAGCATTCACTTTAACATTTCAGGTTAGAGCTGATAACCGCATCAAGCATGTTACTGGTTACTTAGACATTATATAACAAGATGTATATCTAGACAAAAAAAAATAAACTATTTAACAAAATATCGATTTATCGATATGTGACTTCAAGCCCATAGAGGGTGAACAGCATCGTTTCTTCCCTCGTAGTGCAGTTTCTGCGCGCTTTTAAGAAATGATGGTTTATTAACTGATTGCGTATAACCCAAGGTGTGTAGGATTTAGATACGTGAAACTAAAAAGTATAATACTTATAAACAACGACACAATCAGACACTTTAGTCTTGTTTCCTAATCTTTGCTGTTTCGTCATTTCCTCTTTACGTCTTTTCGTCTTTATGTTTCGTCGTCAACTAATTACTACGCAACCACACAACAAAATTCGAAAAAACTCGTTACCTATGATACCACGATATAATAATTAAGGATCATAGGTGACCTTTGCTCACCAACTAGAGGACCCTGTACTTCAGATTCTACATGTGTTTGCAGGTATTCTCAGAAATATCAGGCCATATCTGTCCGCCTATATACATAGAACGTCATTACGCATCAAATAGTCGTGATTGTCCGACAGTCAAAAACGTCTGCAGCGGAATATCAAGTCTTAAACGCGCGAAACGTAGAAATAATAACATCCGCGGTATTGCGTGAAAACCTGGGCTGTAAGTGCATGTCGGGAAAGGAAAAAAGCGTGCAGATGTTGCAATGTAAGCTTTTTCGGTAACCGATATGTAGTTAGTATGGAGAGTATCCGGAGACCAGTCAATTTCAAACAATAGGTACTTCGCGAATTTGTAGTTTACGAATTATTCGTTATAAGCGAGTTTCTATGTGTTTTCGGAAAACCTTATAATGCGTAAGGCGCAGAACAGTTTCTGCACGCTTTTATGAAATTATGGTTTATTAACTGATTGCGTATAACCTAAGGTGTGTAGGATTTAGATACGTGAAACCAGAAAGTATAATATTTATAATTTTCTGCAGCAGAATATCGAGCCAAAGCGCGCGAAGCGTAGAAATAATAACATCCACGGTATTGCATGAAAACCTGGGCTGTAAGTGCGTGTTGGGAGAGGGAAGAGCGTACGAATGTTGCGATGTAAGCTTTTTCGGTAACCGATATGTAGTTAGTATGGAGAGTATCCGGAGACCAGTCAATTTCAAACAATTATTAACGCAAATTGGTAGTTTACGATAGAATAAACGAGTTTTATATATTTTTCGGAAAACTCTATAATGCATAGAGCACGGAACAATTGCTTGCGAATTAATAGCATCGTTTTTTTCCCTCGTAGTGCAGTTTCTGCACGCTTTTATGAAATTATGGTTTATTAACTGATTACGTATAAACTAATGTGTTCGCAGGTATTCTCGGAAATATACATATATATATTTGTTGTTCGTTCGCAAACATTTTCATAAACAACACGTTTGTACATATTTTTGGCAATCTAATGCATTCGATAACGAATATTGCTTTCGAATGGGTAACGTGCTTTTTTTGTTCTATCGTAGTTTCCGAACATGTTGGTGAAAGTGTAATTGATTTACTAATGTTTTTATAAAAAACGTGATTGTATATATTCTTGAAAATCGCTATAATGCATACAATGCACAAAACTTGCTTGCGGATCAATAATATTCTTTTTTTTCTATTATAGTTTCCGTACGTTTCTCTCCTCGTTTTTCGATTATGATTTTCAATAGTGCAAGTTTCGAACTGTAGCGGTAAAAATATCGTTGGTATACGTCTGCAAATGTACTGACCGTGTCAATCATGATTACAGAACAACACAGTGATCTACTTGCGTCTCCAAATCTCTTGTAAATTCTCGGAAATCAGGACTGGACGAACACTTGTCAAATCTTATTGCACCTGTGATAACAATTTCTGAAAATATCTACAAACTGATCATTTACGAAGAAACCAGTTAATAAACTAGAATTTCACGGTTTATCGGTCCAAATTGATCGGAACGAATATTTTGTGCACTGACCGTACACGTTTGGTTTGCTAAATATTAAAACATTCTTCTATAGCCTGCAGTCCTATAGTTTACGTAGCAAAGAATTTTTTAATGTACAACAAACTGAGCGTACTTACACTTTATCCGAATGACTTATCTTGCGCAACGTAAAGAAGTTTGCGCTCAGTCTGTTGCACATTAAAAAATTCTTCACTATACAGACTGCAGAATTATGGAAGCTACGGGTAGAAAAGAATTTTTCCACCTGCAATAGACTGAACAGAAACTTGTTTACGTTCCTTGAGATGTTCAGTATATAAGGCATTAAAAACTTCGTCATACAGACTCTTGATGAGGAAACCGCATGGCTTCAACACAATGTCAACTGTAATATGCAATATTGTATAATTTTGGTTAAACAACGTTTTACCCCAACCAGGAAGGGGAGGACTCATTCACATCAATTACTAAGATTCAGCAATTTTATTTCAACACTTTGACTGCCGTGATGGTCACCGGCGACCAGAGATTCTACCGAAGATCCAAAATAATCGCAATAGGTAGTAATAATTATTGCATAAATGCATTTATTGTTAGAATAGTGATGCGATCCTTTGGTCTCCAATACCTGCACATTATTTACATTTTGCATAATTCAGTCAAACGCTGTAGTATTTTAATGAATCACCATTCTATTACGGCAAAATACGCACGACAGTCAACGTGTTTTAATCTTTTTTAATGTCAATGACCACTCTAAGCTAACGTTCACGTTTTCTCTCAGAGTCTTCTTTTTTAAATGGATATCAATTCCTTCGTCACTCCGTGGCTAGATCCTTTTTGTTATTAACAGCGCAACGTCAAGTTGTCTGTCTACGTCTGTTATAAACATTTGACCACCAGGTCACTCGATAACTGCATGACGTCGGGTCACCAGCTATTGCCGCAATCATCACCTACCAACTATTACTTAAAAATCATTCACACTCGACTGTCCCGTCTGAAGGGACACTAAAAGGATGCACGTTATTATTGACACAAATTTATGTAAGTATGTTAAGGTATTTCCGACCTGTTCAAAGAAGAAGCAATGATGAGAAGACAAAGGTATGATATCGGTAAACATTCTGAAAGAGGGAGTCACCGGATAGGTGAAACGGGATTACTGCAGAAACAGGCCAACAAAATTACGAAATGCATCACGTACGGTAATAAAAATGGATTATTGCAAACTGCTAAATTATAAGGTTATCGTTAGGCTGCCAAGAGTAAACAATAATGTTCACTCGTAAAACATGTGAGCCGTTTATTTTGAAAGCGGGCTAACTCCATTTATCTTCAAATCGAGATAAATAACATTTACTGATATTCTGGAAGAGGGAGTCACCGGTTAGGTGAAACGGGATTACTGCAGAAACAGGCCAACAAAATTACAAAATACATCACGTACGGTAATGAAAATGGATTATTGCAAACTGCTAAATTATAAGGTTATCGTTAGGCTGCCAAGAGTAAACAATAATATGCACTCGTAAAACATGTATGCCCTACCATTCTCTCCATCTTTCTTGAATGTCCTACCGCAAATGATAAATATTGTAAACCGGAGTATGTCGAAACTGGCGAACGTTTCGACCGTATTTGTCGATCTCTAACAGCCAAGTATAACCAGGGGCCGATATTTATTCCCTAACCCAGACCTAACCTGATACACAGCGTAAGAGAACAAACTAACATTAGTTTTTGACTCGTGATCGTTCAAACTCACTATGGATCCTAAGACATCTGTTCTGCGAAAAACGGAAAATAGTACGCCAGATCGTTACGTCATACACACGAACAAACGATTACTTCCAATTTTACACATGTCATTCTTCAACTTCAAGGCTTATTGCCAAACTGTCCCAATTCAACTGCAAACAGAGGAGCCGAAGGAGTGAAATATCGGTACTTTTACGTAGTTATTTTTTTACTCCAAAAAGAATGAATTCTGTAAATGACGCGGTAACCATATAGTCGCGTTTCGATATGATATCGGTATATATTCGGAAAGAGACAGTCACCGGTTAGGTGAAACGGGATTACTGCAGAAACATAAATGCATCACGAACGATAATAAAAACGGATAATTGCAAACTGCTAAATTATAAGGTTATCGTTAGGCTGCCGAGAGTAAACAATAATGTTCGCTCGTAAAACATGTACACCCTACTGCTCTCTCCATCTTTCCTGATTGTCCTACTACAAATGATAAATATTGTAAATCGAAGTACATCAAGACTGTCGAACGTTTCGATCTCATTTGTCGATCTCTAACAGCCAAGTATAACCACGGGCCGATATTTATTCTTTAACCCAAATCTAACCTGATGCGCAACGTAAGAGAACAAACTAACATTGGCTCCTATCTCGTGACCGTACAAACTCGCCATGGATTCTAAGACATCTATTCTACGAAAAACGTAAAATAATATGCCAGATCGTTACGTCATACACACGAACAAACGATTGCTTCGAACTTTACACATGTCATTCTCTAACTTCAAGGCGTATTCAAATATAAATAGCGACGCAGGAGGGATAATTGTTTCAGTGCGAAAGCAACCGAGCCGGCCACACGTTAATCGCCGGCACGAAGCATTTTAAATTGCAAATTGGCTGATTATCAGAAACGTTGACATAATTGGAAACAGGAATAATCGATGCCCGGCGTCCTTGCCTCCGCTCGGAAAATCGTGCGCGCACCTGTCCTCGTGGGTTTAAAAAATTCATTCCGATAATCCGACCGGATACTAGCAATCATCGCGGTTGCCAAAACAGGAGTCGCACGGAAATCAATCTCGGCGGGATCGCCGATTTTTCGAAGCTCGCGACACATGTGCCTGCGACAGAATGACGTAAATAATTCAAACATATTAGGGTCAAGATTTTACCTGATGGAGGTGCCTGCAACCGAATGATTCAACTAATTCAAAAATAATCGGGCAAATGTTTTATCGTATCTCTCCATTCTTTTTTGTTGATTATTCATAGCAATATTTTTCGATCGATTTTAATTCATTACAGCTTTCAGCTTTCGATATTATACCGATCGCCCACTTTTTCGAAGCTCGCGATGTTCCGAGTTCGACGAAGGTGCCTGCGACAGAGTGGTGTAACTAATTCAAAAATATTAGGGCAAATATTTTACCCGATGGAGGTGCCTGAAACCGAATGATTCAACTAATTCAAAAATAAAAGGGAGAGATTTAATCGTATCTCTCCATTTTTTTTGTTGATTATTTATTGTAATATTTTTCGACCAATTTTAATTCATTACAGCTTTCAAGTTTCGGCATTACACCGATCGCCGAGTTTTTCGAAGCTCGCGACGTCATGAGTTCGACGAAGGTGCCTGCGACAGAGTGGTGTAACTAATTCAAAAATATTAGGGCAAAGATTTTACCCGCCGGAGGTAAAATGATTCATCTAATTGAAAAATATTAGGGCAAAGGTTTTATCGTATCTCTCCATTTTTTTTTTGTTGATTATTTATTGTAATATTTTTTGACCAATTTTAATTCATTACAGCTTTCAGGTTTCAGTATTATACCGATCGCCGACTTTTTCGAAGCTCGCGATGTTCCGAGTTCGACGAAGGTGCCTGCGACAGAGTGGTGTAACTAATTCAAAAATATTAGGGCAAAGATTTTACCCGATGGAGGTGCCTGCAACCGAATGATTCAACTAATTCAAAAATATTAGGGCAAAGGTTTTATCGTATCTCTCCATTTTTTTGTTGATTATTTATTGTAATATTTTTTGACCAATTTTAATTCATTACAGCTTTCAAGTTTCGGCATTACACCGATCGCCGAGTTTTTCGAAGCTCGCGACGTCATGAGTTCAACGAAAGTGCCTGCGACAGAGTGGTGTAACTAATTCAAACATATTAGGGTCAAGATTTTACCTGATGGAGGTGCCTGCAACCGAATGATTCAACTAATTCAAAAGTATTAGGGCAAAGGTTTTATCGTATCTCTCCATTCTTTTTTGTTGATTATTCATTGCAATATTTTTCGATTGATTTTAATTCATTACAGCTTTCAGGTTTCGATATTATACCGATCGCCGACTTTTTCGAAGCTTGCGATGTTCCGAGTTCGACGAAGGTGCCTGCGTCAGAGTGGTGTAACTAATTCAAAAATATTAGGCAAAGATTTTACCCGGTGGAGATAGCCTGCAACCGAATGATTCAACTAATTCAAAAATATTAGGGCAAAGGTTTTATCGTATCTCTCCATTTTTTTGTTGATTATTTATTGTAATATTTTTTGACCAATTTTAATTCATTACAGCTTTCAAGTTTCGGCATTACACCGATCGCCGAGTTTTTCGAAGCTCGCGACGTCATGAGTTCGACGAAGGTGCCTGCGACAGAATGATTTAGTAATTCAAAAATATTAGGGTAAAGATTTTATCGTATTTCGCTATTTCTTTTTTGTTCATAATTCATTGTAATATTTTTTTACCAATTCATTATAGCAAACCGATATTTCACCGGTGTTTGTAATGCCGATTCGATCACTGGCCCCTCTGTTCGATATCGAATTGGGACAGTTTGTTGGTCTATTTCTAATGATCCCGTTTCATCAAATTGTGACTCACTCTTTCAGAATATTTGCCGATATTATATCGGTATTATATCGAAACACGACTATACCAATATCACGTAATTTGCAGCATTCGTTCTTTTCGGAGTAAAAACATAACTACGTAAAAATACCGATATTTCACCGGTATTTGTAATGCCGATTCGATCATTGGCCCTTCTGTTCGCAATCGAACTGGGACAGTTTGGGAGTAAGGAGCCTGTTTCTAATGATTCCGGAAAGAAGATTGCGATCAAATTGTCGACACACTTGAAAATTAGAGTAATAATGCTATATGGCATTATATCATATACCGAAACACGACTATACCAATATCACGTAATTTGCAACATTCGTTCTTTTCGGAGTAAAAATATAACTACGTAAAAATACCGATATTTCACCGGTATTTGTAATGTCGATTCGATCACTGGCCCCTCTGTTCGAAATCGAACTGGGACAGTTTGGGAGTAAGGAGTCTGTTTCTAATGATTCCGGAAAGAAGATTGCGATCAAATTGTCGACACACTTGAAAATTAGAGTAATAATGCTACAAAAAGGTAATGCTTAAGCAATTGATATTAATTTCGATGGTACCGGTGTGATCGAAGTGAAACGAAACGCGATATTCTGTCCATATTTAATGTTGAACACTTGTACAGTAACTTGATTCATAAGTATTAACACATCGTCGGCCAGAGACTTGAATCGGTGTCTCTCATTTTACAAATATTGAAGACGGAAGACGTGCATCGGCGTTTTTCTTGTCAGAAGCACAGAAGACGGTAAATGCGAATTGATTATTTAGTTTTCACACGGTGAAGACGCGAAGCAACGATCATATCTCGTGCGCGCAAATTGATTTTCCGATCGTGACACAACAGTTTTACAGACCCTTAATAGAGTATTCAGCAATCAGTCCAAACTGCAGCTTCAATCTGAAGAATACCGTGGAAATAATTATGTAGGATATAGAATTAATTTTGCTAAAGAAAACCAAAAAATCTTTGTCGAAAATGTTAGGCTGTACAGAAAAAGAGGCGAACCGCGAAATATTTTTTAATTACGTTTGGTACATTTCCAGAATGAGCAATGCTTTGATAACTATCACACTATATACGTAATTTATCGAATACTTTTTCTGCTTTTGCAAAACACAATTTTTAATCAAACCCGGTACATAAATTCAATTACAGTTAATGAAACAGCTGTTGCTTCCAATTTAAATTTATCGGTTTCGAATATTACCGCAGTTAAAAAGAAATAAAACACGTTAAAATTTAAATTTTATCACGTAAACTCCGAAAAGTGCTTAAGTATATTCCGTTTTTTTTTTAATTCACCGTCCTGTGTGAACTGAATGAAATACAAAATTATTACCATGAAACATATTTTATACACTAAAGTCATCTTCTTTGTATCTTTCGAGTTGTGAAGTTTAGTCCGGTTGCTTGTAAACGATTCGCGGTGGAAAAATACATGGTTAATATATCCAACGTATACTCCCATACGTACAATAATAAAATACACACACTTATATAAAATAATATATGAATTTTTATAAAATACATATTACTTTATATAAAATACATATATGTACGTATGTATACTAATATATATATATCTATATATATATATATATATATATATATATAGTAATATACATATATATATAGTAATACACGTATAGAGAGGTGTCTCAAAATAACCTGACATTTTTAATTACGCGCCATTTTTTTTTTGTAACAAACATAGAGTACTAATCTTTGACAAGTGGTATCAGGAAGTATTGAAGTTTAGTCATGGAGGATTACATGATCGAACAACGCATTGAAATTGTGAAAATGATAAATAATACGATTTATTAATAAATTAAAATGCCAATCCATTTTGAGACACCCGTTATAATAAACATGCAAGTGTAAAGACAATGTAAGGCGCAGTTTTAAGCCTTAATAGAAACAATGTGCGAGATTTCACTGTTCCCACCCGCGTATTATAGCCAGATAAACATTTGCTCGATAAGCGGCCGTTAGGCGCGAGGTAATTTCGTTCAATTTATAAAAGCCGCTTTCACCCGACCCGTGATTTTCACCAAGGAAATCAAATTTCAGCCGCGTTGGCTCCCGATCGCACGCGGGCAAAAGCGCTTACGCGCAAATGTGTTCGAAATTTCGATTTGAAAAATAATTATCGAAAATAGAAAAGGACGGACAGAAGAATCCGCGCGAAAAGTCTCGATAACTTCGGATCGAGACGATGCTGACGGCTTAATCGCGTAATCCACCTGTCAGCTGACCCGCGGGTCCCGCAAATTATGGGATGAAATTGACAGATTGTCGAACTCGCCCTTCGGAGTCGATATTCTTGACGTCGTCGGCCATGACTCGCCTAAGCTCGGGCCTTCGTCGACTACTAATTATCAAAACTCCGCAGAACCTATCGGATTTGCGAGGAAAACGACCGAACAGGTTCAAATTTTGTGAATGGCCTATACATTAACCCTTTGCGGTCGGCAGATTTTGCTCTTAAGAGTACCAGTAGGTCGGATGAAATCTAGCATTTCGCAGTTACTTTTCCGTACAAAATTTAAAGTCAAAATATGGATATTCAAACCCACAGAATGTGTTGAAACTGATTTCTTGTGTTTATTACGACTTTTAATACGTAAGAATACAAATTATTAATCTCTGTAATGTTCTAGAGTATGATATTTCACGAAACAATCACAATCAGATATTGTTATTTAATAGTATTAGTATGTATGATACGTATTTTTATATATTGTACTAACGTAGAGCGTGGTGCAGTATAACCAATATTTTGAACGACCTACACAAAGAAAACCCAAATAGAAACAATGATTTGCATATAATGCTACCAATGATCAATTGCGGCGGTCAACGTAAGTAAATATTTTTATTTAATAGTATTAATATGGCATAAAGGCAAATATTCGCATATGATACTACTAATGCGCAATTGTAGGGCAATGCAAGTAGATATTTTTATTTAATAGTATTAGCATTTATTCTACGTATGTTATGTATTATATTAACATGTATTCTAGCGTGTATTATATTGGGTTGGATAAAGTTCTGTCGTATTTTTAATAGGCAGGTAATTTTTCTACACAAAAAAAAACAAATGAGTCATTCGGATATTTGTATTATATACCTGCTGTATAATATAAAAGGGCAACGTTCAATTTAGATATTTTTATTTAATAAAGTGCATTTAACATTTATTCTACGTATGTTATATATTATATTACGGTATTTGGAAAAGATATTGTAAATGTTCGTACTTGTCAAAGATGGTTTGAAATTTCGTTCCTATCAGAAAAAATCGGTCTGGACACCATCAAGATCGATAATGATGTTTTGCGATCCATAAAATAATCCACATTTAACAAGTCGAGAAATTGCAGAAGGTTTGGCATTCATCATACAACACATTAAATGTGTTATGATTAATATTAAACACATATTTTTATAAATTAATTCAAATATTTTCTTTAAAATACGACAGAAATTTCCCTCCAACCCAATATATTGTATTAACGTAGAACGTGGTGTAGTATAGCCAATATTGTCAACAACCTACACAAAAAAGACCCATACAGTGGCAATGATTTTTCAGATAATGCTACCAATGAGCAATTGCAAAAGGCAATGTAAGTAAATATTTTTATTTAATAGTATTAGTATGTATTATACGTATTTTTATATATTATATTAACGTAGAGCGTGGTGCAGTATAGCCAACATTTTGAACGACCTACACAAAAAAGACCCACACAGAGGCAATGATTCGCATATGGTACTACTAATGCGAAATTATAGGTCAACGTAAGTCGATATTTTTATTTAATAGTATTAACATGTATTCTACGTGTATTATATATTATATTAACGCAGAACGTGGTGCAGTACGGGAACATTTTTTCGCTTCTTTTTACCAGGTGTTAGCAGTTTATGTCAATAAACAAATAAATATCATATTCCTGTGTAATATACAAACCGTTCAGACGTCAAACCGATTGATTTAATGTGTCGAGTTAATCGATTTGGCAAAAGAGCAGTTCAGGTGTCGGAGTCATGGTGTTTATTTCATTGTTTGCCCTCTCGTGACACGTTAAACGTGTACATCGATATGCCGCATGCTGAAAGTTGTTTTTCACGGTTGAAAGAAATGACAGCCCAAGAGAAGCGGTAGAAGAAGGTAAAAAGTAATTGGAAGAGGAAAAAAGAAAATATGTAATAATTCAACCGATCGAAGGCAAAAATGCGATGGAGTCACCCAATATGTAACTCGCAAAGAATCATTTAATGAAAATTAGACACAGTACATCGAATCCTAAGATTAGACATACGTCAAATGTCTAGAACAAGAGAACATTAATCAATTTACTCGTGATATATGTATAAATAGAATTTGATTAAAGTGTCTATTTTATATTCTAAATGCTTTTTGCAAAGAAGATTTTGTGGTAGATTGGGTACAGTACATCGAATGTGAAGATTGAGCACACATCAAATCCAGAGACCAAGGAAATATTAATAATTTTATTCGTTCTACATTTATAAATAAAATTTGATTAAAACTATCTATTTTAGCATCTGAATGTTCGTTCAACATTGTGAATCTACTAAACAAATACTACAAATCTATAAATACAACAAATCTACTAAATAGTCGGTACCGGGCGTCAACATTTCGTTTTCTACAAATCACAACTTTTTCATTCCCGCAAAAAATCAATTTTTCACTCAAGAATTTCACAAATTTGGATTTCTGTCATTCTATGAAGTTCCACTTGAACGACAAAGCCATTTTCAAATTTTTCCGACTCTAGCGCGAGACGTTAGAAAGAAACGTCAAACGATCCGTACTCTAGAACTTTCCCCCACATTATCCGCGACGTCGTGAATACTTAGAGCGATATCTGCAGATACCTCACCGCCGCAGATCCAAAATACAGAAGAGCGCTCTCCAGCCCAAGACGAACTCGGAACACGATAAAGGAGCGAAAGATTTAATTGGGTAATTTCCGCGGCCGCGGCCATTTACCTACTAGCTGCGAGCCATGAAATTAGATTAGCAGATTAGTGAACTGCAGCTGGCAAACTGACACATATAGATCTGCCGGTACATATAGACATACACTCTCGTAGAATTTCGAGAAATCTCGCTTTGCTTTTACGTTCTAATTCTATCTTCGTGACTGGGCGCGAGATCGTAATCGTTATAATTTTCCGGCACAGATAGTCCGCGGGTATGTATGTAACCGAGCCACCCCCGAGGACGCGTTCCGAACTATTCCGAACCATCTGCCACGCGCGAAACACTTACACTTATGTACACAGCCGTATGCAAACGCGCACACCTCTTCTTCAAGTACAATGTGTTTGTTTGTCATTGTGTGCGAGGACTCGCGTTACGTTTATCTAATGGCATTTCGCAGCAAAGCCAATGCGCCTTGCGCCCATTCATCCGGCGGCAAGCAGAAGACCTGACTACTTCTATTACTTTGCGCAATGCACCCCTGGATGCTGTTATACATAGCACTAATAGATGCCTCGCCATTGGAATACATTAGCATGACCAGTAGTTATTGAAAAAATTGCAGAACATCATTTGGCGACCAATGAGGTACCGGCGATTAAAATGTTAAATTAAACAACGAGAAATTCATCCGGCGGCAAGGCTATTTTTGTTACTTTACAGAATGAACCTCTGGATGCTGTTATACATAGCACTAATAGTTGCCTCGCCATTGGAATACATCAGCATGACCAGTAGTTATTGAAAAAATTGCAAAATCATTTGGCGACCAATGAAGATTAAAATGTTAAATTAAACAACGTAGTTATTGAAAATCTCAGAATGATCATGCTGTTATACATAGCGATGCCAATGGTACATTAGCATGACCAGTAGTTATCAAACATCATTTGGCGACCAATGAGGTACCGGCGATTAAAATGTTAAATTAAACAACATGCGTTAGGTTTCATTCAATCGGAGGTAAGGAGAAAACCTGGCTATTTTTGTTACTTTACCGAATGAACCCCTGAAAGTTGTTATACACAGCACTAATAGATGCCTCGCCCTGGGAATACATCAGCATGACCAGTAGTTAGTGAAAAAACGAAGATAAACAGTAGTTATTGAAAATCTCAGAATATCATTTAGCGACCAATGGTCTACTGGTGATCAAAATCATAAATTGAAAAACGTGCGTTAGGTTTATTCATCCGGAGGCAAGCAGAAGACCTGACTACTTCTATTACTTTGCGCAATGGACCCCCGGATGCTGTTATACATAGCACTAATAGATGCCTCGCTATTGGAATACGTTAGCATGACCGGTAGTTATTGAAAAAATTGCAGAACATCATTTGGCGGCCAATGAGGTACCGGCGATTAAAATGTTAAATTAAACAACGTGCGTTAGGTTTCATTCAATCGGAGGTAAGGAGAAAACCTGGCTATTTTTGTTACTTTACAGAATGAACCCCTGGACGTTGTTATACACAGCACTAATAGATGCCTCGCCATTGGAATACATTAGCATGACCAGTAGTTATTGAAAAAATTGCAGAACATCATTTGGCGACCAATGAGGTACCGGCGATTAAAATGTTAAATTAAACAACGTGCGTTAGGTTTCATTCAATCGGAGGTAAGGAGAAAACCTGGCTATTTTTGTTACTTTACAGAATGAACCCCTGGACGTTGTTATACACAGCACTAATAGATGCCTCGCCATTGGAATACATTAGCATGACCAGTAGTTAGTGAGAAAACGAAGATAAACAGTAGTTATTGAAAATCTCAGAATATAATTTAGCGACCAATGGTCTACTGGTGATCAAAATCATAAATTGAAATTATTCATCCGGCGGCAAGCAGAAGACCTGACTACTTCTATTACTTTGCGCAATGGACCCCCGGATGCTGTTATACACAGCGCTAATAGATGCCTCGCCATTGGAATACATTAGCATGGCCAGTAGTTATTGAAAAAATTGCAGAACATCATTTGGCGACCAATGAGGTACCGGCGATTAAAATGTTAAATTAAACAACGTGCGTTAGGTTTCATTCAATCGAAGGTAAGGAGAAAACCTGGCTATTTTTGTTACTTTACAGAATGAACCTCTGGATGCTGTTATACATAGCACTAATAGATGCCTCGCCATTGGAATACATCAGCATGACCAGTAGTTATTGAAAAAAAACGCACAACATCATTTGGCGACCAATGGTCTAACGGCGATTAAAATGTTAAATTGAACAACGTGCGTTAGGTTTCATTCAATCGGAGGTAAGGAGAAAACCTGGCTATTTTTGTTACTTTACAGAATGAAACCCTGGACGTTGTTATGCAGCATGACCAGTAGTTAGTGAAAAAACGAAGATAAACAGCAGTTATTGAAAATCTCAGAATATCATTTAGCGACCAAAGGTCTACTGGTGATCAAAATCATAAATTGAAAAATGTGCGTTAGGTTTATTCATCCGGAGGCAAGCAGAAGACCTGACTACTTCTATTACTTTGCGCAATGGACCCCCGGATGCTGTTATACACAGCGCTAATAGATGCCTCGCCTTTGGAATACATTAGTATCGCCAGTAATTATTGAAAAAAAAAACGCAAAAGATCATTTGGCGACCAATGGTTTACCGGCGATCAAAATCTTAAATTGAACAAGATGCGTTAGGTTTAGTCAAACGGAGACGAAGAGAAGACCTGATTACTTCTATTACTTTGCGCAATGAACCTCTAGATGTTGTTATACACAGCATTAATAGGTACCTCGTCCTTGGTATATATCAGCATGATCAGTAGTTATTGGAAACAATGCAGAAGATAACCAGTAGTTATTGAAAAATGCAGATCATTTGGCGACCAATGGTCTACCGGAGATCAAAATCCTAAATTGAACAACGTGCGTTAGGTTCATTCAAACGGAGACCAAGAGAAAGTCTGACCATTTCTACGACTTTGCACAATAAACCCCTGGATGTTATTATACACAGCAGTAATATAAGCCACGCCCATCAAATACTTCAGCATGATCAGTAGTTATTGAAAAACGCAGAAGATCATTTGGCGACAAATGGTTTACCGGCGAACAAAATCCTACATTAAACAGAGTACGTTAGGTTTATTTAACCTGAGACCAAGAGAAGACCTGACAACTTCTATTAGTTTGCACAATGAACCCTTGGATGTTGTTATATACAGCACTAGTATATGCCTCGCCTTTGGAATACATCAGCATAACCAATAATTATTGAAAAAAAAACGCATAAGATCATTTGGCGATCAATGGTCTAACGGCGATCAAAATGTTAAATTGAATAACGTGCGTTAGCTTTATTGAACCGGATACCAGGAGAAAACCGGACCGTTTCTACTATTTTGCACAATAAACCCCTAGATGTTGTTACACGTAGCAGTAATATATGCCTCGCCCTTGGAATACATCTGTATAAGCAATAGATATTGAAAATCAGAAAATATTATTTGGCGACCAATGGTTTATCGGCGATCAAAATCCTAAATTGAACAACGTGCGTTAGGTTTAGTCAAACGGAAATCAGGGGAAAACCTGACTGCTTCTATTACTTTGCCCACGAACCCCTGAATATTGTTACATATCGCACTAGCATATACTCCGCATTTGGAATTCAATAACACGGGTAATAACTATTGGAAAAATGACAAAAGACAATTTTCTGGGCAATGTTCGTCGGGTATTTAATCATTTTTAATCAATAAGCAGCATAGTTCAGGTGGATGATGTCCAGAGAAAGCAGAACACGCTGTATCCAAGTAATGTATTCGCACCCTTGTGCTTAGTACATGCTGCACTTTACCGTATAACGCGATTAATAAATTCACATAATATAAACACATGAAACTTGTTTCCGATGTTTACCTATTGAGTGAGATAGTGAAACGATTCTGTGGAAACCATATACGTATAATAATGTGTTGTTGATTACAGTAGACAGCAATTTATCGTAAAAAATTTATATACGTGCACACATATTTATCAATATACATATTTTTTAAATAAACAGCTTGTTTGGTCAAGTTAAATTTGTTTTATACATTGTCAGCTGCCACAAAGTAAAACATACGAAACAAATTTAACATGACAAAAATCGTCGCCACAAACACAGTTTCTTTAAAAAAACATATATTACTGACGTACTGACCCTCATACCTTTATATTCTGAGTCGCCGTGACAAAAAGAAAACAACGCAATTCCGAAACAAAAGAAATCGATACCGCCGGAGATGACAAGCCATTCCACCCTCGACTAAACTGCACCGTGAAATCCTACATTTTATTATACACTGCGTTGTACAAGAATCGCGTTATATGAAAATCTAGACGCAGTAAACAAGAAATCTAGCCAGATTTAAACTTAGACCTTTGTGCTTTTCGGGCGCACCGGGAATCAATTTGTTCGCTACGCGAATAAGTTGCGCAATGAGAAGAGAGAGCATATGTGCCGTGGAATAGGAGATAATCGATCGGGGAAATCACGTAAAAAGGACTTAGGAGTGTGTCCCTTTACCCATCAAGCCACTGCCGATCCGTCTTGAAGTGTCAAACGAAGCGAATTAATAGTGGGTGAGTAACGTACAATGTAGGTACACTCGCGTGCGGCGACGGATCAATGAATAAAGATGAGCCGGCAAATCGCTTTGTCCTGTAGGAGAGGGTGTATGTGATAAAGAGGAAGCGAGAAGGAAAGGGGCTGGGGGATAAAAAAATGGAGGGACGGGGAAAGAAGGAGAAATTAATAATCGAAGAATGCTGCTGGCCGGAAATTTTGAAAGTCTAATTTCGGTGCAAGCACTCCGGGTGGTCGGGTTCCGTTTTTGTGTTTTTTTTCTGTGACCAAATATAACTTATTACGAAAACAAACCAGTCAGTTGCTTATTACCGGCATGCTGAACAGGGTCAATAAGCGTTTATCCTGCGAAATGTGCATCTATCTTCCAGTTTGAAATAAGCATTTCGCTATACCCCAAACGGGAAATGATACATTTTTAGGATCGAACTGTGAGGTCGTTTAGTAGAAGAAGAGTAGAACGTGTATAATGCTTTTTCACTTTAGCATTAGCGATTCGGGCGTCGAATATGTTCAAACAATTATATGAACACTTTAGGATACTATTAACACTTGGCATGCGGGTATACTTCGCCGCCGAATTACGCGTGCAGCGGGCGTTTTTTCTTGAATCGCGCGGAAGTTTGGTTATTCAGAAAAATCGCTGTAAATCGAAAACTACTTCGTTTTTATGAACAAAACTTTTTTTATTTCACACTCAAATATATACTGTATGATTATTTAACAAAAAACAAACGATATTTTCACGAAATCATAAAAATAAGCGATTTTTAAAGTTTTCCACACTATCATACGAAAAGTCCGATAATTTGTCAGCGCATATTTCTTCATCACTATCTTTGTCACAACGGCTCATTTGATCAATTTTGTAATCAATAATAAAAAATCAAGCTTCAAATTGACAAAACACGTTCTGGATCTAAAAATTCAATTGAAGACGAAATAACTCAGCAAAAGATCGAGTAACTCAACAATCATAACTTATGGGAAAAAAAATGCAAAGCGTTGCCTAGCAACGCAAATAACACGCATATAATGTCACACATTCATGTAATTATACGTATATACACTATATATTACACTAACAACACCAAATCAACTAAATACGTATTTTTACGTGACCCGCGCTTCAGTGACAGACTACAAAAAACGTAAAAATACGTTGCCCGCATGCCAAGTGTTAATATAATGTGTTATAATAAGACACACACATACTCCATACGTAATAATAAGAAATATTATATACTGGAATCGTTTCTCAGACCAGAATATTGCAACAAGGTTCCTGAGAATATAGGGTCTTGTAGATGGTGGAAATAAGCATTTCGCTAACCCTCTTCTGTCTTTGAAATCGTTTTTGCAGCTGCCGTCATATTCGAGAACAAATCCAAGCCGAATAGTATTACCTGAACCATAATAAACAACTGACCGGTTCCAAGCATAGTGCTTATTTCAGGGCGAAACTATAATATTAGGCTTAACTTTGTTCTGGCATGAGACGAGAAATAACACGAAGCATAAGCGAAATGGTCGAGATAGCGACAAACAACAAAATTGTGGCTCGAAGAGCAATATTATTATTCTGAAAAGGAAAACATGACACGCATCTGGCATTAAGAGCCTCGGGATGCATGCATAATTTTGATAATTATTTTATTATTAGTGTATAGTTTGATAGGTTGCTCCGTAGCAGCAAAAAATTACAATTCTACCAGATATGCATACTTATATACGGAAAGCAAAGTGTCAAAATAAAAATCATTCTGAAAAACCTTATTCTAATATTTTGGTTTGAAAGACAATTCCAACATATAATATTCTGTATTAATATGTATGGAATAAATGCTTATATTTTACTATAACACATTATAATAGTAGTATCCTAACACGAATATAAGAGACGCCAGGACCGCCATTACCAGAGTGAGAAATCATTGTACAATTCTACCTCATATGCATAGTTATATACGGAAAGCAAAGTCTCAAAATAAAAATCATTCTGCAAAACTTTACTCCAATATTTTGGTTTGAGAGACAATTCTAACATATAATATTCTGTATTAATATGTATGGAGTAAATGCGTATATTTTACTTTAATACATTATAACAGTAGTATACTAATATGGTATTGTAATTCCATGAATATAACAGACGCCCGGACCGCCATTACCAGAGAGAGAAATCATTGTACAATTCTACCACATATGCATACTTATATATGGAAAGCAAAGTCTCAAAATTAAAATCATCCCGGAAAACCTTACTCCAATATTTTGGTTTGAGAGACAATTCTAACATATAATATTCTGTATTAATATGTATGGAGTAAATGCGTATATTTTACTTTAATACATTATAACAGTAGTATACTAATATGGTATTGTAATTCCATGAATATAACAGACGCCCGGACCGCCATTACCAGAGAGAGAAATCATTGTACAATTCTACCACATATGCATACATATATATGGAAAGCAAAGTCTCAAAATTAAAATCATCCCGGAAAACGTTACTCCAATATTTTGGTTTGAGAGACAATTCTAAGATATAATATTCTGTATTAACATGTATGGAGTAAATGCGTATATTTTACTATAATACTTTATAACTGTACTATCCTAACATGAATATAACGGACGGCAGAACAGTCATTACCAGAGTGAGAAATCATTGTACGCATTCTATTATTCTTCTACCAAACGACGCCGCTGTTCATTCGTCTATAAAGATTTACAAATTCTCGTAAATGCATGACAGTGCAATGCCTCTCTCAAACACAAAGCTCCTTGCTTATTTCGGATCGACTCTATATCCGCAGTCTCGACGCACGACTGCGCGTATTCGGATAATGTCGAAACGAAAATTAATAAGCAAACGCGCTACTACAAAGTTTTAAACTCGCGAACCCGTCCCGACGACGACGCGCCACGCGACACAGAAATACATCCGCGCATACACGAAACTACATAATGTACATAGCATGTACGCGCATGTACATTTGCACCGATACTCTCACTCCATTATACAAAGCGGGTTCAAAGTTAAAAACTTGAAACTTCTCCGCGCGGCGAGTTTTCGCCCCCTAAAGATTTACGCCTCGCGCCTGTAATTTAATACGGAATACTTTCTTGAGTTCCTTCCGCCTACCCTTCACCCCGACACGAAACGTGAGTGGACTTTTGTATTTCCGCGGTATAATGCCGGAGTCGGAAAAACGCGGTTATCTCTCTATCGTTACACTCCGCAGCCGAACGTCTAATTCCAATAAAAACGACCGACACGGAATTCGATATGAACTCGTAAACAAAAGTTCCGGCTCCCTCTGACGAAAATTGTCAGGTCTGCCAGTCTACGCGGTTCGTCATGCGTATTGACCAACGAGATTCTTTTTATCAGCTTCTCGTGAACGCAAACTTTTCCATTAGCCCAAAGTGTCGGACAATTATGATGCTACGAATGTCTGAAAATAATCGTGGACAAATGTAGTACTCCGAAACTATGTATAGTGGATTACAAATAGCTATAACTCGTATGGGACCAATGATGGCCCCAAATATGTATTATATCGAATACAACGTTTCTCTAGACTTGGGGCCATCATTGGCCCCAAATATGTATACACTAAATTTAATTAAAAGGACAATTGTAAGGCGAAAAATGCCAATTACACTCATAAATTGATGTATTTTAGTAAAGGCGTTATGCGCCGCAATTTAAATTTCGCGGCTACTCGAAAGCACGCGACAAAGGCGCGAATTTTAAATTTTCCTAAATAACCGGCTAATGCCAAAAATGTGTACAACTCCGCCCCTGGGAATACTATGTAACATAGGGGACAATAGCTATAACTCGTATGGGACCAATGATGGCCCCAAATATGTATTATATCGAATACAACGTTTCTCTAGACTTGCGGCCATCATTGGCCCCAAATATGTATACACTAAATTTAATTAAAAGGACAACTGTAAGGCGAAAAATGCCAATTACACTCATAAATTGATGTATTTTAGTAAAGGCGTTATGCGCTGCAATTTAAATTTCGCGGCTACTCGAAAGCACGCGACAAAAGCGCGAATGTTAAATTTTCGTAAATAACCGGCTAATGCCAAAAATTTGTACAACTCCGCCCCTGGGAATACTATGTAACCCAGGGGACAATAGTTTGAAAATAAAACGCCTATCAGCCCATTCTGCCTTACATTTGAATCTTTGGCACTGCGAGTATTCCTCCGATGCACAACAACAATATGTTGAAGTAGAGAATCAAAATATTATGGTTTGTGGGCGAATTTCATGTAATTTCGTATTTGAGTGATTTCGGTATTTAATCGTGCGAGTATTTCGAGTCACTGCGTTTATGTATGCTTTAGCCAAGAAAAGTTCGGTGCAGCGTTAACTTACGCCGGTCAGAATGTATGCACTTCTCATAACTGCGCTTATTGGTGCACCGCGATGATCGACATTTTTATTCGTCGCCACCCGGCAACTGTGCCTATCATAAAGTTTCTGGACAAGAAAACAAGTTTATCACGAAATTGGAGGAACCGTGAGAAACAGTGAGACAGAAACTGGCATACAGACATGAAATGCTGGTGATGTTTAGAATTTTTCTGTACAATGGTCAAGATAACACGAATCCACCCAAGTGTGCTCGATTATGACCAATTCGACATTAACCTTTATCATACCTTACGATAATATTTTGAAAAATATCCGATTACCGATTAAAAACAAAGATGTACTCAGTTTTTTTTATTTATTGTGAAATGTATTATACGAAAGGTAAAGAAGGAATGTAAGAAAGGAAGGAAAGTAATAAAGAAGGAAAATAAAGGAATGTATTATGTTTGTGTCAAAGAAAGGAAAGCATAAAGTGTCATCACGTGTGTTTAACAGTAAACGTACCGGTACGTTACACCTACGTATTCTTACCATGGGGGGTCATTTGACTAGCTAAAATATTAGGTTGAAGGGAAAGTTCTGTCGTATTTTTAATAGGCAGGTGATTTTTCTCACAGCTAACTGATTAAAAAATATCTAATGGATTAACATTAGGTGCATGCTCCCATTCAAGGAGTAAGTTTTTGTACTACTTCAATAACCGCACGCACTTAGTGCCGAAACATCGGATTTATTTCAATGTAATGAACACTATGTATACTCGTCATCGCTCGATTTCGACAACACATATAGGTGTGCGCTTGCAAAACGGGCCGCCACAGCTAACTGGTTAAACAATATCTAACGGATTAACATTAGGTGCATTCTCCCATTGAAGAAGTAAGTTGCACTACTTCTATAACCACACGCACTTCGAAAACAAAAAAGCATCGGATGTTTTTTATAATGTAATGGACACTATGTATACTAGTCATCACTCGATTTCGACAACACATATAGGTGTGCGCTTGCAAAACGGGGCAGCAAAACTAACTGATTAAAAAATATATATATTAACATTAGGTGCATGCTTTCATTCAAGGATAAGTTTTTGTATATGTTCAATAACCGCACGCACTTAATGCCGAAACATCAGATTTTTTTCAATGTAATGAACACTATGTATACTCGTCATCGCTCGATTTCGACAACACATATAGGTGTGCGCTTGCAAAACGGGCCGCCACAGCTAACTGGTTAAAAAATATCTAACGGATTAACATTAGGTGCATGCTCCCATTCAAGCAGTAAGTTGTACTACTTCTATAACCACACGCACTTAGTGCCGAAACATCGGATTTTTGTCAATGTAATGAACACTATGTATACTCGTCATCATTCGATTTCGACAACACATATAGGTGTGCGCTGGCAAAACGGGCCGCCACAGCTAACTGATTAAAAAACATCTAACGGATTAACATTAGGTCCATGCTCCCACTTAAGGAGTAAGGTCTACTATTTCAATAACCGCACGCACTTAGTGCTGAAACATCGGATTTCTTTCAATGTAATGAACACAACCTTCACCTAACACAATACCTTTGCGACAGCACACGCCAGAGGATCGCGGCCGGCACTGATGGATGTCGTTCAGTGCAACGCGTGGCCATCAAAGTGTTAACTTACAGCTGCATAATGGGCCAAGACGATACGTTTCCAGCAGACGCCATTATTCGATTATGCCGGGCCGTTGTCGGTAGACACAGACTCCATCGTGCTTAGGCGAGGCGAGTTCTGCATCTCCGACAGGTTTGACGCCTCCGTCCCGACTAGGATTTGCGGCTAAACACGTGTAGCCGGCGTATCCCCTTGTTGCACGTTTACCGCGAGCATTAACGCTAGCCACGGGGTTAACTGACCTTCCTACACCGGTACCTCCACATTCCCCGTGAACGAGCCGGGCACCGACATATATATGCACGGAAACCGCCAGAAATGGACTACAAGTATGCGCACGTCTTTCGCTATCTCAGCAGCGTAATTGGTCACACTTAACCCTTTGGCTGCCAGCCTTCGGTTCCTATGCGAAAACTGCCACGGGCCGATGCATCGGTTCTGCGCGTTTGCATTCATATTGTCGTACCTCTGAGTATGGAGTTTGTTTTCACTCATGCGGTCGTTATCTCTAATGCATTTTTGTAAAAATAATTTTCCACGTATACTTTATATAATCTGAATATAAAAATTTACATTATTTATTATTACTAAAATCGTGTTCAATATCTTCTAAGTTTGAATAGAATACATTTTAAAACTTTCCTCCAGAATATCGGCATTTTGTTCTTTATAAAGTCGGCTTTGTGCATTTACATTCATATTATCGCTACTCTGAATGTCAAGTTTGTTTTCATTCATGCTTGGTCGTGTTTTAAAAACAATACGTGTAACGAATATAAGAGATTTTACTGTGAAAATAATTTTTCACGTATATTTCATATAATCTAAATGTTTGTTTTCACTCATGCTTGGTCGTATTTTAAAAACGATACGTGTAACTAATGTAAGAGACATTACTGTGAAAATAGTTTTTCACGTATATTTTATATAATCTAAATACAAAAATTTACATGATTTATTATTAAGTATTTTATTTCACTAAAATTGTATTCAATATCTTCTAAGTTTGAAAAGAATAAATTTAAAAACTTTCCTCCAGAAAATCGGCATTTTGTGTCTTATAAAGCAATTCATAGAAGCGTGAATATCAAATCAGCCCTGGCAGTCTTCGCGCGTACCGCGTAGATGGACCTGGCAGTAAAAGGGTTAACCGTCTTTGTGCGATGGACAAGACGGTGCGAAGATTTCGAACGTTGTCCCGGGACAAAATAAAATGGTAGTCACCGTGAATCGCCACACATGCCGGAGTCCCTGCGCAGATACGCGGAGTTTGGGTACCACCCTGAGTGAATAACGGTTGCCTGGGTGAAGAACGTAGTGCGCCCCCACTGCACAAATCGTAAATAAATAATCAAATGTTTTATATGTTTCTGTGCGAACCTTTGTGTCACTGTATAGAATTCATGGCGCAGAATCCATGCGCACGTAAAACACCTGAACACATGAAAGACTCTGTCTAACGAGGGGAGGAGCGGACTCGTGGGTCACTGATCTTGTTAAAATTTGCTGCACCGCTTCTATGGGCAAAAATAACGGGTGCGTGTTTTGTCAAAAGCGCTCGGGCATTTTACGAAAAATCGAAGTCAAGAATTGAGCTATCGACCGAATTGCACCCGCAGGGACACATTTTAGCGGAAAATGTAAGGCGTGCGTATATTCATAGGTTGCTAAAAAGAACATTATTTTTGCTATGTATTTTGCTATCTTAGAACCGCGATGCAATAAAATACTGCAGAGTATGATTAACTCGTGCGAAATAAAGATAAAGCAGACTTGTTAGAAGCCAAAGTATTGAAGCACCGTTTCAATATCAGTTGCTTCTACAAGATTACAAATAGGCTTCACGGTGAATTTTTTGCATTTTTAGTAAAATCTGTTGCGCCGGTCACCGGTGACCACCGTGGCAGTCAACGTGTTAAGTCTTTAGTATATACAAGTTTGTGACACAGAATGCGCGACGACGCAACTGCATTTCTACTCTGCCATTCATTGACAAGTTCAGTAGCGGTGTCTCGACAGTCAGCAAACTGCCAGTCACACAACACGTATATTCATAGGTTGCTAAAAAGAACATTATTTTTGCTATGTATTTTGCTATCTTAGAACCGCGATGCAATAAAATACTGCAGAGTATGATTAACTCGTGCGAACTAAAGATAAAGCAGACTTGTTAGAAGCCAAAGTATTGAAGCACCGTTTCAATATCAGTTGCTTCTACAAGATTACAAATAGGCTTCATGGTGAATGTTTTGCATTTTTAGTAAAATCTGTTGCGCCGGTCACCGGTGACCACCGTGGCAGTCAACGTGTTAAGTCTTTAGTATATACAAGTTTGTGACACAGAGTGCGCGACGACGCAACTGCATTTCTACTCTGCCATTCATTGACGAGTTCAGTAGCGGTGTCTCGACAGTCAGCAAACTGCCAGTCACACAACACGTATATTCATAGGTTGCTAAAAAGAACATTATTTTCGCTATGTATTTTGTTATCTTAGAACCGCGATACAATAAAATACTGCAGAGTATGATTAACTCGTGCGAAATAAAGATAAAGCAGACTTGTTAGAAGCCAAAGTATTGAAGCACCGTTTCAATATCAGTTGCTTCTACAAGATTACAAATAGGCTTCATGGTGAATTTTTTGCATTTTTAGTAAAATCTGTTGCGCCGGTCACCGGTGACCACCGTGGCAGTCAACGTGTTAAGTCTCTAGTATATACAAGTTTGTTACACAGAATGCGCGACGACGCAACTGCATTTCTACTCTGCCATTCATTGACAAGTTCAGTAGCGGTGTCTCGACAGTCAGCAAACTGCCAGTCACACAACACGTATATTCATAGGTTGCTAAAAAGAACATTATTTTCGCTATGTATTTTGCTATCTTAGAACCGCGATGCAATGAAATACTGCAGAGTATGATTAACTCGTGCGAAATAAAGATAAAGCAGACTTGTTAGAAGCCAAAGTATTGAAGCACCGTTTCAATATCAGTTGCTTCTACAAGATTACAAATAGGCTTCACGGTGAACTTTTGCATTTTTAGTAAAATCTGTTGCGCCGGTCACCGGTGACCACCGTGGCAGTCAACGTGTTAAGTCTTTAGTATATACAAGTTTGTGACACAGAATGCGCGACGGCGCAACTGCATTTCTACTCTGCCATTCATTGACAAGTTCAGTAGCGGTGTCTCGACAGTCAGCAAACTGCCAGTCACACAACACGTATATTCATAGGTTGCTAAAAATAACATTATTTTCGCTATGTATTTTGCTATCTTAGAACCGCGATGCAATAAAATACTGCAGAGTATGATTAACTCGTGCGAAGTAAAGATAAAGCAGACTTGTTAGAAGCCAAAGTATTGAAGCACCGTTTCAATATCACTTGCTTCTACAAGATTACAAATAGGCTTCACGGTGAATTGTTTGCATTTTTAGTAAAATCTGTTGCGCCGGTCACCGGTGACCACCGTGGCAGTCAGCGTGTTAAGTCTTTAGTATATACAAGTTTGTGACACAGAATGCGCGACGACGCAACTGCATTTCTACTCTGCCATTCATTGACAAGTTCAGTAGCGGTGTCTCGACAGTCAGCAAACTGCCAGTCACACAACACGTATATTCATAGGTTGCTAAAAAGAACATTACTTTCGCTATGTATTTTGCTATCTTAGAACCGCGATGCAATAAAATACTGCAGAGTATGATTAACTCGTGCGAAATAAAGATAAAGCAGACTCGTTAGAAGCCAAAGTATTGAAGCACCGTTTCAATATCAGTCGCTTCTACAAGATTACAAATAGGCTTCATGGTGAGTTTTTTGCATTTTTAGTAAAATCTGTTGCGCCGGTCACCGGTGACCACCGTGGCAGTCAACGTGTTAAGTCTTTAGTATATACAAGTTTGTGACACAGAACGCGCGACGACGCAACTGCATTTCTACTCTGCCATTCATTGACAAGTTCAGTAGCGGTGTCTCGACAGTCAGCAAACTGCCAGTCACACAACACGTATATTCATAGGTTGCTAAAAAGAACATTATTTTCGCTATGTATTTTGCTATCTTAGAACCGCGATGCAATAAAATACTGCAGAGTATGATTAACTCGTGCGAAATAAAGATAAAGCAGACTCGTTAGAAGCCAAAGTATTGAAGCACCGTTTCAATATCAGTTGCTTCTACAAGATTACAAATAGGCTTCACGGTGAATTTTTTGCATTTTTAGTAAAATCTGTTGCGCCGGTCACCGGTGACCACCGTGGCAGTCAACGCGTTAAGTCTTTAGTATATACAAGTTTGTGACACAGAATGCGCGACGACGCGACTGCATTTCTACTCTGCCATTCATTGACAAGTTCAGTAGCGGTGTCTCGACAGTCAGCAAACTGCCAGTCACACAACACGTATATTCATAGGTTGCTAAAAAGAACATTATTTTCGCTATGTATTTTGCTATCTTAGAACCGCGATGCAATAAAATACTGCAGAGTATGATTAACTCGTGCGAAGTAAAGATAAAGCAGACTTGTTAGAAGCCAAAGTATTGAAGCACCGTTTCAATATCACTTGCTTCTACAAGATTACAAATAGGCTTCACGGTGAATTTTTTGCATTTTTAGTAAAATCTGTTGCGCCGGTCACCGGTGACCACCGTGGCAGTCAACGTGTTAAGTCTTTAGTATATACAAGTTTGTGACACAGAATGCGCGACGACGCAACTGCATTTCTAATCTGCCATTCATTGACAAGTTCAGTAGCGATGTCTCGACAGTCAGCAAACTGCCAGTCACACAACACGTATATTCATAGGTTGCTAAAAAGAACATTATTTTTGCTATGTATTTTGCTATCTTAGAACCGCGATGCAATGAAATACTGCGGAGTATGATTAACTCGTGCGAAATAAAGATAAAGCAGACTTGTTAGAAGCCAAAGTATTGAAGCACCGTTTCAATATCAGTTGCTTCTACAAGATTACAAATAGGCTTCATGGTGAGTTTTTTGCATTTTTAGTAAAATCTGTTGCGCCGGTCATCGGTGACCACCGTGGCAGTCAACGTGTTAAGTCTTTAGTATATACAAGTTTGTGACACAGAATGCGCGACGACGCGACTGCATTTCTACTCTGCCATTCATTGACAAGTTCAGTAGCGGTGTCTCGACAGTCAGCAAACTGCCAGTCACACAACACGTGTAACACAAGTCACCCGCGCATTACGACAGTAATGGTAAAATACGCCTGTGACAAATAAACGAGATGTTACATCCAGCCGTACAGCTAACAACGTTGTTCGCGAGCAGCGGCCAACGTCCGCTAACCAACGGTGGGCAGAGTCGGATAAAAAAATATTCGACGTCGAGTCGATGGACAAATGAAATCCGTCGCCGGTCGACCTGGCGAGTCGTAATTACGGGAGGAGCGCAAAAAAGGTATATCTCGTGGGCGAGATACGCGGTTCACTGACCCGGATGACCCGCAGGAGGCGTATCGCTAATACATTTCCAGCGGATGGTCAATAAACGCGACGCGAAATTCTCGAGGCGACCGAGTTAATCGGGGACAGAGGGAGAGCCGCGCGGAGAAAAAACAGAGATCTCCCGCCGCGATCGACCGGCAGATAATAAATTCAAAGCACGCCAATTATTTCGTAGTGATGCGATATCGGGGTATTAGCTCGTTAGGGAACACCTGGCGGCCCGCCGCGGACCCTCCATCCTGGCCGTTTTCAATGACACTGAAGAAGACAATTCGTTACGCCCGGTAACAAGCAATAAGGCGAAATTGTTCTAGCACAACAGAGAAGTCGTCGCGGAGTGCAAGATAAGCCGCGCTTAGATAATGCCAATTTCAATCTACTCGACGAAGAAGCGAGTCTGGAACGCCGGGTCCAATTGTAATTTGATTGAGGAACGCCGGCAGTTTGTTCAATGTACTGTGATTAATTGAATACGAATTAAGGGAAAACGGTCAGGTTTTCGGCCGGCTCTCTTTCCATTTTACTGCTCCATTATGGCAATTTGGCATGTTTCAGGACCGTGAGGTCCCGGCGTCAGGAGTCTGATACGCGGACTTTAACTGTTTTTACATTACACGTCTCTCTCCCGTTTACACCATTTCTGTGATAGTAATAAGGTAAATCGATCGAAGCTTGGCTGTTTTCGTTTAATATTTAATCTAGTCCTGACATGTTTTAGAGTCCTTCTGCCTCGTTCTGAAAAGTCTGTATTAAATATGACAGTGGATATGATGTACAGCTACTATTGCAATGTCAAATGTTGATATAGAATTATAATACTCTAACGCAAGCCTTTCAAACAAAGAGTGTTTGTTTTATCTTAACACAATTGTTGTAGTAGTAATAAGGTAAATCGATCGAAGCTTGGCTGTTTTCGTTTAATACTTAATCTAGTCCTGACATGTTTTAGAGCCCTTCTGCCTCGTTCTGAAAAGTCTGTATTAAATATGACAGTGGATATGATGTACAGCTACTATTGCAATGTCAAATGTTAATATAGAATTATAATACTCTAACGCAAGCCTTTCAAACAAAGAGTGATTGTTTTATCTTAACACAATTGTTGTAGTAGTAATAAGGAAACTCGACCGAAAACCTGGTCGTTTCCCTTTAATTCTTAATCTAATCTCAGCATCTTTCAGAGCCCTTGAACCTCCTCAAAAGTCTGTGTTACGTGTGGCAGTTGATATGATGTGTAATCTCGATTGGTGCAATATTAAATATTAATATAGAGTGACGAAATAGTAACACACGAGCTTTAATCGTTTTTTCCAATAAATGGCATTTTCTTCGTTTAACACTTTGAGTGCCAAGTGTGTTTTGCTTTTGTTTCCTGTGTACCCCAAAAATCAACAAATATTTCCGCTTGTACTTCCATAACATTTCTTTCTTTTTTCGCTGCTTCCATGTGTGTATCAATAAAATGACAAAATGCGTTTTCCTTATCTCATATGCATTAGCTATACTTGAGGGCATCTTAATTCACGAAAGCTGAAGTCATTGGCTGTACTAACTCACGATATAAGAACGCATGGCATTGATCTTTTTCATTAACTGGTTGTTTATTGCCTCAACACTAAGAAAGGTGTAAAATGCTACTGAAAATCAGGTGCACATTTAACTCCCGGACCATTAACTGTAAATACCTTCATATATTATAACATTTCAATCAACAAAAGTTTAAAATCACACCTTTCAGAGAATATTAGTTCCCGATTTAACTGTTATATTATTGTATCCAACGTACATACAAACAACTGAAAAAGTCATTCCTACTAAGCAAATAAGATCCTATCCCATTTTTAAGAGACTGATCATCGAAAGTGTTAATCCTTAATTCTTGACGTTGACTCCAAAGTAAGAAGTAAAATGAATCGAATGCGGGGGCGACTGATTTGTCTTTCCAGTTGAATGCGGTGCGTGCGTTAATTAACAGATTGGCGATTAGGTTATTGTAGGTATTGTCCGTGTAGATCTGCAGGTTGGCGGAAGTAGCAATTATATAATTACGGTGTAAGTTCTTTCGAGAGACTCGAGGGACGATAGAATTACCGTCCGCCCAGTTATTCGTAGCACACACGCGGCGGCGAGTAGCTGGCGGTTTTAAGTAGTATAAGCCGATATTGGCGCGGCGCGTTGTTCCGGAGAGAAAGATTGCCAGCTTTTGTTTCGCAAAAAAACGGGAGTTAATCGACGATACCGAGCTTAAATGACAAGAGACAAAAAGAGCACTTCGCGCAAAGAACAGGGTACTTCTGTAGGTTCGAGTGGGACGACGATCTATTCTTGCTAAAAGTAGTATCCGAAAATGCTTGACTGGCATAATTCGGTAATGCAGCGGCATTATTCACGGCTTGTTGTTGAACACATAAGCGGGCGCGACAACGATCGCTTTGCAACGAACCGAAAATAAGGGCCAACGAAAGGTGCTCGTTCGTGCACTGATTCAACGAAAGCTACCTTCAGGGAGCGATCGATATCGCTCGTGTTTCCGTGTTACAAGAATCGCTCGTATTCTCATATATCTTGCCTTACCCCGGCAGACTGTGCTCCACGGGTTCCACGTTATAGATTCGCAACAACCAAGCTCAATGGTTTCGCGAACGAGAGGGAACAAATAATGAACGAGGTGGTCGTAAGTGCGCTTCAACCATTTATTTTCGACCCCTTTGATAACCGTACGTGCAGGTGTAGAGCGCGCGCGCGCGCGCAGGCACCAATTAATACTTAAACCGGTCGGATGAAAATGTAGAAAATGACGCTGCCTTCCCTTTTCACAACGGATTTGCAAGATTGACGGGATTTATTTTGGACTCTGACCGAAAGCGCCCGCTGTCACTGCAACGCTGCTGCAGTTACCTGCAATCACCCGGATTGCCAGGCACGCCGAGTCTGTTATGACTAAAGTTGCACTCGGCGCGATAATCGGCTCCCAAACACTCTGCAACCCACACCCCTCTGAGTGCTCGAAATTTGCCTCTGAACTTGCGCGATCCGCAGCACTCACGCAAACCCGTTCTTAGCAACGGCTGTACCCGTGTCACCAGTGAGCTGGCGATCGCGAACGATTGAGCACCATGCCGGTTTAATCTCGAATATGGCTATGAATAGGTCATCACCATTAGCAAATTTCATTTGGCGCGCCTCGTTTCTTTTACGCTTCTGCCGGTTTTAATTCGCGAAGGCAACCGGCGGCTCGGGGACGAGTTTGGCATAATGCGCGTTTCGTTCAATGCTCGTTTTTCCTCGGCGACGAAGAAAACGCGGCCGATGAGACTGAGCTATTCCTACCCTGGAGCGGCCCAGCGGGGTCCATCCAATGTCTCTCCTGGGCGGTCTCATGCAGTGCCGTCTCGAGTGTTTACTCGTGTGTTCGAGGTATGTCAGCATCACGCGCCGTACAACGCCAAACAAATCGATCTTTGCTCTCTCGCTCTCGTACCCGCACAGCTAACGCCGTAAGCTTAATAAGCCTTTTCAACGTTTCGCCTCGAACTCAGCACGCTAAGCCAAGCAGATCGTCAGTCTATATTTTTATCGTAGAACAACATCGTGGATTAATTCTGTACTTTTATGTAGTTACACGTTTCGCGTATGTAACGGCGACAAAAACACACTCACGTCGCACGTGAAAGATTACAATAAGTCGCGGTCAACAATGTCTGTCGGTCGAGTTTTGGGGTGCTGAAAGTTCTGACGTACCTGAAGCGGCTAGGCTCTTGTTGTATTAATAACGCGAGGGCCAGCAGGGTCTAACAAGCGCATGTTAGAACATGCATCAGGATTATCCCGAAGAGTTCTAATCGCAATTCTATTAGCGGCGGATTAGCATAGCCGTCAACGTCACGCATCTCAAAGCATTCTGCAAGCTCTAGCGCCAGGCGCTGAACGATAGGTCTTTATGTGTGACCATTACAGCGTGAATACAGAAGGAACAATGCATGTTTGCACTTGTAGTGTTGTACTTTAAATGGCCTTCGATTGCTTTGGCTTTAAAACACCAGCGAACGGGAATGTGACAACTTTGCCGACGTAGTTGCCAAGGATGCGATGCATATGACTTTTCTAAGCGGCGCGTGTCTGCGTTTGCCAATAGATTTTATTTCGCACCATACAAAATCGCGTTATCGACACACTTCAACTTGTAGTTCACGGTCGACATGTATGGCGCCATTCGGATTTACGTGTCCACACATCAGCTTTGTTAGATTTATTTCGTTGTATCGTGCAATTTGAGAACTACCCTTTCTCTTTCAATACCTCATTAACAAGCTCGCGTGCAAACGGAGCAGCTCACGAACGGTACTGCTGCGACGATTTGCAAATCGCAAGGGAAACAGATTTACACTCGGATGAGCTGTGTCAACGACCAAAGGTACCGCCGATAACGAACCCTACTCTTTCGATCGCGCCGAGAACGAGGCAGTGAAAGAAGTAAGGGCGGTCGACAAACCGCTCGCACACTGGCAAGTATCCTCGGCTAATTGAAAATTTCCATCTTCGCATGATCGTTCGCACACGAGCGTTACTTACATGTCCAAGGATCGGCCACGTTGAACGAGTCGTTCAGGTACAAAGTACAATGACGAATGTTGCAGTCACTGCAAGAGAGAGAGAGAGAGGAACGGGAAAAGAAAATGCAAAAGGGAAGAGGTGGACGAGGAGGAGCGTTTGCGCTGGAGTGTGAGCGAGCACGGGAGCTTACGCGAAAGCGAGAGGCACAAGCTCGTCAGCGAGCGACAGGAATTACGGAAAAAGCGGAGTCGGTTGGCAACCGATGCGACCCGTGTCAAAATTCCACCTCGCCGTTGCTCGGCAAGCACCATCCACGGTATACGGCAGTAGTCACTGGCACTATCGCTGTACGTCGACAATCGTCATCGCGTTCGTCGTCAGCCGCGAAACATCGTACGGCGCGCACTGAAAAAAAGCGTTCGCGAAGGTCCCCGTCTCGTCCCGTTCGGCGACTGGTCGTCCGGGCCTTCGCCCGGATCTTCGTCAGGCCAGCAGCGCAACAAGGCTCTCCCCGGTGCGAATTGACGGAATGCGCGAGAGGCGGACGTCGGACGCGAAACGCACGACGCGCGGCGGCGGCAGTGGAGGCGGAGGCGTCGGTTAGGCGAAAAACGCTTAACCCCCAGGTACGCGAGAGAACCGAGAGCCACCAGCAGCTCTCCGCACGGTAGAAACGAACACTCTGCACGAGCTCCCTCGCGTCCGGGGACACACGAGAACGAACGAACTGGATAGGAACGGTACGAACGAACGTAGGGATGGAAAGGAGCTTGGAGTCGGGAGAAGGGTGGTGGTGGAGGATGCGGTCGTACGCGTGTGTGTATGTGTGTGGGGAGAAGGGGTGCGTGGGCGCGTGGGGGCGAGTAGGGCTTGGAGCTGGCTCGTACGCTTTGCTCGTTCGCTCACTACCCTCTGCCTGGACTAGCCGCTCTCGTCCTCCTCCTCGCTCTCGCACTCGTTCGCTCCCTTCTGATTCTCGCGCCGCGAACGTGGCGGACTCACTCGCGCCGTCGCGCTTTTCGCTCGCTCCCTGATTCTGCTAGCTGCGCACGACCCGGCCAAACCCAGAGACCCGGCGCGTAGGTACCCTACCCTTCCCAATCTCCACCACCCCTCCTTCGTGTCGGGCGAGCACTCGAGCTCCAGCCACCCCAGCTGCCGCTTCAACCCTCACCCACCACTCCTACTGCCGCCCATTCCGACTAACCCGCGGGCGCAACGGGACAGTGTCGTGTCTAGTCATCGAGGCGCCCCTCACCTTCGCTTTCACCCTCCTTTTTCTCAGATTGCCACCTACGCGTGCCGAGACGCCTTTCGCCGTCATGCCGCGCGGCAGGTCACTCCCCAGAAATATGCTCGACGGAAAACGTATGGGCGACTCCATGGCGTAATTGCGCTCTCCGAAAATCTAGCGTGCGTCGACGGCGGACACTTTCACTGGGAGACGCCGAGGGAGCCGTGCGGAAAAGGTTCCCTCGTACTTTTGCTTTCTGCCGAGATGCTTCTACGCGGGAGAGGAACGATGAGTGCTCGCAGACGCAACGAACGACCGACGAGCAGAGGACCCGCGCTGCGGGTCCCGCGTTTTCACTGGCGCGTAAGAGAGAGTCTATTTGTGCAAGAGTTATTATATCCTCGGAGGAGAGCGTACATGGACGGCGAAGATGATGCTTCAACAGTAACGGAGGCATTACTTGTCCCAGTTTCTTGCCCGTCTATCCAACCTCATTTTTGCGAGTATTCTCGCAAATGGCCCGTTTTAAATGGCCTGCAATCAGACGAGCGTACGAACGGCACGTTTCGTTGCGCCTGGTCTCGAAATTCATCGCATTTCGCGTAAATGCACGCCACCGGCAACACGCGGGGCAACGGCAAGCGGGTTGAGCGTAAGTTGAATCTGTCTGAAACGCGACAGCGTGACCCTACAGACTGTTTGACTGTTTGTTTATCGGCGATCGGAGTGATAAAATTAGACGCGGCCCCGCTCAAGGATGTTCTGTACTATTACGGCTGCGGAGGTTTGTTGCATATTCCGATTTCAGCGGTAATTAAAGAAAGCGCGTCGCAGCGCGTTCGCCCAAGGAAAACAGTTATTATCGGCATCAAAGGATGTCCATATAAAACAGCGTCATTAAACGATCGAAATGGGAAATTATCGATTCCACACAGCCAACAAATTCTCCGGTCTGTATCGTTTTAAGGTAACGAGCCACAAAGCCAGACTTCCTCTTGGATGCTGAATAATTAGCGCAGCATAGTCAAATGTACCTTACATGTGTACTTTGTGTACGATTCACGTACACGCCGGCATTGTATTCGAACAGCAGCGACCCGGTTTCCCTTTCGCGACGGCCACAGATTTACGGTTTTATACAAACCGAATGAGAGAAAAATGACGTATCGCAAGATACGGCCGTCACTTCAGAGGCTGTGACGTGGCGAAAATTTGCCAGGGCGAATTTAGACCGCGGTCATGTTCCGTGCAATTACAATTGTGACATTGTACTCAACTTAAACGAGCTCGTTGCCAATTATACTCTTCAGTAAAGTAAATACAACGATTATCGTCGTTAGAAATAGGCGTGCGACACGGGTCATAACGATAGTTTGCTCATTTTGAAGACATTTTATTAGGCATGGAATGTACTACGATTCGAACAAGCAGCGGAGCTAAAATATCGCCAGACTAGATCCTAAAAGATTAAGTCCGTGACTTTTCACAAGGCAACTGGCCAAAATGTTTCCACGTTCTCACGCCAAACAGAAACATATGGCGTGCCAATAATCAGTATTATATAAGCCATTCACAGGCCAAAACAATTAACTTCACTTTTTTGTTCAGTTTAGTGCCAACTAATTTGACGGATTGTGAGCTTCGTATATTAAAATCAATTTAATAGTTTTTGTTCTATGGAGTTAATCGATTTGGCAAATGTGCTGCTCATATACACGACGCAGGTGATTATTCGATATTCGAACCCGCTCGTAGGCAAAACATAAATTCAAGCCAAATTGGGCGGCGGCCCTTTCAAATACTTCGAAAGATCGCGTTGAAATATAAAATTTCGTACAAATCTCGATTTGTCGACGGGCCAAAATTATTTCGCCAGCGTCTCGTCCCTTGCCACCCGTTTGCCGGCCGCCTGTCTGAATCCGACTGCCGGTGCCACTTCATAATTTAACGCGCCGACCATGATTCACGGCGTACCCACGCCCGACACGTTCGGGTGTGCATCATTTCATTCACAACGCCGCGATATTTAACCGCGGCGAATGACGCTTATCTATGTGCCACGGACATTATTACGCTTTCCTTTCCCAGCACCAAACAACACCGGCATAACCGTATGCCCAAACTGCAGGACAGTGCTAGCACAAGTTTGCCTCGCAAATTCCAGCCTTCAGAGCCCCCGCGATTAACACGTTGACTGCCAGTGGTCGCCGCTGACCGGCGCAAAAGATTAGACTAAAAATGCAAAAAATTCGCAACGAAGCCATTTGCAATCTTGTAAGAGCAATTGGTATTGGAACGGTGCTTCAATATTTTATTTTTTTTTTTAATCACACTTTGCAGTATTTCATCGCATCGCGGTTCTAACATAGCAAAATACGCTTGGCAGTCAACGCGTTAACATCCTGAGATATATCAAACAACCTTGCCAACGTCACCGAACTACCCGACGCTCGCTCAACGTCGGAGGATCCACCGCAAAAATCCATCCTCCAAAAGTCTGCGACACCCATCAGTTCGCCCGTTCATTGAACGCCGTCAATCTCAAAATCCAAGCGAAATCCGCTCTACAGCAGCTACGCACCGGTCTGCAGCCTGCATTAAAGGGCGCTACAGAAAAAATTGTCAGAGGACTTCGATGCCGGGGGTCGAAGCGCTCGATCGATGCATCAGGCAGATCTGTGATCTAAGGTCCAGCGACACGACCCTAGAGTACTAATCCTGCCCCACCGATGGGCTACCGTCTACTCCACCCCCAACCACAGATCCACCCCTCTCCGGGTCGAGCTACGATCAGAATCGAGCCACGGGCCGGCGTACAGCCGCTTTCAACATGCCCTGCGAGCGCGACGAGTCCCTCTCAAATGTATCCCGTGCAGCGGAACTACACAAGCTCCCTTCATTCCGTTTGCCGGAGCACGGAACGGGTGCAAAGGAAAGAAAGTAATAACGTAAACTCCCAACAAGCGGCGTAGGACAACGTGAAACGAACGGGCAGGATATTTTTCCGTTCGATTGATCTCCGGCATCTGATTTTCGAAAGGCACGTCTGTGCGCTGGCAGGTAACGAACTGGCTGAACGTTTGTTTGGATGGACGCGAGCGAACGACAAACAGACAGATTTCGCGAAGAATGGGGGAGGCGAATTACATGCCGGACTGGATTGTTATTTACTCGTTATCGGTAGAGTCATAATGCACGGACGCGTGCGGGTGCGATTACGCATGTGGCGTCAACGTCGGGGCGTGTGAGGGTACGCGATTATTTAGTCAATAGGGCTGAGCGCGAAGAGCGGGACAAGCTTTTTTGGTACGCGCCATGAGAATGCCGATAATTGAATGTACGATCAAAAGAGAACTTCGCCCGGTGGATTAGCTATGTCAGGTGGAAACGGACGGACTACATACGCCTCCAGCCGAAGCTGCAGTTAACCCTGCGCCAGCGCTGATATACTAATTGAATTAGTTATTTTGAAGCGGAAAGTTAAGGGCGCGCGTCGGGCGCGCTAAGTTTTCAACCTGAAATAGCTCGCAGAATCGACGTAACGTGTGCCAGAGCGGAGAGTTTGAAAGTTCTTATTAACCTGAAAGTTTCCCCCCGCCAGGCGGAATCGCACCTGAGCGTTATTTAATTACCGATTTTCGAGTAAGCGGCATCATTTTTGCCGGAAGAAAACAGCTGCCCGACGTTTCGCCAATTTTTCTCTCCGCTCCTACGATTCTCAACTTCCCAAGGCTCCTTACGAACTTAGCAACAGCTTTACGCAATCGTCAGGGGACCCCACGTGGTCAAAAGTGCGCTAGGCGTGTTCCACGAATTTCGACGGCAGACAGAGGCAAACTTTCGGGTCTCCCAAAAAACATTTCGTGCGGAGAACATCAAGCCCGCAGAAGTTACGGCCTGTCTCGCGCTCGGCTATCGACCACCGTCGGAATATGAATTCGTCGTGTAAAATTGGAGTCGGACATAAAAGGAACGGAGTCTGCTAAAGTAAAATGCCGAGACGCATTGTTCGATTCAATGAGAAAATGCGCTAGGCTACGAACATCGGAGTTGTCCTAGTATAGCGTGCGAGGGATGGCACGTGCTTCCTCAGACGCCTTCGCGTGCTGATGAAGCAATATTCGCGAGACGAGCACCGCGCCGCTCCATTTCTGAGATCAAGCACAGGCTGCAAGCTGACTCGGATACGAACCGAATTTCTCTGAAACGAGCGCACGACACCGTGAGATTTCGTTGTGCTACGGGCATTTTCCCCATCCCACGCGCGCAATGCTACGAAGAGGACGTACCGCGCAATGCAATTAAAAGCTTCATTTTGTTAGAAAACGTCTATGTTCAAGGTTGTACAAAGAAACAATAAATATATGTATGTGAACGTATGAGGTGTTACCTGTTGGAGGAAGAAAATGGGAAACAGGATCATGGTAGTTGGCACCGACACACCCCTACTTACGGTCACGGATACAAGATTGAATATCTTATCACGCTTCGATGTCACGTGCACATTGAAATGCGGCGACAAGAGCGCTCAATTGGATTGTTTCGCTACAGCCAACGGACAGTCTTTTCTGGATTTCGGCCAGTTTTATCATCAGATCAATCAATATCACGTCTGGAAACTCAACTAAACAGCCGTCGTTAATTTCCTTGAAGCGTTGCAGCGCTGAGTAGAAGTTGGAATATTGCAATACGTACTTTTCTTGGCTAGAGCGTGAAGCTCGGTTACAATATCTTGCAGGGCAAGACCCTTGGTGATTGTCATGTCTTCTATTTCTGTGTTGTTGCTAAGGATTTCAACGTTGCGTAACAAGCGCGGTTACAGGGGAAGTTTCCCAAACAAAAAGGATACTGTCGCAGCAAAATTGAAAACTCTCATTCAGCAGCCAATTCATAATGTTCTTTACGTCAGCCGGTTGAGGATGACCGACACACGCGTAGACGTTGTTCTCTGTGACTGATCTGTATGCCAGCCATGTGCTTTGTAGAATGTTTATGACCCTTCTCATGTCACCCTCACTCAGAGTCATAATCGCTTGTTTGCCGTCCTCTGTCGCTTTGATCCTAAAATGTTGCATTGCACCGGTTGATGACACCATTCAAAACGCTGTAAACCCGCGAAAGCGACCGACATGAAATTTACTTTTCCTGGGCAATAATCTCCTCTAATCTTGGCAAAATCTGGTCCGGTAATAATGGGCCGAATCGAAATTTTGTGCATCTCGACTGAAGCGCCGGAATTATTTTCCCGAGGTAGTTGCATATAATGCAAAAGCGCACATTTTCCGTGTATTTCTCAATAACTGAAAATTTAATACTATGTGCATGCGCCCATTGAATGTAACCTAACGTCAGTCTAAAATCATACTTCTCCTGAGAGCGTTCTGAGCGTCGTTTGTCATAGCGTCTGCTTCATCGAGAATAATTAATTTGAACCCAGATCTATACATGGTTCCTGTACTTGCAAAGCTCAGTATCTGACCTCTTACTATTCCTATACCTCTGTCGTCCGATGCATTCATTTCTAGTACCTACGCAAATGAAACAGTTGTGCAGAATTACTGAAGAACCTTTGATCGCAAAGTTCTATCCCTTAGACGCACCATAGAATTAAATTGAGCAGGCGTATATAATTTACGGGCACAAGCCAATATTGTACTGGTCTTTCCTGTGCCAGGGGGTCCGTACAACAGCAGGTGCGGCAAGTGATCCTCTTCTATGAATTTGTTTACTACACAAAAGACATACGTATTAAAGAAATGTACATAAAAGGGACTAACAAAAATATCCCAAAGAACTACTTTAGAAGAAACTTACTCGTTCTTATGATTTCCTCGTGAGATATCAGGTTCCCCAGAGTCTTAGGACGATATTTCTCCACCCTGCATACACAAAAACACTAATGTTAACAAAAGTCGTTCGATTATGTAAAAATTCAAATACGTACCATGGCAAATTCCTGGGTTTTTCGACGTCAGCGGGCATTATGTATTATGTATTATGTTGTCTTTCAACAACAAATATTTGAAAAAACTGACAGGTTAAGAATTACCCGGCACTCGATTTGACACAAAGTGGCGGCATCTCCTCACGACCACTGAACAGTCAAATTTAAAGAAACACCTTGCATGTCTTTCATTTGATGTTGGTGAACAGCGCCATCACAGAAAACATGTAATACTACATAGAACACAAGTTTTTAACCCATTGACTGCCAACTACGAGATATCTCGTAGTAAGCGTCTGTACCAAAAGTGTTTTTCTTTCAATAAAAATACTGTAAATGCCATACAATTTTACAACTACAACATTATGCCAGTAACTTAATAATATTATATTTTGTAAAACTTTATGTCTTCTTTAAAATAAAACTGTGGCACCCAGAACAAGACGCGCTAAATTTGCGTGGCAGTCAATGGGTTAAGCTAATTCCACTTGTTTCAGCCATAATGACTTTATAAATGTCAAAACGCCCACTCTTGACTTCCACAATTTAATTTATACTTGAAATTTAAAGAATATTAATTGTCTCTAAATGATTTGCTTAGGAGAAAGAAACGATAAGCAAAATATGCTTCTTCCATATGTATATGTACGTTTTTACCCTAATTCTGTAATCTACGTACATATGTACGTGTATGCGGTTATAATTTCAAATTCATTAATTAATTCAAGCACCGCAGCGTTTAACTTCAAATCGCACGAACCGCAAACTGTTAATGTTGAATTCCTTGTTTTCTTGCCAAATATCACTGACAATTTCCAACACCACCGCATTCAAGTTCGAACCATTCCAACCGCAAACCGTTAATGCCAAATTTCATGCTCTCTCATTAAATATTACTAACAATTTCAAATGCTGCAGTGTTTGGCTCCGTACTGTTCCAGTTACAACCTGTTAACATTAAATTCAATGCTTTCCCGCGGAATATTCTTGACAATTTCAAATAACCATTTTATACGCCACATCATTCAGCGTTGAACCTTTCCAACCGCGAACCGTTAATTCCATACTTTCTTAGCAAATTGTCGATAACTCCAATTTACCATTTCCAATGTCACAGCATTCAGCTTCGAATTGGTCCAATTGCAAACTGTTCTGAACCCCATCCTTTCTTACCGAACGTTGCTATCAATTTCCGACAACCATTTTAAACGTTACGACCTTCAGCTTTTGACTCTAACAACAAACTGTTAATATCATACGCCGTGCTTATCTACTAAATATTACCAACAGTTTGAGATTACCATTTTAAATGCCACAGTCTCCAATTTCGAAGCGTTCTAATTGCAAACCATCCATTTTTAATTCCGCGTTTTTTTACTGAATATCACCGATAATTTCAAGTTACCATTTCAAATACCGCAGCATTCAACTTCAAATCGGTCCAATTGCAAACCATTAATGTTCATTTCATACTTTCTTACCGAACGTTGCTATCAATTTCCGATAACCATTTTAAACGTCACGGCCTTCAGCTTCTGACCGTAACAGCAAACCATTAATATCATACGCCGTGCTTATCTACTAAATATTACCAATAATTTGAAATTACCATTTTAAACACCGCAGCGTCCAACTTCAAAGCGTTCAAATTGCAAACCATTCACTTTTAATTTCGCCGTTTCTCATCGAATGTCGTCGATAATTTAAAATACGATTTTAAATGCCGCAGCATTCAACTTCAAATCGTTCCAATTGCAAACCATTCATTTTTAATTCCCCATCCTTTACCGAACATCGCTATAATTTCACAACCATTTTAAACGTTACGAGCGTTCAATTTCGAAGCGTTCCAATTGCAAAGCATTAATATCAATTTCATCCTTTCTTACCGAACGTTGCTAACAATTTCTGAGAACCATTTTAAGCGTCACGGCCTTCAGCTTCTGACCGTAACAGCAAACCATTAATATCATACGCCACGCTTATCTACTAAATATTACCAATAATTTGAAACTACCATTTTAAATACCGCAGCGTCCAACTTCAAAGCGTTCCAATTGCAAACCATTCACTTTTAATTTCACGTTTCTTACCGAACGTCGCCGATAATTTCAAAATACCATCTTAAATGCCGCAGCGTTCAACTTTGAAGAGTTCCAATTGCAAACCATTAATGTTAATTTCATACTTCCTTACCGAATATCGCTGACAATTTCAAATAATTAATTCAAACGCTGCAGCGTTCAATTTCGAAGCGTTCCTATTGCAAACCATCCATTTTTCATTCCGCGCTTTTTTACCGGACATCGCTAACAATTTCAAATAATTAATTCAAATGCCGCACCGTTCATTTTCGAAGCGTTCCAATTGCAAACCGTTAATGTCAATTTCATACTTTTTTACCGGCCATTGCTGACAATTTCAAATAATTATTTCAAATGCTGCAGCGTTCAATTTCAAAACGTTCCAATTGCAAACCGTTACTGTCAATTTCATACTTTTTTACCGGACATCGCTAACAGTTTCAAACAATTATTTCAAACGCCGCAGCGTTCCAATCGCCAACCATTAATATTAATTTCATACTTTCTTACTGAACATCGCTGACAATTTCAAATAATTATTTCAAACGCTGCAGCGTTCAATTTCGAAGCGTTCCTATTGCAAACCATCCATTTTTCATTCCGCGCTTTTTTACCGGACATCGCTAACAATTTCAAATAATTAATTCAAACGCCGCAGCGTTCATTTTCGAAGCGTTCCAATTGCAAACCGTTAATGTCAATTTCATACTTTTTTACCGGCCATTGCTGACAATTTCAAATAATTATTTCAAACATCGCAGCGTTTAATTTCGAATCTTTCCAATTGTAAACCGTTAATGTCAGTTTCATACTTTTTTTCCGAACATCGGTGACAATTTCAAATGATTATTTCAAACGCCGCAGCGTTCAACTTCGAATCTTTCCAATTGCAAATCGTTAATGTCAATTTCATACTGTCTTACCGAACATCGGTGACAATTTCAAATGATTATTTCAAACGCCGCAGCGCTCCAATTGCAAACCATTAATGTCAATTTCATACTTTCTTACCGAACATCGGTGACAATTTCAAATTATTATTTCAAACGCCGCAGCATTCCAATTGCAAACCATTAATGTCAATTTCATACTTTCTTACCGGACATCGGTGACAATTTCAAATAATTATTTCAAACGTCGCAGCGTTCAATTTCAAAACGTTCCAATTGTAAACCGTTAGTGTCAATTTCATACTTTTTTACCCGACATTGCTGACAATTTCAAATTATTATTTCAAACGCCGCAGTGTTCAATTTCGAAGCGTTCCAATTGCAAACCATTAATGTCAATTTCATACTTTTGCCGGATATCGCTGACAATTTCAAATAATTATTTCAAACGTCGCAGCGTTCAATTTCAAAACGTTCCAATTGCAAACCGTTACTGTCAATTTCGTACTTTTTTACCGGACATCATTGACAATTTCAAATGATTATTTCAAACGCCGCAGCGTTTAATCTCAAAACGTTCCAATTGCAAACCGTTACTGTAAATTTTACACTTTCTTACCGAACATCGCTGACAATTTCAAATGATTATTTTAAACACCGTAGCGTTCAATTTTGAAGCGTTCCGATTGCAAACCATTAATGTCAAATTCATACTTTCTTACCGAACGTTGCTAACAATTTCAAATGATTATTTCAATTTCGAAACGTTCCAATTGCAAACCACTACTGTCAATTTCATACTTTCTTACCGAACATCGCTGACCATTTAAAATAACTATTTCAAACACCCCAGCGTTCAACTTCGAATCTTTCCATCTACAACCCGTTAACCGTAAATTTCAAAATATTCGTCCCATCCATGTATATCATCGTGTTACCATTGGCGCGGTTCGTTTCCACATTCCTCCCACTTAATTTCATTTAAGCCAGACCTCGAACGCTCGGAACGACGGAATAACGTCTGAAACAAAGCAGGGCCGTCGATCGATTAAAACGGTGCCCTAGCGTTAATCGCACGCACGATGTATGACGTTTATTGTCGTACACGTGCGCAGAAGTCAGTATGCTGAATGCGATCTACGAGATGTGACTATGGCAAGTTGAAGTCAGGTCGAGCCGTTTTCCTCGTACGCAAAGATGGACCTCCCGTATGACGAGAAGATGAGTGCCGCGATGATGACCAAAATGTGTGAAAGCGACGACGTTGAGAATTCCGACGAGAGTGACAGGCCGGGAGAAAGATGGGCCCCTGTCGGGGCGAATGACGGGGACAACGATTTCAAAGACGAATATAAATATACGGAGAGCATAGAGAAGTAAGTGTTTTGGCGTAAAAAGTAATAGCGTGTTTTGGCGTAAAAAAGAAATTGTTGATTAAAGTCGTCGTGATCGGAAATGTCTACAGGTGTCTGCGAATAAACGTTCCTATTTTAAGACAGATAACCCAATTCTGGGGCAGGCAGCCTTGAATTTATCTACAGTAAGCTTTTGTGTAATTAATGTAATTTATTCACAGTCTTTCGTATGACATGGACAGACTCAAGGTGCTGGAAGAAGAGCAGGAGATGTTGAATTCGTCACTGATCGCTTTAACAACACATTTCGCACAGGTATTTGTGGCTTTGAGATATGTACGGTCGGATGGAATATTTATGTATATTTGTGTATGGGGGGTGGCGAAGCTGTGGAGTAATGTAGAATTGCGCTAAGAGAGAATTAATGTACAGGTTCAATTTCGTCTGAGGCAAATCGTAGACGCACCTGCCAGCGAGAAGGAAGAATTGCTGAAGGCACTAGAGGAATTTGCGTTTAGAGGCATTCCAGATGTTTCTAATAATCTGTCCTTTGAAAGCAGATCTATAACTCCCACGTCACCTGTGTCATGCAAGCAAATTGTAATTTCAACAACAGAATTTGTCCAGTAGTTAGTCGTAACAGTAGAAAATAATCGTAAATACTTTCAGATACCTGGGATGATAAATGACTTAGAAGTTGAGTCTAAAATGGCCATGCAAAGGTCCAAGCAAAGAGACCTCATAACGCAATTAAAATCCCAATTGGAAGATCTGGAGAAATATGCATATGAAACAGGGAATGCAGATCTTCCGCAAAGTGTTATTTTAGAACGCCAGAATATAATTATCAGTAAGCGACGTCATGTACCGTAACATCACACTTGTCACTGACGCAATCTCTGCTACACTGATCTCTTTTTTCAGACCACTTGAAGGAGAAGCTAAACTTCAACGTCGATGACCTCTGCAAGTTACCAGTAGACGACTTAAGGTGGCAAGTGGATTACGCCATAAGCCAAGTACGTTTATCATTGCATTTTAAAAATACCTCACAATGCAAGAACCAAAGAAAATAGCTCATGATTAATCACCCGCCGCAGATCGTCAGTCCGCTGAAAATGAAAGAGCAGTTAGTTTCCCAACTGAAGACGCAAATAGCCGATCTCGAGCGCTTCATTAACTATTTGCAAGGTGAGGTCAGCACGGAATCATTAGCATGCACTTGCGCCTGCCCTGTCCACACCAGCGGCGTGTCGTCCAGAAGATCCTTCGAAAAGAAACCCATCGACGAGGAGCAATCTCGTACGAGAACGTTGAACACCGTGAAGAAAGTCGTCGCCCTGCTACATATGTTCCTCATGGCTCAATTGGGTTGTGGAAGTGAGCGCGTAAAGCGAAACTTCAAGAAGAACTCCCTTCACAACTGGAGAGACGTGAGGACGAGACTCGATATTGCTGTTGAGCATGTTCTGCAAACAATGACAGAGTCCGCACATCACTCCGAAGACGAAGATGACGAGGACTATACGTCCGATTCTGACTCAACCTCTGCCCGCTGCAACGCGAAAGTCACATCTGCAGTGAGAAAACACCTGGCTACGTCGATTCGGGACTTGATTCAGCACGGTTTAGTCGCTGACGTAAGATCCAACAGCGTCGTGCCGTTCGTTGGCTGCTTCCCGCAGAGGAATCAGACCACGAACAATCTGATGCACGCGTGGGATCTCATACTGAAGTATTATGAGATTAAAAACGGTCACTATTATAATTCAAGTCCGGCGCAGAAGTTGTCGCAGAGTTTCAATTTGGATCTGGCCGGTGGAAGAGGTACTTCGTCGAAACAAGTACGTGGGAAGCCAGAGTTCTTGAAAGTACTGATCAAGGATGCTGGATTTAATGCGGTGGTTATGTTTCTAGGCGTTGCTGACGACAATCGGAAACATTATTGCGTCGCACAGTCGGTATAAGAGAAGCTATGACTCCCATTTCAAGGCGTTCATATGTGCCGCTTTAAAGTGCGTAAGCGCGAGATGTAGATGGATTATAATTAAAAGGTATTGCGTATTGACCGAGGTTCTATTTTCAGTGTAAATAAATTGGTCACGTGGCTGAAGCTTATTCTCCAGTGTCAATATCTACTGGAAAATCATTACATGTCGTGGAGCTACGTCGTGAAAACAGGTTTCCAAGATGCCTTCCACACTCTTGATCGATTGACAGATTACAAGTTTCACCTACCAGTCGACTTGGCCGTTCGACAGTTTCAGAATATAAAGGATGCATTTTAACTCAATGAATCTCATACCGATTGGTTTCACATGCGCGTTGAACCCCTAAGTAGAATATGCTAGTTAACCAAAGAATATAGAACGCTGGATACCTAAGGTACATGTAAAAAGTATTGGTAAGTCTCATGCCATACTAATGTTGTATGAAGAAGTTCATTACGCGAGAATGCATTTCTATGCAAAGTATTTTTCGGAATATCAAGTACTTCTCATTAGTTTCCGTGCGTAGATTTTGATAAAATGTGCAATAAAAGTAGGAGTAATCATTTTTCTGGCGATACCGAATCGACGTTGTAGATGCAAAATTCGCAAAAAATTCTCTTGATTTGTGATAGAAACGGAGTGCACGCTGCCTAAAAGTATATATAAGTTAGTAATATTCGTTATAAGTCCTGTTAATTTAGTAGCGTCGCGGTAATGGAAATGTTCCAAAATGACTATTACTTCGAAGTGGATTGTTATCAAAGAAATATAAGTGCAACCTTGCCTGACGCGGTTTCAATTGCGCTAATCGTTCACATGTGATTGACACTTGATAAAACCTACCTAAACGTCTAAGTTCTTAACTTCATTCGAGCGCAATGTATAGAATGTACTTTATTTTGACAAAGCATTCGGTTGTTTAATTTTTAGATGCTAGTTCCTCCGAATTCCCTACGTTTATTCACGAATCCCTACTTCAGAGTAAAATAAGTATATAATATCAGTGATGGTAAATGTCTACATATTATCATATCATAAGTATATACAGCCGTAGCTATAAGGTTACGATAAGGCATTCCAATTATTGTTAAACTTTTACGAAATACTTATATCCTATGTTTTATCGCATCGATCCCGATTCTTCGAAGTTCGACGAAATATTACGTTACACTGGCAAATTAGGAAACTGGTTATTTATTTCTTGTAAAAGATGTCCATCGGTAAAAGTACTATATAGTATTTTCAACATATGCGTAGTACAATATCTTTCATGATCCCACAATATTTATTAGTGACACTTACGTTCGCACTGTGCGCAACTTATACGTCTAGAGATGTTTAATTTGTAGTCGAAGAGACGTATATGTACGATACACAGAAAAAAAATACACATATGCCACATAGTCTGACGCATCGAGATCATACAAAATTCCTCCACTCATACATTCGTTGGCGTGGAAATGACACATTTATATCAGCCTCAATTAATGGACTCATATAAAACTACGAGAATATGTACGATTGTTATATAAAATATCCATGTATATATACATAATCGATAATAGTATCGAATTCGATAAAATAATAAAAAAAAGGAAATGTGCAGCCAGTTAAGGTATAAAAGACAATTGCGACTGGTCGTTAATCGTGATGTGGCGAATAAAAACCCTGCCCGAAGTGGCTCAATAAAGCTCAATGTTTCGTACAAGATACATGATATTACTTTCTTTAATTTTACGACATCGCCTATCGTGATCCATTTAACGTTACCCTATCAAATAATATTCCGAATGCGGTCTACTGAATGAGAAGTAGTTTTAGATACCGTTAAGTAGGACACATTACGTATCGGTTATCGCCATTTATATATCTCCCGTACCACATATATGCGACAAGCGTATTTACATAGTAGGTAGTCCATTTTCGGCGTTATCCGCACTTTTACGACCGAGGTGATGTTACCGTCGAAACACTTTGTACGAATAAGCATTCAAAACGCGCGACTCCGTCAATTTTGACCGCACATACGATTATTCGGGAATACTAATCAATAGGAAATCTCTCAGAATATCTTTCTACTTTCATATTACAAACACATATAAAAATTCTTATGGAAGAGCACAGTTTTCTTGTTAATGTCGGAAACGCCAAATGAAAAGTCGATACTTTTTGCGTCTTCAATCCTCAACAACAGGGAAGCTTACATACACATATTCTCAATACAATACATCAAATATCCGTCGTACACATATTACATTCTGAAATCCTTAACAGATTTATATATTCGCGAAGAAGGAGAAGCGTATATAAACTCACGGGAAATATTGGATTCGTTTCTAAATAAAGTAACACCAACGAACATTATATACGTTCTTACAGATAGCGTACGATATCTACTGTGCATAGAATCGTTATTCGTGGAATGCAAGCATGGTCCTATTTCATGAAATAACGAATACTTCGGCGTGAGAAAACATGTTCATCGATGTTACAGAATCGGCTCTTTTTAGTTACACGCAACAACACATTAAGTAAATGTATACACGTTGTCGGACGAATAGATATATATATATGACATTTTTCATCATAAACATTTATCGTAAACTCGAGCACGTAGCGATGGTATAAATTATTCTTAATATTGTACGCATAAAGATTGCACAGTATACACTTACTTAACGTCCTCTTTAGCTTAACATTCATTGTAATAATTTTCCATGGATTTCCCATACACAAAACGGGGTATATTTTTGGTAAAGCAATGATTATCTAATACGTCTAACAATAAAAATAAAATGTATACAACATAGCATAATACTTATTTGACGAAAGTGGTATAAATAGAATTGACCGAAGTCTCAAAAAACTCTTGATATAAAGCGTTCGCGCTTCTCTGTCTCTTAGATCCTCAAAACATTCCTTATGACAATATAGAAAAGAGTATATTTAGTCTCCGTACAAAGTTTTGGTTCTTAGTAGGCAGTTACTTGTTAGCCTTTTGAATGCCAGGGGCCGTTTTGGAAACCATGTCACATGGTAACACGTGGTGCGATAGCGCTTCTTTAGAGTAATTGCAAAAATATCAAAAAACGCGGTCATGCTCCCTTGTTTCCATTTCGAAACAATCTATAATCAAATTCGAACGCACTATTAAGCGAACATCGCAATGAAACATCGTAGAACTTTTCGGTGCGATGTCTAAACAGCGCAATCGCACTATCTGGCACTCAAACGGTTAATATGGAATGGTTCATTCAACGTAAGTATGGAATCCATAACTCACAGTGACATTAGACAAAAAAAAATCCTATAAAAAACTTACGACTGTAAAAATGCGGTATCAGTCTTGCGTTTTTACTACAAAGTTAGGCTTGTACTGATGACGTTACACATATCCGTACGCGATTGATCATTAAATGGCTCAAAACGTAAACAGACTATCAAATAATTTATGTATAAACAAAGTATATACCGAATGTAGTTGTAATCGTTTCATTGAGACGTAAAAACTGCACGTCACCATGAACACAATCTTCACGAATGTATTTAATAGTAGAGAGATACTTTCGATATATATTCTCATGGATTCTCCTAATAACGTGACGTAACAAATCTAACAAAGAAGGCCTTTGCACTCTCAACATTTACAATTCCATTTGTTTTCCCTTTCATACAAATAATAGTACTTATCTCGGTCGCTGTCATAAATAGTCCTTGGAGCTTGTCACATAGCTTAAACATGAATGCACAGAGGTACACTGTCGGACTTATTTTCAGCTACCAAATCGTGCTTAATGGTGTCAAGCGTTTCATAAATTTTCCTGAACGTAGGCCTGTCAGAAGGTCTTCGGTTCCAACAAAGTTTCATCAAACCGTATATAGCCTGTGGCGTGTTATCAGGACATTGGAGCACGTTACCTTCTTTGATATACTTGACAACCTCTTCATGCGTCATACCGTAATACGGTTGCAAAGCAAAACTGAAAATCTCCCATAAGCATACTGCAAAGGCCCACACGTCTGACTCAATGGTATACTTATTGTAAAGTATACTTTCAAGCGGCATCCATCTAACAGGTATCGCATCCTGTTCGTCGCCTTTGTAGTAATCCTGCAGATAGATCTTTTGAGACAGGCCAAAGTCGGCTATCTTAACGATCATCTGATCGTTTATCAGGCAGTTTCTCGTGGCCAAGTCTCGGTGCACGAATTTTCTGTCTGACAAGTAAACCATGCCGGACGCTACTTGCAACGCGATGTTGATGAGATCCATGTGCGAGAGTTTCGTGTCGGCGAAACTGGTGTCTCTGTCAAGACTTCTAATAATGTAGTTCCCCGGGGAGCAAGAGCGCAGGAATTCGTTCAGATCGCCGCGTCCCATGTATTCGAAGAGAAGGCACATGGGTCTGCCGATAGCGCACACTCCCAACAACTTCACGATGTTCGGATGGTCGAATTCAGCCAGAAGACAGGCCTCTCGTTCGAAGTCGTCGAGCAAATCCTCCGACGCCTCCTCCTTCAACATCTTCACAGCGACGTTCGTGAATTCTTCACCGGGCACCAAGTCCGGTGCCTTCGCCTGAAACACTCGACCAAAGGCACCCTGACCCAAGTCTCGAACATATATGATATTATTCCGCGGGAACTCCAACTTCTCTAACTTCGGGTTGAGCTGTGCGCTGGTTTTGTGGTAGGCCTCGTTACTCGGCAATTTGTCTAGGTCGATGTTCACATCCTGATTCTCCGTCGGATTGTATCCCTGATGTCTTTTCTGAAGCTTGTGACTTAAAAGGACGGACAACAAGACCCCTGTTATGACGACGAAACCCAACGACGAGAGGATCAAGATTAGCGTCGGCGTGAAGAAAGTATCCATCGCTAAGTCTTTGGCGTCGATCTCGACGACTTTGCTCGTCGAGTTATCGCAGGTCGGAATATCACAGTGCTGCCAGCGTGTTAGTGAGTCCATGGTGAAACACCAAGGGGTAGGTTCGTCGCCACCTGCGTTTCTACAGTAATTCTCACCGTACTTAATTTGTGGGAATACGTCAGGTGGTCTGTCATGGTTATGAGGAGTTTGTGCGCTCCATGACTGGCAGTCTAGGCCATATCTCGTTTTATTCATTTTGCCCATGTAAAACCTTCCGTTGTCCCTGATGCAATCATCTGCAATACATATCGGTCTAATGTGAGAATCGTTGACGATAATGTTTACATTCTCTACTTACATGTTACTAAGTCTTCGTTCATATCCGTCAGATGAACATGAGAGCATGTAACTTTGTCTTTACTGATCTTTGGCAAACTCTCGCATTCAGGCAGGGTGAAATGTCCACGAGACCTGATGTAGATGTCACGTTGCTTATTGTCTTCGATGAGGGCCCAGTCATTGAAACAAAACTGATGACGAACAGCCATACAATCCTCGTAGCACAGGGGTAGGCCTACTGACTCGTGACATTGTGGAAATGCGTACATACAAAGCATTTTCTGAAACAGAATTGACCGATGACCTGGGGAATTTCTTTGCCAACTTAGTCTAATCTCTTAGCACTTGGCATGCTTTTGCAAAACTTTTTTTATTTTACACTTAAAGATATACTGTATGATTATTTAACAAAAAAAAGACGATATGTTTACGAAATCATAAATGAAACGATTTTTAAAATTGTCTATACTATCATACGAAAAGTCCGATAATCTGTCAGCGCATATTTCTTCATCACTATCTTTGTCACAGCGGCTCATTTTATCAATTTTGTAATCAATAATAAAAAACCAAGCTTCAAATTGACAAAACACGACTTGTACATTCTGGAGTTAGGAATTCGATTGAAGACGAAATAAGTCAGCAAAAGACCGAGTAATTCAACAATCATAACTTATGGGAAGAAAAAATGCAAAGCGTTGTCTAGCAACGCAAACAACACGCATATAATGTCACACATTTATGTAATTATACGTATTTAGTAGATTTGTGGTGGATACTCACTGAGCACCACAAATCTACTAACCCTTTGCGGACGGAGCGATTCGAAGCCGATGACACCCATCAAAATTACCAACTCTCGTTTAACACATGCCATTTGCAAAATACATACATATATGCCCGCCTTGGCTCTATTACATATTTTTCTCGAACGCATATTTATGTCTCTGCTTTATCAGGTGTTTTTGCCGAACATAAGTATGCCTTCATCGGTTATAGGAATATCTTATGCTGAACGCACATATGCGTCGCTCGTCCGCAAAGGGCTAAACACGTACTTTTACGTGACCCGCGCTCCAGTACCAGACTGAAGAAAACATAAAAATACATTGCCCACATGCTAAGCGTTAACAAATACCTCTGCTGCAGAACGACATGGTTCCAAAAGTCTGTGTATCAGTTCTTCCCAGAGGTCCGTAGTGATTCTTTCATTCAGCCACCCTCCAGGATTGTCGTTAGAATCGTTGAACCATACTTTTCCCATGCCTGTGAGATATTTCTTACAGATCTGTCCATTGTACGGAGCACAGTAACCTTGTGACTCCGACCCTAAAAAAGATACATACAATGTTTTCAACTGGCCAAGCTCCGCTAACCATCCGTTGACTTACTGGTCGCTGGACTATTATGCAAGATAATCGCTGCCAAGGATATGATCCAAAGTACCATCGTTCACACAGGGTAGATCAATATTTATCCAAAAGAGTCGATCACATGGTTAAACTCACAGCTATCTACATGAGAACTGTCTCTACCGCATACATTCTATGCTCGTGTTCTACCAGTTATAATGTCATCATAAATGTAAGCCAACGACCCGTACTCGCGGAAGACGACGCTCCAATATTCATTCTAGGCGACATAACTCTCAACACCTTCTAATCGGCGAAAATTAACGGACTAACGATTATCTTATTTAGAAAGCGAAACTGATAGCTTGCGAATATTAAACTCCTGCGAGTCATCGGTCCGTCAGTGTCGTGACGCTACCAAAACATCAATGTTATATGCCCCCATTGAATCACAAGCGCGGATTCTTTTATTTCGAACGATATGACAAATATCCGCGAACTCGGTCCGCTTCAAAGCTAACCAATGATTGCGAGTGCACCCAAGCACGGTCGTTTACAATGAGTTTATTGTCAAACATGTGACCGAATTAGATGCTTCTCGTTCGGTTTATACTTTTGCATAAAACACGGTTAAGTAATGTTCCAAACATACTGAATATTCATCGGTACTACTAAACAGTAATAACGATGTACGAAGGTGTCAAACTCACACTGCTACGCCTCTGAGTTTTATTTATCAGCCCGCGTAACTTAGTCGTTGGCCCAACAGGCGGCGTTGGAAATGTTTTTGGACGTTGGTTCGTGCTCCCAAGTTTCGGGTCTAACCAATTTTCTTTTAACAGTCACCTGTTGATTCGTTCGAACGGAGTTCTCTGATGTGACGTTTCGAATCGCGATAGCATTCGAAAGGCAGAAATATGAATTACCACGGTACAAGGGATTTGGATGTTAAGGTGGAGATTCAAAAAACTTTAATGTCTATCACGCGGCTCACGTCAAATATGTAATATTGTTACAGTGCTATGTACATATTGAAATTGAAATTTAAGTTATCTTATAATGCTCTTTTATTTTTCCATATAGAATTCAGGAACTCCAAACTTTAAACAAGCTTGCAGGGGAAAATAGTGAATTATCGAGTGCAGTGATGAATGCAAATGCTAGCCTAGTAGAAGAAATTGTGAGTTTTGGTATTAATCCTGAAGAACTCTTCAAGAACAAACAAAGGCTTAAGCCTTCTTTTGCATTGGGTGCAGTGAGGTGCTCAGTAGTGATAAAAAAGATACAAATGCTTCTTAGCATAAAGCCATAAGATCTTTAGTTGTTAGTAAGACTACCTCTTCCTTCCACCATCATATAATTGTAAAAAAATCAAACATTCTGTACCATACAATATTTTATATCATACATAAACTTTATTACAATTTGGACTCTGTGAGCCAGTTAAACTTTTGCTCTCTACGATCAGCTTGTGGATCAATCATTATATTGAGGCATGCTAGCCTAGTAGAAGAAATTGCAAGTTTTGGTATTAATCCTGAAGAACTCTTCAAGAACAAACAAAGACTTAAGCCTTCTTTTGCATTGGGTGCAGTGAGATGTTCAGTAGTGATAAAGAAGATACAAATGCTTCTTAGCATAAAGCCATAAGGTCTTCAGTAGTTAGTAAGACTACCTCTTCCTTCCACCATCATATAATTGTAAAAAAATCAAATATTCTGTACCATACAATATCTTATATCGTATATAAATTTTATTACAATTTGGACTCTATGAGCCAGTTAAACTTTTACTCTCTACGATCAGCTTGTGGATCCATCATTATATTGAGGCATGCTAGCCTAGTAGAAGAAATTGCAAGTTTTGGTATTAATCCTGAAGAACTCTTCAAGAACAAACAAAGACTTAAGCCTTCTTTTGCATTGGGTGCAGTGAGATGCTCAGTAGTGATAAAGAAGATACAAATGCTTCTTAGCATAAAGCCATAAGGTCTTTAGTACTTAGTAAAACTACCTCTTCCTTCCACCATCATATAATTGTAAAAAAATCAAATATTCTGTACCATACAATATCTTATATCATACATAAACTTTATTACAATTTGGACTCTGTGAGCCAGTTAAACTTTTGCTCTCTACGATCAGCTTGTGGATCAATCATTATATTGAGGCATGCTAGCCTAGTAGAAGAAATTGCAAGTTTTGGTATTAATCCTGAAGAACTCTTCAAGAACAAACAAAGACTTAAGCCTTCTTTTGCATTGGGTGCAGTGAGATGCTCAGTAGTGATAAAGAAGATACAAATGCTTCTTAGCATAAAGCCATAAGGTCTTTAGTAGTTAGTAAAACTACCTCTTCCTTCCACCATCATATAATTGTAAAAAAATCAAATATTCTGTACCATACAATATCTTATATCGTATATAAACTTTATTACAATTTGGACTCTGTGAGCCAGTTAAACTTTTGCTCTCTACGATGAGCTTGTGGATCAATCATTATATTGAGGCATGCTAGCCTAGTAGAAGAAATTGCAAGTTTTGGTATTAATCCTGAAGAACTCTTCAAGAACAAACAAAGACTTAAGCCTTCCTTTGCATTGGGTGCAGTGAGATGCTCAGTAGTGATAAAGAAGATACAAATGCTTCTTAGCATAAAGCCATAAGGTCTTTAGTAGTTAGTAAAACTACCTCTTCCTTCCACCATCATATAATTGTAAAAAAATCAAATATTCTGTACCATACAATATCTTATATCGTATATAAACTTTATTACAATTTGGACTCTGTGAGCCAGTTAAACTTTTGCTCTCTACGATCAGCTTGTGGATCAATCATTATATTGAGGCATGCTAGCCTAGTAGAAGAAATTGCAAGTTTTGGTATTAATCCTGAAGAACTCTTCAAGAACAAACAAAGACTTAAGCCTTCTTTTGCATTGGGTGCAGTGAGGTGCTCAGTAGTGATAAAGAAGATACAAATGCTTCTTAGCATAAAGCCATAATGTCTTTAGTAGTTAGTAAAACTACCTCTTCCTTCCACCATCATATAATTGTAAAAAAATCAAATATTCTGTACCATACAATATCTTATATCGTATATAAACTTTATTACAATTTGGACTCTGTGAGCCAGTTAAACTTTTGCTCTCTACGATCAGCTTGTGGATCAATCATTATATTGAGGCATGCTAGCCTAGTAGAAGAAATTGCGAGTTTTGGTATTAATCCTGAAGAACTCTTCAAGAACAAACAAAGACTTAAGCCTTCTTTTGCATTGGGTGCAGTGAGATGCTCAGTAGTGATAAAGAAGATACAAATGCTTCTTAGCATGAAGCCATAAGGTCTTTAGTAGTTAGTAAAACTACCTCTTCCTTCCACCCTCATATAATTGTAAAAAAATCAAACATTCTGTACCATACAATATCTTATATCGTATATAAACTTTATTACAATTTGAACTCTGTGAGCCAGTTAAACTTTTGCTCTCTACGATCAGCTTGTGGATCAATCATTATATTGAGGCATGCTAGCCTAGTAGAAGAAATTGCGAGTTTTGGTATTAATCCTGAAGAACTCTTCAAGAACAAACAAAGACTTAAGCCTTCTTTTGCATTGGGTGCAGTGAGATGCTCAGTAGTGATAAAGAAGATACAAATGCTTCTTAGCATGAAGCCATAAGGTCTTTAGTAGTTAGTAAAACTACCTCTTCCTTCCACCCTCATATAATTGTAAAAAAATCAAATATTCTGTACCGTACAATATCTTATATCGTATATAAACTTTATTACAATTTGGACTCTGTGAGCCAGTTAAACTTTTGCTCTCTACGATCAGCTTGTGGATCAATCATTATATTGAGGCATGCTAGCCTAGTAGAAGAAATTGCAAGTTTTGGTATTAATCCTGAAGAACTCTTCAAGAACAAACAAAGACTTAAGCCTTCTTTTGCGTTGGGTGCAGTCAGATGCTCAGTAGTGATAAAGAAGATACAAATGCTTCTTAGCATAAAGCCATAAGGTCTTTAGTTGTTAGTAAAACTACCTCTTCCTTCCACCATCATATAATTGTAAAAAAATCAAATATTCTGTACCATACAATATCTTATATCGTATATAAACTTTATTACAATTTGGACTCTGTGAGCCAGTTAAACTTTTGCTCTCTACGATCAGCTTGTGGATCAATCATTATATTGAGGCATGCTAGCCTAGTAGAAGAAATTGCAAGTTTTGGTATTAATCCTGAAGAACTCTTCAAGAACAAACAAAGACTTAAGCCTTCTTTTGCATTGGGTGCAGTGAGATGCTCAGTAGTGATAAAGAAGATACAAATGCTTCTTAGCATAAAGCCATAAGGTCTTTAGTATTTAGTAAAACTACCTCTTCCTTCCACCATCATATAATTGTAAAAAAATCAAATATTCTGTACCATACAATATCTTATATCGTATATAAACTTTATTACAATTTGGACTCTGTAAGCCAGTTAAACTTTTGCTCTCTACGATCAGCTTGTGGATCAATCATTATATTGAGGCATGCTAGCCTAGTAGAAGAAATTGCAAGTTTTGGTATTAATCCTGAAGAACTCGTCAAGAACAAACAAAAACTTAAGCCTTCTTTTGCATTGGGTGCAGTGAGATGCTCAGTAGTGATAAAGAAGATACAAATGCTTCTTAGCATAAAGCCATAAGGTCTTTAGTAGTTAGTAAGACTACCTCTTCCTTCCACCATCATATAATTGTAAAAAAATCAAATATTCTGTACCATACAATATCTTATATCGTACATAAACTTTATTACAATTTGGACTCTGTGAGCCAGTTAAACTTTTGCTCTCTACGGTCAGCTTGTGGATCAATCATTATATTGATCAGACTGGGGGAATCTTTCACCTAAAATATATGTTTGAATAAATATCGTCTTCAAATAAATACTTCCCTGTATATCAATGCTCTAGTTGACTTACATCAAAGCTCAATTTCAGTGCACGACTAATGTCTTGTACAGTGGTACAAAAGTGTCCCTTTCCTCCAAACATGTCCATCATTTTTTCGTAGCGAGTTTCACAAGTTAAAGAAAATGGAGGAGTTCTGTAACATGACGCATACCAATGAATACAAAGGCATGCACAAAATTATTGAAAATACCTTGACACGTACACTTGTGTTGGATCAGCAGCCGATTGTAGTTGCCTGAAAGTTTCTTTGTCCAAACCACCATAAATGCCATTATTATTTACAATGATGACTATTATCGGTAACTTGTACCTAAAATATATCACACTTCCACTAAGATTGTCTTGGAATTATTTTTCTTTCCACTTATGAAAGAATTATGGAAATGTTGGTTTTATATCTGGACTTTTTGCATTACGTCACCTATACATCGTTTCCATTTCCATTCCGGAGAAGCCAAAGGCACTGTCTCCCTCCACGCATATTACTCTCTTGCCGGGTTCGTTGTCTTTGCAGTAAAGAGCCGCCGCAATAGCGTATCCTAAACCGACTCCCATCGTACCAAACGTTCCCGCATCGATTCTATGCCGCGGTAAATCATTCAACAGCATCGTGCGTCCGATGTCCATCGTATTAGCCCCCTCGGAACAAATGATGCAATCTGCATAGACCATAAAAGTTACAAAAAGTTGCATAAAAGTTGCAAAAGCCCAATGCTAGCATTCGCGAAATTAAATTCACCTTTTGGTATGTTATCTTGTATGCACTTAAAGACCGCGTAATAGTTGAGCGGCACAGACGTGTCCATCGACATACGCTGAAAGAAGAATTTGCATTCTTAAGCCTATCACGTATAAAGTATTACTATTTACAGGACCCACACAGTAATCGTCTTTTTGTTCTTCTCCGATTGTGCCCGCAACTCTGTCCACCACGCGTCGTGCTTATTGACGGACCATTTTCGAGATTTTAAGGCAGCCGTCAAGGTACTCGCGGCTGTTATGATGTCGGAATGTATAGCGACCGCCGATGGAACAGAATTATGCAGCTCCTCAGCGCATATGTCGACCTGTACAGACACAGACTCTTATCATCTACATCACCGCACGTCCTCATTTGACCATTAGATACCTGGATGACTTTAACGTTTGGCTGAAAACGCGGTGGACGTCCAAAGTGTAACATCCAGTTCAACCTTGCGCCCAGCAAAACTATGACATCAGCTTTCAGCAAGGCCTGGGTCCTCGCACTGGACACACAATTCTCATGCGTATCCTGAACCACCCCTTTGCCCATTGGCGTCGGTAAAAATGGCATATTCGTCTCATTTACCAAATTCCGCACTTCTCTCTCAGCTCTCGCATACGCAGCACCTAATAAATGCCAATTTGCAAATTAGCAAAGTCTCCCCTATCGTATTGACGAGTCTAGTACCTTTGCCAACAATCAGCAGCGGTCTTTTCGATTGTAGCAAGAGGTATACGGCTTCCATGATCAACTTCTCATCCGGACAAAGTAGCGGCGGCGATGGACAGAGCGAGGATTTTACGATCCTGTTTTCTTCGACCTTCTGCGTGAGTAACGTCGCCGGCAGGTCCAAGTACACAGCCCCTAACAATCGTCGCAGGTATTAGTTGACCCTCCACGACCCTTGCGGGCTGATTAATTGCTACGCCATTTTATTTACCTGGCCTCCCGTACGTGGCAAGTCTTACGGCCTTTTCCACGTGCAACGGTATAAGCGTCGCCGATGGTGGCCTGGCCGCGTATTTGCAGTAAGGCCTGCTCGCCTCGACTTGGGGCCATTCCTGAAAACCGCCAATACCCTCGTGATCCTGAGGACACGAACCGCCCAAGACTAGCACCGGCCTGGGTGGAAAGATTATCTTTTACCGCTCGGCGAATAACAAAACGGTGTTTAACACGTTGACTGCCAAGCGTATTTTGCTATGTTAGAACCGCAACGTGATGAAGTACTACGGAATATGATATGATTTTTTTATTATTTTAGATTTATATTATTTGGATTTATATTAGAATTATTTACATTTTTAGTATTTCACTATATTAAAACCCCAGCGTGATGTATTGAAGTACTGTTCCAATATCACTTGCTTTTACAAGATAGCAAATAGGTTTTATGGTGAATTTTTTACATTTTTAGTATTTCACTATATTAAAACCGCAACGTGATGGAATATTACGGAATATAATTGAATTGTACAAAATGAAAATATGGCAAAGGTACCGGAGACCAAAGAATTGGAGCAGTACTTAATATTAATTAAATTTACAAAATTATAAATGCTTTAGTAAATTGCATTTACAAAATTATAATTACTGCCAAGCGTATTTTGCTATGTTAGAACCGCAACGTGATGAAGTACTACGGAATATGATTGAATTGTACAAAATGAAAATAATGCGAAGGTACCGGAGACCAAAGAATTGGAGCAGTACTTAATATTAATTAAATTTACAAAATTATAAATGCTTTAGTAAATTGCATTTACAAAATTATAATTACTGCCAAGCATATTTTGCTATGTTAGAACCGCAATGCGATGAAGTACTACAGAATGTGATTGAATTCTGCAAAATGAAAAGAATGCGAAAGTATCAGAGACCAAAGAATTGAAGCACTACTTCATATTAATTAAATTTGCAAAATTATAAATGCTTTAGTAAATTGCATTTACAAAATTATAATTACTGCCAAGCATATTTTGCTATGTTAGAGCCGCAATGCGAAAATAATGCGAAGGTACGAGTAGTTAAATTTACTATTTACAAAATTATAATTACTGCCAAGCATATTTTGCTATGTTAGAACCTCAATCCGATGAAGTACTACAGAATTTGATTGAATTCTGCAAAATGAAAAGAATGCGAAAGTATCAGAGACCAAAGAATTGAAGCACTACTTCGTATTAATTAAATTTGCAAAATTATAAATGCTTTTGTAAATTGCATTTACAAAACTATAAACGCTTTTGTAAATTGCATTTACAAAAATATAAATGCTTTTGATAAACAAAATGAAAATAATGCATTTACAAAATTATAAATTTGCAAAATTATAAATGCTTTAGTAAATTGCATTTACAAAATTGTAAATATTTTGCATTTACAAAATTATAAATGCTTTTGTAAATTGTATTTACAAAATTATAAACGCTTTCGTAAATTGCATTTACAAAATTATAATTACTGCCAAACGTATTTTGCTATGTTAGAACCGCAATGCGATGAAGTACTACAGAATATGATTGAATTCTGCAAAATGAAAAGAATGCGAAAGTATCAGAGACCAAAGAATTGAAGCACTACTTCATATTAATTAAATTTGCAAAATTATAAATGCTTTTGTAAATTGCATTTACAAAACTATAAACGCTTTTGTAAATTGCATTTACAAAATTATAAATGCTTTTGTAAATTGCATTTACAAAATTATAAACGCTTTTACAAAATTATAATTACTGTATTTTGCTAATTGCATTGAAGTACTACAGAATATGATTGAATTTTGCAAAATGAAAATAATGCGATGGTATCGGAGACCAAAGAATTGAATCACTACTTAATTTTAATTGCATTTATAGAATTATAAATGTTTTTGTAAATAACATTTGCAAAATTATAAACGCTTTCGTAAATTGCATTTACAAAATTATAATTACTGCCAAACGTATTTTGGTATGTTAGAGTCGCGATGTGATGAAGTACTATAGAATATGATTGCATTGTGCAAAATGAAAATAATGCGATGGTGTCGAAGATCAAAGAATTGAATCACTACTTAATATTAACTGCATTTACAAAATTATAAACGCTACCGATGGATATTTTTTGAATTTGTCGTGAGACCTTTTGCGCCGGTCACCGATCACCACCACGCATTTTGCTATGTTAGAACCGCGATGTAATAAAATACCGCAGAGTACGATCAAATCATGCAAAATAAAGGCAACGCATCCTTGTTAGATGCCAAAGCATTGAAGCACCGTTCTAATATCAATTGCTTTTACAGGATTGCAAATAGGCTTCATTACGAATTTTTTGCATTTTCAGTCAAATCTTTTGCACCTTCACCTGTGACGATTGTGGCAGTCAACGTGTTAAGCATACAAATGCTTACCAGCAATTAATTTGCGCGTTCGCCATACCGCCAGTGACATGTAATAAACCTGGTCCGGAAACGCATAATACGATCGCTGGTTTTCCTATTAAAAAGGCATAAGGTGACGCTCGATGAAAGGGTGCAAAGTTCGAAGAAATTACTTACTGGTCAGATAGCCATAAGCTTGTGCAGCGTAACAAGCCGCTTGCTCATTTCGGAATCCCAAATATTGAAGACCCGCCGCCTGCATACTCAGCGATAACTCTATTATCGGGTGGCCCATTATGCCGAAAACGTACGTTAGACCCTGGAATTTGACATGTTCCTTCGTAAAAATATGCCGCAAACGCTAAGTCAGGATAATATGCAGAAGCTGTCATAATTCCGTGCGCAAATCCGCCAACGAATTCGCACGGAATAATATCGCGCGGTACTTGATGCTTTTTCTTTTTAAAAGTACGGTCATTAATTTGGCGATAACGCTATCATCTGGTGAGACAGCGTTTACGGAGAAATCTCCGTCATTCCGTTTGCTGAGGAATATAGTGAAGCAGTGAGCAAGAATTACGTAGCCGGCGTGATTTTTATCGCGACTCTCAATAACTCTGCTATCATTAATCGGGCGCAAATGTATCCAGAAGACGATCCACGGATTCCTCTGATAAGACGGCCAGTAAAAAGTCAGTGTCACCAGCAGAAAGCGTAAAGAATTAAGTGCTCTTTGCTTCGTTGCGCAGTCATTTTGTTTTATTTCGCGCGCGATAACGCGCGTACACAGTTGGTCGGAAAAGAGTTCGTCCACCTAGCGTATTTGACGCATAGACGAATAGAGGAAGCAAAATGTAATGCACTTAGATTAACACGCTCTTTGCCAATAGGTCTATTTGGCGAAACGCGTTCAGCCGCGAACGCGCTAAATAACAACAAGATAAGGTCTTGTTTTCCTATTTGCATCTAAGCTCATTATTTCCGGTCTTTTTTTATGTTGCCGACAAAAGTTAGGTGGATAAGTCATTTCGCGGCCAACTGTAGATAAATTGTAATTTAGGGAGAAACGGACTTCCGCCGCAAATTAAATTACTCATTTGATCACGAAAATTTAAAGGTGCATCACGGAGTTTGGCAATTTGCGGGAAAACATTTTTTCGATGACTCTAATAAGAGTTTTCGTGACGTCGACTGAGTGTTAAAACGCCCAAGCCGTACAACTTTTATGGTTTGACGCGAGCGAGACGATGATTGCGAAGAACTGGATTATCACGGGACTTCTAACCTTAAAATGAAATATTACACGCTAAGTATACCTGATCCTTCAAGGCTTCCGCCATAATTTGGTTGCCGTCCTTCATGATTGCTGTGCCACGGAAATTGCCGAAAAATAGGAAACGACTTACGGATCAGCGACTCTGCTGATTTGAAGGTAGAACTGTTACCGAACGAAACTCTCAGCAGACTGTCGCTATCGCCATTGGCACCCGCGAACTTTGGATTCTACGCGGGGCTTTTAACCATTTTTACATAATTGCAACACGCTTACTCGCAACTGTTACTGCTTTTTCAGTTTATGTCGGCTTGGTCGAATATAATTGATGTCTAAGCGTACAGTTTTGCACAGTGTTATCACTGTACGTATGTCATAGACGTCATTTTATACGATATCGCGTCTATCTAAATTGTCGTTGCTATCGAACGGCTTTGGCCAGTCAAAAGTTGACTTGGTCGGACGGCGACTTTCTTAAAGGTGCAACATTTATAAATTGGTATAATGTCTTAAGAGGTTTTATTAAACTTTACTTAAGAGTCTATCTGCTCAACGAGGTCTGGGTACCTGGGTACCTGTATAGAACCCTTAAATAAAATCTAACGGTACATCGATTCCATTGAAGAGCGATCATTAAATGCGGAACTGTCATAAATTATTATGATGTGGTCTCAAGAAATTTTAATGTTTTAATTAACAGTAAAGGTGCTAAATGCGTATGACTGCATTCAACCCTTAAAAAAATCTATATTGATACATGATTGTTTGATTCAGTCGAAGAACAATCTTTAAATGCGCAACTCTGATAAATTATTATGGTATGGTCTCAAGAAATTTTATTGCGTTTTAATTAACAATAAAACTGCTAAACGCATATGCCTGCATTCAACCCTTAAAAAAATCTATATTGATACGTGATTGTTTGATTCAGACGAAGAATAATCTTTAAATGCGCAACTCTGATAAATTATTATGGTATGGTCTCAAGAAATTTTATTGCGTTTTAATTAACAGTAAAGCTGCTAAACGCATATGCCTGTATTCAACCCTTACAAAAATCTATATTGATACATGATTGTTTGATTCAGACGAAGAATAATCTTTAAATGCGCAACTCTGATAAATTATTATGGTGTGGTCTCAAGAAATTTTAATGTGTTTTAATTAACAGTAAAGCTGTTGAACGATACATGATTGGTTTATATGAAGAACCTCAAGAAATGCATTCAAACGCATATTCCCATTAACAAAAAAATCTATATTGATACATGATTGTTTGATTCAGACGAAGAATAATCTTTAAATGCGCAACTCTGATAAATTATTATGGTATGCTCTCAAGAAATTTTATTGCGTTTTAATTAACAGTAAAGCTGCTAAATGCATATGCCTGCATTCAACCCTTAAAAAAATCTATATTGATACATGATTGTTTGATTCAGTCGAAGAACAATCTTTAAATGCGCAACTCTGATAAATTATTATGGTGTGGTCTCAAGAAATTTTAATGTGTTTTAATTAACAGTAAAGCTGCTAAATGCATATGCCTGCATTCGACCCTTCAAAAAAATCTATATTGATACATGATTGGTTTATTCAGTCGAAGAACAATCTTTAAATGCGCAACTCTGATAAATTATTATGGTATGGTCTCAAGAAATTTTATTGCGTTTTAATTAACAGTAAAGCTGCTAAACGCATATGCCTGCATTCAACCCTTAAAAAAATCTATATTGATACATGATTGTTTGATTCAGACGAAGAATAATCTTTAAATGCGCAACTCTGATAAATTATTATGGTGTGGTCTCAAGAAATTTTAGTGCTTTTTAATTAACAGTAAAGCTGCTAAATGCATATGCCTGCATTCAACCCTTAAAAAAATCTATATTGATACATGATTGTTTGATTCAGACGAAGAATAATCTTTAAATGCGCAACTCTGACACATTATTATGGTGTGGACTCAAGAAATTTTATTGCGTTTTAATTAACAGTAAAGCTGCTAAATGCATATGCCTGCATTCAACCCTCAAAAAAATCTATATTGATATATGATTGTTTGATTCAGACGAAGAATAATCTTTAAATGCGCAACTCTGATAAATTATTATGGTATGGTCTCAAGAAATTTTATTGCGTTTTAATTAACAGTAAAGCTGCTAAACGCATATGCCTGCATTCAACCCTTAAAAAAATCTATATTGATACATGATTGTTTGATTCAGACGAAGAATAATCTTTAAATGCACAACTCTGACAAATTATTATGGTGTGGACTCAGGAAATTTTAATGCGGTTTAATTAACGGTAAAGTTGCTGAACGCATATGCCTGCATTCAACCCTTAAAGAAAATGTATATCAATACATCGATTAGTTGGCTCAGTCGAAGAATAATCTTTAAATGCGCAACTCTGACAAATTATTATGGTGTGGACTCAAGAAATTTTAATGCGGTTTAATTAAAGTAAAGCTGTTGAACGCATATGCCTGTATTCAACCCTTAAGAAAAATCTATAACTTTTAAAGAAAACGTATATCGATCCCAAGAAATTTCAATGCGTTTTAATTAACGATGAAGCTCAGTCGAAGAACAATCTTTAAATGTGCAACTCTAACAAACAATTATGGTACGGTCTCAAGAAATTTTAATGCGGTTTAATTAAAGTAAAACTGTTGAACGCGTATACCGGCATTCGACCATTAAAAAAATCTATAACGGCACATCAATTTGCTAATTTAATCAAAGAACAATTCTTTGAATGTGCAAAACCGAGAAATGATTATGCCGCCGGCGTGTTCAGAAATGTTACTGAATTTTACTTGACAGTCAATCTGCGGAATACGTATACCTGCATCCGACCCTTAAGGAAAATGTATAACGGTACAAGGATTTATTGACTCACACGTTACCTGAAGCACCGCAGTACTTTTCCAAGAAAATTGTGAAATTCAAGTGAAAAGACGATTCTACGTAGACAAGTTCCCGCCGTTGAAAATGCAGCGTATACCTGCACTCGATGAATACTGTGTTCCACTCTCTCTCTCAATACGATTGGCAATAGAATCGACTATCCACCGGTACATTTTTACACAATTTCTCACTGCATGCCATATGCAATATGTCGGGCGTCCTATACGTTCAATTAAGGAAATGTGTTAACACGCATGAAAGTGCTCGTGGAAAGACGATACATAACACAACCGGCGTATTGGATGACATTGACAGTATCAGTACACCAATATGTCTTGGATACAGTTTCCTGTTGCGATTACGTTTCCAGTTGTTAGACCCATGCCGGCCGGTTATTATTGTAATCACCGGGCAAGTGCGAAAACGTATCGTCGGCAAACACTGGGAATCCGGCTCGTACTACACCATGGATCCTCGTCTTCGCATCTCTGGAAGCTCAATTGCGAGAACTCATATAAAGCACCGATAACTGACACGCGAGTCCGGAAATATCAGTTGCAATCGGCGCACTGCATTTCTGCGTATCTTCGCGCGGCTCTGAAAAACAGAGAATGTATTTTAACGCGGGGCAAGTACGTTAAATTGAATACATGGAGCGTAACGAGAAAGTTGCAATCTTTTGTACCTGCCACCCTGCAGGAAAGGGTACATGACGCCTCCCCTCCTTCTCGTCTTACCTGGCCGACTCCTTAAATAGGACGTCTCGATGACCACTGTCATCAGTCATTCGTCCAGATTCCTCGCGCTTCGGTTACACGCGCAGACTCAAAAAAAGCCGAATTTCGTCATCGACTTTCGCAAGAGTACCGTTCGAAAAATGTCGTGAGTAGAATGTAACTAGTAAATTCGAGAGTGTAACCGGGAATTAGCGTGCGCTTCCGTGAATTCGCCGACAGCCAGAAGGATGTACAAGAAGTTCTGCGAAGAGTTCCTCCCGAGTAAGTGCGAAGCGTATTTGGTGTCTGCGCGAAACCAGGCCGATTAACGCAAAACACGGCAAAGTCACACGTTATCGATGCCTTATTGGCACTTTCTACTAATCGTAGGTGCAACGGCAGTGCCCGTGACGTTGCAATTGCTCGATAATTAATATGTGTCGCAGCTTGTATCGCTACACACCTGTTGCATCTGGGGGGAACGATGATACGTGTTACGAAATTCGAGAATTTTGTCGAACGCGGATCCAGCTTGTGAAATAGTCGGAACAATCTAACGCGAGTAGGCGATTATTGAGCAATCGAGCGCGGATGAACATCGGGTGGTCATTAGCATACCGTTCAGTTAAGAATGGCGCAAAAAAAAGAAACCCGAATATATTTGAGCCAGGGAGCGATTAAGTTTTGCGGTGACATTATCATAACCGTTAACGTCAAAGTTTACTGATTGATAACGCGGAACGTGACTTCCAATAGATTCTTCCGCATTCTGCCCGAAACACTAAAATAAGAACATTTGGATATTTTCCTGCGACACTTGTTTTTCGAGTTGTTTTACACGGAATGTTCCAGCATAAGCAAAGGTAGAAATTCCTTCCCGTCGTTTAAGACGATAGAAGGGAATTTGAAAATAAGGAGTCCGCGGATCGATGATATTAATTGGACATCTAATTACGGAAGAGCATCCGTATTTTCTCGTGTCTGGAAAGAAATTTGTCGCTTAAAACAGTTGTTTAAGAGACTCTACCTTTGTTTGTACGGCTGCGACGTGTCGACCTACGTAAACGATATTCGTAAATACGTCTTGTAACGAAAGAGCGTTGCGAACACTTGTAAACATAGCGAACACTGCCAGTCGCCAGGAGCGGTCGGCACTTCTTGCATTTTACTGCGAATTTACTCGTTTCTTTGATTACCCACTGATTTTCTCGCCGCCGACCGAATAGACTGAGGAAACTTTGTTCGGGGAAAATCGGTGACGAAATTTTCGAAATTACCCATTACTTTGCGCGGCAGTTAGCGCGCTAAACAGAACAAACCGTCAATAGACGGAAATTTTTGTAGGCATGGCGACCAGCGCGGTTGTATTCCGTTTGTCAAATGCTGGCGCGCTCGTCAATTCTTTCTCTATTCTCTCAACAAAAATATATTCTTCATGAGAGCAATCCGCAACAGTATCGTTAAAAAGTGCGCTACGCTGCAGTACATTTGGCCGGTATTGCGTGAGTGAATTACAATAATTCACAACATTAGCGGAATTTCGCTCGGAAGATTTGACCGACCTAGACCCGCCGGTCTCCTTAAATTTATCCTTAATTATTTGCGTGACAACACGGCCTGACGTTTACCAGGATGGATCCCAACGAGGGTACTAATTGCCGTGATGACATTCACCGCCTGCTGGACGAGCTATATGTGTCGTCTACAGATGCCAATTCTCGCGGTACCCATGATAAAGACCCACCCGGGTAACATTACGCCAGGCGTTTGCTCCTACAATGAGGACTCAAGTCGAGGTAGAAGGTCTGCGGTTTGGTATGACGCAGATTCCTACGTGGAGGTAGGTATGCTTACCACCGACGGATAGACTTGCCTCACCGCCTTGCCGTCCGCAAACGTAGTCTCCGAAAATTCGCAGGCACACATCCTCGACCATAGAATGGCTCTGGATGCTGACTCGTTGGAGCTTCACGCTGATCGCTTGAAGAGGGAAGTCAAGGAGAGACACACTCGGGACCCGAATGCACATATTGAGCTCTTCAACGGCTTGCCTTTCGACTGGTCCCCAAGCATCAGAGGTCAACTGATCGCCGCGTACAGCTACGGAAACGTTCCGGGAAATTTTCTAGGCGGCGTGATGGCCATAAAATTCGGACCCCGGCGGGCAATTCTTTGGACGTCGATCCTGGCGGCCAGCATATCGCTGATCAGTCCAATTTTGGCGCAGATACACTGGGGTCTTCTAGTGTTTTCTAGAATAATTATAGGCCTCACCGGCGGCATAACGTTTCCCGCTTGCCACACGCTGGTAGCAAAATGGGCACCACCCGACGAAAAAGCCAGATTCGTCTGGTCGCTGCTTGGCGGCACATTTGGTACAATCCTCACCTATCCCATGATTGCCGGCATCGCAGACTACGTCAACTGGGAGTCTGGCTGGTACATTCCCTCGCTCCTGATGTTCGTATGGTGCGCAGTCTGGGCTCTGATCGCTTACGACTCACCCGCTGAACACCCAGGGATCACTGATAAGGAGAAAGAGTTTATATTGAAGTAAGTTCGTCGGCGAAGGGTGATGCTGTCGAAGAACTGGCCACCTTGTTTTTTGTTGCATTGCAGTTCGCAAGCAGGCACCGTGCGAAAGGAAAAGCCGACGTTGAAGGAAACACCGATAAAGAAGATTGCCACGTCTGTCCCCTTCATTAGTCTCGTTTTATGTCACTTCGGCAATCTTTTCTTACTATTCTTCTATCAAAACTCGCTGATGCTTTATCTGACGAAGGCGTTGGGCTTCCAACTTACCAAAGGCGGTGCCGTGGCTGGGCTACCTTGGGCGGGAAGAATGCTGTTTGGATTCTTCTTCAGCTGGGCAGGCGATACAATCAAACGCCGGCAACTCCTTACTGTTACCGCGTTGAGAAAAATCGCCACCGTGTTTTGTACGATCTCTATGTGGCTTTAGGAGCGTCGATGATTAAGTCTGCGCGGGTAGTAATCGAAGATTACGTTTCAGCACATCTGATACCAGGACTCTTCCTCATATTGGTTGGCTATGTCGGATGTTCGTTCTTGCTGGCTAATGTTTTCCTCTTCCTCGCTCTGGGCTTTAACGGAGCGGCGAGCATAGCGAATCTCTCCAACAATCAGGATCTTTCGCCGAATTTCGCGGGCTTCCTTTATGGAATTATGAATACGATCGGCTGTACATCAGGGATGGTTATTTCGCCGATGGTAGAAGAAATCGCCGGTAAATACGGGGTGAGTCACGAGCGTATTTTATTACCTATGTGCAATGCAAGTGGATGAAGTCAAACGGCGAATTTTCATCTCTAACATTCATTCAATGCTCTAACATCATTACAAACATTTTCAACAGTTGTCTTGCCGCATGCGATGTGTCCCAGATTATTCAGTTTTGCCGTGAAGATGTGGCTGGTTTCTCGTGTTACAGCTTATTGCACGTCTGTGTCTGTAATGAACTGTCTGTAGCATGCCCGAGACCTCAGTCCAGCCTTGTACAGTGTTGCGTAACATCATAGTACGGGCAGTACTGGGGAATTGTGTCTGCGAAACATCCAAAATGCTTATGCGCTTGTGTTGCTTCCAGCCAGGTCATGTAACCGGTGTCATACTCATTGTAAACTAACAAAGATTATACGCGACCAGTGGGTACTGCTCGTTTCTATACTAGCGACAAGAATTTATAGTACGAGAAGTACCTACAAGTCGTGTAGAATCCTTACAATGTCAAGCATTGTTTACACACGTTTAACCCACGACTGCTTATGAATAGCAGACAGCGAAGCTTGTGCATCGACCATCGTACATGTCTTTGTTTCACCGCCATTATCACAATCATTGCGCGACATTTCCCTCTTTATCCTGGTATGTTGTATATGTTTAACATCGTCGACGAATGGCCGTTGACATCCAAGACTGAAAGCAAAATTGAAAATCGGCATATTTCCGTTTCGTTTAGAATCCAATTCACAAATGGCAGATTCTCTTCTGGATCGGTGCTGTCGTCACCATTAGTTGCATGATAGTGTTCATTGTCGGGGGAAGTGGGAAGATTCAGCCGTGGAACGAGATCGCTGAAGAGAAAACTGAAGAAGATGCAGAGGCTGGTGGAAAACAGGAGGAAACTGCTACTAACGAGGCGAAAACTGAGAGCGCTGGCAACAACCAAATGCATATTACCAAATAAATTTCCGTTTACGTTAGAAAAGCGTGAAACGTGGGGCGGGGGTAACAAAGATACTTATTTATTGTCGATCGTAATCAAGTATGAAAGTAAAATCCAAAGGTTACATTGTTTTCCAAAGGTACATCTGGTTTTTAGTGGCCTGACTCAGGATATATTAGACTGTTTCAATCTCATGAATTTGTCTACGCGATATTTTAATTATACGCTTTCGGGATAATTCTAATAATGTACGATAATCATGTTACAGAAGTGACCATTCCAGTAATCTAATTTTGAAGAACCGTCATCCGTATCGGAAAACATACTTCAACGTATCATTTCGGTTTTTCACGTTGATCCGAGCAGCTAGCGGAAAGAAACTGTAATTGAGGCCGGTTATATAAGAATATCAAGAAATACTGCTTTCGTCACGCATAAAGCGTCTTACTGCAAGACCCACCGGGTACCACGATTTTTATCATTGCGTTTACGGAAGGCTACTCCGTTCAAATTATCTTCCGCCAACGAATTAAATCATGACATAATTGAGGGTTGCACGGCACCTATTCAATAACAATATTGTGTAGAACGGTACGACGATTTTTAGCAGCACACGTAAACTGTGTGTGTGTGTGTGTTTCTTAACTAGTTACACGCGGGAATAAAACGCAATTGTACTCTAGTTTCCTACTGATGCAATATATTATTATTGAAGTTCTGGAACATTCAGACGTTGCCCCTGTGATCATCAGATATAAGAATAGAGTATTCGTAGACACAATGAAGGGTTCACGACATTCAATAGTCACGATAAAGGAGTAAGCTCTGTGCACACTTCATCCCTACGAGGCTTGCATATTCCTTTACATCATTTTCCTCCTCGCGCGTTATCTTTCGGTGAACCCGTCTCTTATAAATCCTATATGGCATTGCTTCTTGTCTGTGCAGTACCAGTATCTAAAATAAAATCCTTGTATAGCAAGAGTTTTGTTTCTCAAAATCAAAATGCCCAATACAAAATAAAGAATGAACCGCTAATGTCCAGTACCTTGTTGATCTCTATGAAGGCATCCTGATCGACGGCGTCGATATCCTCATTCAGTCTACAGTATTTCTCTTTGTCTAATTTAACTAACGCTGGTTCAATATCGCACCAAACGTACGTCTCGGGACAGAGTAACTTCGACGGTTTCATACGAGCTTTGTATCGCATTTTTGGACACGTATGTATATAATATCCCATGTAATAATACTTCAAGTTATCCACAACCTTATTTAGTTGCCTCGTTAAGTAAATCTCCCGTAAGGAACTGGAATTTTTGTCGATTTGCAAATAATTAAACATTAACTTTCGCTTTGCTGGCTCTGTACTAGGTTGTTTCGTTGAAGCTATACGTACCTAAACGTACCGAGAGACAGTTGCGAGTATGCTGGATCATAAAAAAAATACACGCTCGAAATACACGAAGGTAGAATGTCTATTACGCCAACAGCAATTAATTCGTTATTTATCCAATATTGTTCGTGAAAGGAACCGTAACCCTGAGGAGGGCCATCCTCTGGTTTCCATTGCTTGAAAATATACAAGTATTTTAACGACCGAACGTTCGTTAAGAAATTAGTAAGAAAGAAAGCCTACAAAGTATCGATGTGCCCCATCTACGCTTTGCATGCAGAAACAGATTGATTACAAAGTGTACCTGTAAAGGGCTCTCAACAAGAAAGTTGTAGAATGACTTTTTATCGCAGTTCTCTGGTTCTTCTCCGTGTATAGTCATTTGATACTTTTTATAAAGATTAGCGCTCTCTTCGAGCGTACCACGGAATTCTTCCGACATTACTCTCACCAATTTCATCTAACAAGTTTACAAGACAATTCGTGAACAGACATTTACACCGCGACAATCACATCGTGCATAGACGTGAAGTAAGCAATAACAGAAAAATTTCGTGCTAAAACATATATCATATCTCATTGCGAAGGTCCACTTTGCTCCAATCATTATATTATAGACGAAATATCTGACATTGTTTAAGATGCCCTGCTGAGTTGCTGTTCCAACTGTCTTTAGTGACTACACTCTTTCGATTTCCCAGCAATTGTTAAAGATTAATTTTGCTATAGTCGAACTGGGCACGTGAGTGATTCCTATTGCGGGGAATTTATGCGAGCTTAGAATAAACTGACTATTTTGAACCGCTTTCGTCGAAGTTACGTCGCTCCCGTGCCCAGTTTCCATTCTATGGTATCATACATTTACCTGCAAAGGCGATTCTACGAGAAACCTCGTATATCGTTGCTCGGTAACCTTCTCTTCTGGCACTTTGTGTATCGTCGTCTGATACTTTTTATATACTTCGTAAGATACCTTCGAAGTGCTTAGATATTCCGAGTTCATTGGCGCAGTTCTAACTAGCCTCAGCTTTACAAAAGTGATTAATTTAACAAAACGTTAGCCAAGTGTCGTAAACCAATAAAAGCTACCTTCATAGAATCATTGGAACAGAAAAGCGTGCTGCAAGAATGACACCGATATTCTTAGAAAAGGAACGACCCGTGGATACAGGCGATTCTCACCGAAACGCTCATCGTTAACGTACTCCTTGAAAAATTGGAGAAAAGAGGACCACGACGACGGTTAGCGATCGAACGAAAACTCTGAATTTGGCAGCGAATAAAATTTCAAGACAATCACCGCCAACGGATGTCTCACCTCTAATCTCGTGGAGCCATTATTGACCTCGTCGAACAAATCTTCTAAGCTTTTTACATTGTTCCGCTGTTTCGAGTCTTTCAACATGCTTTCAATCTCTTTGGGCGATTTCCCCTGTGCCAATAATTTGTTCTGTTTCCGTTCTATGCGCAGTAGTTTTGCTTTTTTACACGGTGGTTTTAAGTCTGTACCGCCTTGACCCTGAGTTGAAAACTTGCTTTCCGACCTGTTGCAAGAACTGCCGCCGAAAGTTGTGGCTTGCACACTTTTCTCTTTGTTGTCCGGTAGCTTCTGATCGAGATTAGTTATCTTTCCGTTCACTTCACCGTCTACCGAGGACACGTTCATATTCGACACGTTTTTCTGCGCTCTCAAATAATGCTTTTGGTAGTGTGGAATTTCGGTGGCGTTCATGTCTACAAAAGAATGGATCGGTCAACAAATAGATTTTAGATCAAAGAATTCTTGTCTTTACCTATATCGTCGACCTGATCTTCTTTAGGCATGTCTAAATCGTCTTTCAGCAACTCGTTTCTTAAAAATTTTGACATCCGTTTCAGGATCTTCTTTTGCGACTTTGAGATTTTAAACTGCAACGCTTCACACCTGGAATTACCATGAATTCATCCTTGTTCATTCATGTAAATACGTCGGTAAGCTTTGTATTTTCGAAATATAGACCTCTTAAACTTTCATGTTCGCAAGCGCAGAAGTGGCAAGAATATTGGTTTATACAAAGGTCGTTCTATATAAAACTTTTGCAATTAATATTCTGCTTTTGCAGCTGTTAACTTGTCAACAATAAATTTACAGCATTAACGCTTTGCACTCCGAATTTTATTTCAATTTCGTTACCAGCAGCTCCCAACGCTTTTAAGTGTTTTATTTGAAATTTACTTTAACTAAAAATATAAAGCAATTTAAATAAATAAAGGAAGAAACAAATTCACTTAAATACCAATTTTATTTACAGTATTGTCGTATATTGAAATTTTCAAGGGTATGATATCTTTTGAAAGAACTTGCAAGATGTAACCCTGATTTTCTTTCACACGTTTCACAAAAATAGGTGGTTTCTCTTTTTCCTCCAGATGTTTTTCTATTTGGGTAAACTGCACAGTCTTTGTGTTTTCCTTCGGGATGTAGGAAGATTAAATGAGGCTTTCCATCTAAGCGATCGTGTTTATCATGTGTTCCAGGCCTCCCCAATTTCATATTTGGATGACGACAATCACGAATTAGCATTGACAAAATCTTTTCGCGAAATTTTTTGTGGGCTATAGGTTCTGTTCCTTGGTTTTTTGTTTTTTCTTTGTATAAAATATACGCATTTACTATGGAGATTTCTAATCCCCAAAAGAAATGTTCCCTCCATCACTTGAGTGCTCGACGTAAAACACAGTAAGATGTCGCGTATTGGTTCGCCATATCGACACCATCTATATTTTTATTATAATCTGTGATCACATCCAGTTCTTTTATTTCTCTTCGATTACCTGAATGTCTAACCCTTCTAGTAACATTGCGAGAGCGTCGATAACGTGTGCACGATATCTATTTATTTAGACATGAAAAAATGTCGAGTGGAGCTCGACAAAGGAGCTCCTGCCATAAAAACTGATGTCGAGTCACACTCGACATAGGAGTGCAAAGGGTTAACGTAAACATTGTGTCCTACAGTACAGTTGTTACATGATTTAACTTACTTAATCGTATATGTTGGACAACAAATCTGATCCATTGCAGGCTTATAACAATAGCTACCGCTTCTCCTCCATCCTCTGTCTATCAACGCTTGATAATCCATTACAGTTAGCGAATGTGCCCACATACCTAATGTACATTAATATACATACGATCAGTAAATAAGTAAACACGTGTGAAAACCTAAGTACTAAAAACTACGGTATTTCATTAGACACGACTGCAGTCAATGATAAACTGTAATGTCATTGAAGGATCTTCATTATGAAATGGAATTGATCAAGGTTAGGTTCAAGATTATAAACCTAAGTACTAAAAACTACAGTATTTCGTTAGACATGACTGCAGTCAATGATAAACTGTAATGTCATTGAAGGATCTTCATTATGAAATGGAATTGATCAAGGTTAGGTTTAAGATTATCATATAACAGGAAGCACAAAGGTGCAGCATACCGGATTAAAATAGCGGAAGCATAATTCCGCGTATGCGACCGAAAATAGAACGCAGTGAAATGAATGAAGAGATATTCCACTAACCATGACTGAAATTTGTGTTAGGGCTCTCGCAGTATCCACATTTGTAGTTCTCCTGCTCGGCATAATACTCAACTATGCTATAAGAGTGCTTGGCCATACTTGTGTGCCTACTTCCTTAAGTAATTACAGTTTTCTAGCATGAACTTTCAAACGTTAAGCGTTTTGATCCATCTAAGCTGTTAAAAACAGACGTTTCACACTGCCTCACCATAAATGCTCGCGTGCAAATGATAAATAAAGAACGGAGCTGTCTAGTAAATGAAGACCTGCGACTTCTGCCGGTGACCTACACAACTACCTACATGGGAACAAACTATTTGTCGATACATGACCAAACTTAATTCATTCGTTACTTTACAAAAACAGTTTCCGCTCGATGCTACTAGCTTCGAAGCTAATCGTTGTAATACGGTTTCTCATTGTGCACTATCGCATATTTTCGCATTTATTACCAACACTTCCTTCCTATTATCCCCTTCACGCCCGAAGTCCGAATAACATTAATCCTAGTTTGCATTCTTCCTTCAACGTAATCACCTGAGAAAAAATAAACTGCATAAATGTTTATATAAGCCTCCTTGATATTTCATAGTTTGCAACATTGAGCGATATTACAGCGTGTCCCGAATTTTGTTTACGAATACGTGAATCCTGTAATGGGCTTGCTGCGAAAATATTCGAAAGTCTGAGTCCTAGTTTGCATTCTTCCTTTAACCGGAGAAAGAATAAACTGCATAAATGTTTACATAAGCCTCCTTGATATTTCATAGTTTGCAACATTGAGCAATATTACAGCGTGTCCCGAATTTTGTTTACGAATACGTGAATCCTGTAATGGGCTCGCTGCGAAAATATTCGAAAGTCTGTATCCTAGTTTGCATTCTTCCTTTAACCGGAGAAAAAATAAACTGCATAAATGTTTATATAAGCCTCCTTGATATTTCATAGTTTGCAACGTTGAGCAATATTACAGCGTGTCCCGAATTTTGTTTACGAATACGCGAATCCTGTAATGGGCTTGCTGCGAAAATATTTGAAAGTCTGACTCCTAGTTTGCATTCTTCCTTTAACCGGAGAAAAAATAAACTGCATAAATGTTTATACAAGCCTCCTTGATATTTCATAGTTTGCAACATTGAGCAATATTACAGCGTGTCCCGAATTTTGTTTACGAATACGTGAATCCTGTAATGGGCTTGCTGCGAAAATATTCGAGATTCTGAGTCCTAGTTTGCATTCTTCCTTTAACCGGAGAAAAAATAAACTGCATAAATGTTTATATAAGCCTCCTTGATATTTCATAGTTTGCAACATTGAGCAATATTACAGCGTGTCCCGAATTTTGTTTACGAATACGTGAATCCTGTAATGGGCTTGCTGCGAAAATATTCGAAAGTCTGAGTCCTAGTTTGCATTCTTCCTTTAAACGGAGAAAAATAAACTGCATAAATGTTTATATAAGCCTCCTTGATATTTCATAGTTTGCAACATTGAGCAATATTACAGCGTGTCCCGAATTTTGTTTACGAATACGTGAATCCTGTAATGGGCTCGCTGCGAAAATATTCGAACGTCTGAGTCCTAGTTTGCATTCTTCCTTTAACCGGAGAAAAAATAAACTGCATAAATGTTTATATAAGCCTCCTTGATATTTCATAGTTTGCAACATTGAGCAATATTACAGCGTGTCCCGAATTTTGTTTACGAATACGTGAATCCTGTAATGGGCTTGCTGCGAAAATATTCGAAAGTCTGAGTCCTAGTTTGCATTCTTCCTTTAACCGGAGAAAAAATAAACTGCATAAATGTTTATATAAGCCTCCTTGATATTTCATAGTTTGCAACATTGAGCAATATTACAGCGTGTCCCGAATTTTGTTTACGAATACGTGAATCCTGTAATGGGCTCGCTGCGAAAATATTCGAGAGTCTGAGTCCTAGTTTGCATTCTTCCTTTAACCGGAGAAAAAATAAACTGCATAAATGTTTATACAAGCCTCCTCGATATTTCATAGTTTGCAACATTGAGCGATATTACAGCGTGTCCCGAATTTCGTTTACGAATACGTGAATCCTGTAATGGGCTTGCTGCGAAAATATTCGAAAGTCTGAGTCCTAGTTTGCATTCTTCCTTTAACCGGAGAAAAAATAAACTGCATAAATGTTTATACAAGCCTCCTTGATATTTCATAGTTTGCAACATTGAGCAATATTACAGCGAGTCCCGAATTTTGTTTACGAATACGTGAATCCTGTAATGGGCTTGCTGCGAAAATATTCAAAAGTCTGAGTCCTAGTTTGCATTCTTCCTTTAACCGGAGAAAAAATAAACTGCATAAATGTTTATATAAGCCTCCTTGATATTTCATAGTTTGCAACATTGAGCGATATTACAGCGTGTCCCGAATTTTGTTTACGAATACGTGAATCCTGTAATGGGCTTGCTGCGAAAATATTCGAGAGTCTGAGTCCTAGTTTGCATTCTTCCTTTAACCGGAGAAAAAATAAACTGCATAAATGTTTATACAAGCCTCCTTGATATTTCATAGTTTGCAACATTGAGCGATATTACAGCGTGTCCCGAATTTTGTTTACGAATACGTGAATCCTGTAATGGGCTTGCTGCGAAAATATTCGAAAGTCTGAGTCCTAGTTTGCATTCTTCCTTTAACCGGAGAAAAAATAAACTGCATAAATGTTTATATAAGCCTCCTTGATATTTCATAGTTTGCAATATTACAGCGTATCCCGAATTTTGTTTACGAATACGTGAATCCTGTAATGGGCTCGCTGCGAAAATATTCGAGAGTCTGACTCCTAGTTTGCATTCTTCTTTTAACCGGAGAAAAAATAAACGGCATAAATGTTTATACAAGCCTCCTTGATATTTCATAGTTTGCAACATTGAGCGATATTACAGCGTGTCCCGAATTTTGTTTACGAATACGTGAATCCTGTAATGGGCTGCGAAAATATTCGAAAGTCCGAGTCAATTGGCGGCAGCCACGGTAACGGGTAAAGTTTGTCATATCGGCAAAAACGAATGTCAAAATAATGCTGGTGATGCGCAGGTTTTCATGAATGAAACTACGTCCGCGTCATATCAACAGGCGTCCGCTACTACGCAACGAGAAACATCGATCTGCTTCCCTCCGGGACCACCCGCCCCTTCTTCGAACCCTCATGTAATTTTCTTCGTTCAACCTCGTCAAACTTCCCCCAAGTGCCCTGTACTCAGCGATGGCATACGACCGAAGTTACAGATGCAAATTTCGCTGACAAATATTCTCGGCAGCGCCGTTAATGAACGAAGTACAGCTCTGGTATAGAAGGTACGTAACATCTGTTGATTGCATTTTGTGCATTTGGAAACAGCAGAAGCGTTATAAGCGATTAACAAAAATTGATAAAATAATTCTCCAAAAGAGTTGCGGAAATGCAGAATAAAGTTGCGTTAATAGTGTAAGTATTAGAAAACATTACCTCTTCGTCGTTCGCTCTATACTGTGTAGAGAAATGGTATAAGCCTTATAAGCGATTAACAAAAATGTATCAGATAATTATCCTCCAAAAGAATTACGGAAATGCAAAGTGAAATTGCTTTAATATTGTGTAAGAATTATAAAACGCTACCTCTTTATCGCTCTTTCTATATTGTGTAGAGAAACGGTATAAGCCTTATAAGCGATTAATAAAAATGTATCAGATAATTATCCTTCAAAAGAATTGTGAAAATGCAGAATGAAATTGCCTAAATATTGTAAGTATTAGAAAACATTAACTCTTCATCGTTCGCTCTATATTGTGTAGAGAAACGGTATAAGCCTTATAAGCGATTAACAAAAATGTATCAGTTAATTATCTTCCAAAAGAATTGCGGAAATGCAGAATAAAGTTGCGTTAATATTGTGAGTATTAGAGAACGTTACTTCTTCATCGCTTGCTCTATACTGTGTAGAGAAATTCTATAAGTCTTATAAGCGATTAACAAAAATTGATCAGATAATTATCCTCCGAAAAAATTGCGAAAATGCAGAATAAAGTTGCAACATTGTAAATATTATAAAACGTTACCTCTTGATCGCTCTTTCTATACTGTGTAGAGAAACGGTATAAGCCTTATAAGCGATTAACAAAAATGTATCAGTTAATTATCTTCCAAAAGAATTGCGGAAATGCAGAATACAGTTGCGTTAATATTGTAAGTATTAGAAAACATTACCTCTTCATCGCTTGCTCTATACTGTGTAGAGAAATGCTATAAGTCTTATAAGCGATTAACAAAAATCGATCAGATAATTATCCTCCGAAAAAATTGCGGAAATGCAGAATAAAGTTGCAACATTGTAAATATTATAAAACGTTACTTCTTCATCGCTCTTTGTATATTGTGTAGAGAAACAACAGAAACCTTATAAGCGATTAACAAAAATGTATCAGATAATTATTCTTCGAAATAATTGCGGAAATGCAGAATGAAATTGCGTTAATATTGTAAATATTATAAAACGTTACCTCTTCGTTACGCTTTCCATACTGTGTAGAGAAACGGTATAAGCTTTATAAGCGATTAGTTGAAGTGTTTCAGGAATTCATCTTCCAAAGAAATCGCAAGGTAGTAGAATGGAAACGTGAGAATCAGATTATAAGTATTATGAAACGTTATACCTGTTCATCGCTTTCCTGATTTTGCGCGTAAAAACAGTATAAACTGTACAAGTGTTTAATAGAATTATTTCAGAAATTTGTTCTCCAAAGGAAATATATAGTATTATAAAGCAAACATAAAATCTCTTCATGTCTGTTTTTTGCATCTCAAAATAGCATATATTTCATAAACTGTTAGCAGAAATGTTCCAAAGCTGCTTCCTTCAAGAGAATTTCGTCATAGCACACTGAAGATATTACGTCATCATGAATATGACAAAACAAACATAACGTCCGTCATCACTTCCTTAATTTTACACATGGAAAGCGGTATACACCTTGTAAACAGTTAGCAAAAACACTGCGAGTCTGTCTCCTTCAAAAAAACCTGAATTCTAACATACTAAAATCCTTACCTTAATATTATAAATACCATAACAAAAAAAAAAAAAATGAACAACAAAAATTGCCCCAACTTTTTCCTCTGCCGGCATTGTATCGGAGCGGAATGAAAATAGCACGATAATACTACAAACGCGCACGTCCAACTGTTGCATGTAGAACAGTGAACGAAAACCAAGAAACCATATGGTCGCCCCGCGAAAGCGTCTACGTCCCTGTTTTTCGTACTCGCCATAGACGCACAGTTCTCACCCCCTGCAAACTGTTGTGACGACGGCGCCGTTTCGAGAATCAAGCCACCGAATGACGTCAATGAGAGAGAAGCAATTTTCCCGGATAAAGAAAGCGTCGCAGCCCCCGTATAGGCGAGGAGTGACGGTGAATTATTATACCTTATGAAAAATGAAAAGAGAGAACGACGCGAGACTAGTCAAACTTGCTCGATGCGGAATTGTTCGCGAATCGTTTCTCTGTAATCAACAACGGCGAACGGGGGATCAAACTGATGTACAGAACGTTCCACGTGTGGTACAATCAGGAAGAATTCTACGTAAAGGAAGAAGACGAAACGTAGTGTAGGGTTACTTCCTAATAACTTTGTTTTTCAGAGAGTCGACTTGGATAGTTGTTCAACGCGGGTATATTTAGATCCTTGCGTATTATTCATGCTTTTATAGTCTTTTATTAGTCTTATAGAGCTAATGTAAACAGAGTAGGAAATAATGAAAATCTTAATGAAATAATAAAAGGTGAAGCCTGTAGAAGGAAATCCGGTAACAGGTGTCTCTTTTTGTCGTGTCCTTTCGCCTCTCGTTGTTCCATATGAGAGCATAATTACGGATTTTGTAGAACGTTTTTCCCAAATAAACATCCGGTTTTATTGTCTGTCGTAGATATACATACCGTCGATTACTTAATATGAGAAGTACAATTACAATCGACGTAGTACTCCAGCGCGAAATCCGTTAAGCCGTCATGCAGCCATAATTTTCCCCAAAACAGTCGTATATAATAAAATATTAGTTTACGCGGATAACCTATTTTTTTAATTATAAAAATTCCTACATCCATCGCATCCTCGATTATGAAACACCCTGTGTCTCAGCCGGAGACGTGTTAAACGAAATACGAATGGCTTCTACAAAATTACCGACAGTACTGTGAATGAGCAACGTACAAGTACGAAAGCTAACCGTACCCAGACGACTCGACTCGCAAGTACTGTTTGTAAGCCATCCACGCTTTCCCCGGCGCGATCTCAAGTTTTCCACTGAAACAACATTTCCCCGCAATTCAGCCGATTTCCGAGATAACACAACAGCAGCGTACCTACAACATACCCTCAGCTGCCTCCGCATGTACATACTTTTCAACTTGCGCAAGCGCCTGGTGCGTTGCGTCAAAAATAGGTCAATTACAAAGACCAGCGCATATGTCGCCCTCAGGATGTTTCGTAGCAAACGGCGCTGCACCGAAAAATTCGATACTGCAGATACAGGATGCGTTTCCCTCAGTTCCTTACGTAACGCCGCAACGTAATTAAACGACCCACCCCTCAGCACTTAACACCCCCGTAGCATCGGGTGTGCAGAATTCCGCATGCTTGTCCGCGCCCAGCTAAATCAAGCCGACGCCAATAATCTCTCAGATTGCCACGGGCTCTTACAAACATAAGGTTCACAGCCGGCCCCCTCAGCGCCATTACGCGAAAATTAACGACGCACCGCCGTCGCGTATGGCACAAGCTTATTCCGCACTTGCGTACGTGCGGTCGTATCGGATCTTATCCAGCTCCGTCGCATAAAGAAAAGTCGTATCACCGTGGGCGTTGGGGGTACGTGGGTGTCGCGCTCCATCACGTGGGCGTGTGGCCTGTTGCGAGGGCTGAAGCTGGAGGTCCGATAAGCGTAGCCGCGGTAGGGGGTGAGCAGAATTGCAGGGCACCTCATATCAAACGCTCCGTTACCAACCCGCCTATCTTCCTCATGCCTGCGCCCCTACCTCACGTACGCCCAGCTGAAATCAAACGATTCCTCCGTACGCTTGTCCTATTGTGTAACGTAAAATACGTTTTTTAGTAGAAATGCCAGGATTCGGCGGGCCGCGCTTCTTGCCATGGTGTATTAGGAGGAAATTTGTAGCAGATCATAACAAAATCTGTCATATCAAACGCTCCGTTACCAACTCGCCTATCTTCCTCATGCCTGCGCTCCTACCTCACATACGCCCTGCTGAAATCAAACGATTCCTCCGTACGCTTCTCCTATTTTGTAATGCAAAATTCGTATTTTAGCAGAAATGCGGGGATCCGGCGGGCCATGGTGTATTGGGAGGGAATTTGTAGCAGATCATAACAAAACCTCTGTCATATCAAACGCTCCGTTACCTACCCGCCTATCTTCCGCATGCCTACGCTCCTACTTCGCGTACAGCCAGCTGAAATCAAACGATCCCTCCATACGGTTGTCGTATTGTGTAACGCAAAATTCGTATGGCCGTGGCATTCTTGCCATGGTGTATTAGGAGGGAATTTGTAGCAGACCATAACAAAACCTCCGTCATATCAAACGCTTCGTTACCAACTCGCCTATCTTCCTCATACCTGCGCCCCTACCTCATGTACGGCTAGCTGAAATCAAACGATCCCTCCGTACGCTTGTCGTATTGTGTAACGCAAAACTCGTATTTTAATAGAAATGCGGGGATCCGGCAGGACGCGCTTCTTACAATGGGGTATAAGGAGGGAATTTGTAGCAGATCATAACAAAACCTTCCTCATATCAAACGATCCGTTACCAACACCACCTATCTTCCTCATGCCTGCGCCCCTACCTCACATACGGCTAGCTGAAATCAAACGACTTCTCCGTATGCTTGTCCTATTTTGTAACGCAAAATTCGTATTTTTGCAGAAATGCGAAGATCCGACAGGACGCGCTTCTTACCATGATGTATTAGAAGGGAATTTGTAGCAGATCATAACAAAACCTCTGTCATATCAAACGCTCCGTTACCAACTCGCCTATCTTCCTCATGCCTGCGCCCCTACCTCACGTACGGCTAGCTGAAATCAAACGACTCCTCCGTATGCTTGTCCTATTTTGTAACGCAAAATTCGTATTTTTGCAGAAATGCGAAGATCCGGCAGGACGCGCTTCTTGCCATGGTGTATTAGGAGGAAATTTGTAGCAGATCATAACAAACGCTCCGTTACCAACCCGCCTATCTTCCTCATGCCTGCGCTCCTACCTCACGTACGCCCACCTGAAATCAAACGATTCCTCCGTATGCTTGTCCTATTTTGTAACGCAAAATTCGTATTTTTGCAGAAATGCGAAGATCCGGCAGGACGCGCTTCTTACCATGGTGTATTAGGAGGGAATTTGTAGCAGATCATAACAAAACCGCCGTTATCCCTATCTCTCGGCTGGCGTGGGAGTTCCTACATGGAAGAGGATGGAAAGAAGGGATGCCCGTTCACGACTGTGCGTCGGTGGTGGCAGAGGGGGTGGCAGCGGCGGCGGTGGCGAAGATGGAGGGGTGGTTGATCGACCGTACTCTCACCACCCTGTTCTCTAGTCCTCCCTGTCGAGCTCCTCCGACATTCATTCCATCCAGGTCCGACGAACTTGACGGGACGCACTCCGCTCCTCCGGCGACGCTCCTGCTTCGAAAGAGACGCTGACGACGCGACGACTGAACTCAAGCGGGAGCTAGGAAGACGGGCAAAATAAAAGCCTGCCACGAGAAAACCCGTCGAACGCCGAGGCAAGGGCACGCGACAGCACCGCATTCGTAAAGGTGAACGACCTACGTTTATTATATATTCTATTAAGCGGCATCAACGATTGATCAGTTGAGAGGGAGACTGATAGGCGATTTTTATGGTAGACCGAAAGCGGGCTCTGCAGGTTAAAGAGATAAGGCATAGATGAGGAATCATGGTGTTCCGCTATGTTCGTTTCGTATAGTACGGTAGAATGAGTTGCCAGGCGCATTAAAGTGATTGGACATGGTTTAAATGTTTATATTATTACCATTGTCTTTGAAAGAGTAGCAAATTACTGAGTAGAGATATTGAAAATATATATGATGATCATTTTATCTGTCTATCTTCGCGTCGTTAAAAATGGTAAAAAAGCATGTCTGTATAAGTATAACATTTCTTAATGAAGCGTGATAACCAATAAAATACATTTTTAATTGTGACACGTACAGTTTATGACGTGCTCTTCGTCTCGCGTTCATACCCACTTCGCGACAAATGCCTGGAGTATATCTAGATGCAACAAGTGTGCGATTTCTAGGTCTACTATACCCTGCTATATCCCGATACTCAGTACTTGGCCTCCTTTAATTATACGAAAAACGGAGGATTCGTTTTTTAATTGTCGCATACATCATGAAAATATCAGAAATGCCCCTACGGCACTTCCTATTTGTAGGAATTGCAAAGCTATCATCGATTACTCCCTGTTTACGTCACCGTTCCTTATTAGTAGCGCGCTCATACAAACATTTCCTTCATACTTGTTTCTTGCAACTCAATAAATGCTATTAGAGCCAATGTAATTATTTGCCCCTAGAAATCGCCCGTAGATTACACCCAATAAAAAAGTTAATTCCATTTTGCATACCGTACTTACTCTCGAAAATGTGAAAGCACTTAAAACTAGCAGTAAAGATATCATTTCTCATCTACACTAATTGCTAGCTAATTAAAACATGTTCCTCATTAATTTATCAGAAAATATTACATTACACCGCTGTAGCATACTTGACCGAATAAATTTACTAATTGATTTAAATTTATTTATCACATTAAGTGCCACTCCAAACAAAAATGAGTAACACTATGACTACCTCAGGGGGCTATAGTGGAATATTTTTTTGTCTCACAACACAATTAGAGTATAATTAAAAATGACGAACATAAATTACTGCGTATGCGGTAGTATAGACAACTTTCCGCCTCTTTGCATCTGTTTTCAGCCTTAAACAATTAACAATTTCTCAACGCGACAATACTTTCTCGTGCATTTTGTTTTCAACGGAAAATTGGTTACCTTTAATTCTTATATAAACCTACGCAGTACATATTTTCCGCAACGAGACTCCCTTCAGCACAAACATTTCTAATGAGACCATTTGACCGGAAGCACCAACAAAACCCGTCACATCAATTTGCCTCTTTAGAATGCGTTAGTAGTGTATATACAATGGCATTTCCTATCTCGCAGGGAGTCGCATATCATACATGGTATATGCACGCACTAGAAATAAACCGCTGACATTTCGCATTACGTGACATTTATGCTTCTTTCATGGTGACCTGCTATCTGTGATTACATCCGCCGTTCACAAGGGAAATGTTTCCCGGTTGCGTTACAGAATCGTAGATGCAAGCCTCCATTATTAAATCGACGACGGTCGCTGTCGTCATATTTATGACATAGAGCGCGGTAGAATGTATGCCGCCGCTGATTTACACATGAGTTAATTATATTTTTTACGTAATGACAGATGTGCAATTGGGTTCACCTGCTGGCGTTATGCCATTTGGTGGCTATCGGCACTGCGCTTTCTGCCAGCTTAATGGAAGACGTAAAAAGCGCCGATCAAGTAATGAGGGCCAAACGTAAGCCATTTTTTTAACGACTGCCTCTTAATCGTTCGATTTCCCTCATTTATACAAAGATCAAATCCGATATTGCAGCTAAACGAGCGCAAGAAATGCTTATGTTTGGCAACCAGCAGAACAGGCAAACAGAAAATTCGAACAATGCCTACGTACCGTCCTTGACGGAAAAACGTAAGTCGTCTCCCAGCTAATCAACATATAGACGTATACTATTACAAAAAAGAACACACGTAATAACCATCATTCACTTCATCAGGTACACTCAGCGCGTCAGGCTTGAGCGGATTAAAAAATGCACTCGGCGAAGAAGATAGATACCCAGCAAGCCATGCAAAAACACCTTCTAACACATTATATGACCATGATGCGTCCGCACCCTACGAAAGAAATTACGAGTAAGCATACACGCACCAATGATTATCACACCTTCCGCACATATTCCAAATCATGTCGTCTGACACGCAATTACTCTGTTTGCTAGGTACGCGAAAGTCCTTGTCAATGATCTGAACAATGAGAGACTAAAATCGTGGGATTTGCCGCAAACGTATCCGCGCTACTACATCGGCGAGGATCGACGAAAGAGATCCGAAAAGCCAACGCAAATGCCTCGTAGAACGACAACAACCGTACCACCGTCTTCAACTCCAACCCCGTTTCAGGTTCCGATGCCGACCCAACTACCCGCTCAGGTGGCCCAAGTCAAAAGAAGGTAAGCCACCAATATGACCGTCGAATCAAGCTTCGAGCCTACGGTACGACGCATGATAAACGGTTTGCGGAAGTAAAGTTGCATACTAGGCTAAAAACAACTGCTAACGCGATCGCGCGTGTACCTTCGTCAAGTTATCAACATGTTCCTCATCCTACCACCACGCCGTAGAAAACTATCATTCTTTCTATTCACCGTTTCGTCTGGGAGGGGATGAAAGGGCTACTGAGGGCGTTGCCCTCGCCTAGAATCGCTGGATCGACTTCAGAACGAATATCGAGCCGCTCAAGGGGTTGAAGTCTATTTCAATGATGTATTTTTAAAGAACCGTCGCTAAAGTTTACGCAATGAAATTGGACCGTTTGGCGCGGGATGAATTTTTAACGCGGACCTCACGATCGCCTTTGATCAATGTTCCCGTGGCTTTCTTCGATTGATCTGCGGGGCTCGACAGATGAAACGAACGCGGTGTTCAATGTCCTGAAATTAGACTGTTCGGAAAATGTCAGACTTGATAAAGAGAGGACATCTATATGCCGTTCGTGTGTACGTGTGTGTCTGTGGAAACTCTAGTGCAGGTCGCTGAGCGAGTCCGTTCGATATTCGTGACGCAAGAACGCGCACAAACGGGCACACACACATGCACACGCATCGCTTCTCCCACAGAGGGTGGAGTGTTTCTACGAAAAGCTGAATGGAGCCACCCAGCGAAACTGGGTCAGAGCCCAAGCTTATATTGACGCAACATGTCAGAAGGCTCCGATCAGCTGATGACGTTTGAATTCGCAGTACATATATATCAGGGGCATTCACAAATTTCTATAGTACACTCCATGCAGCACTTCGTTGCTGCACACCATGAAGTACACGGTGGTGGCTTCAGTGTTGCAGCTCGTTTCATAAACGCAACGTGTTTAACAGGTTGACTGCCAGGCGTATTTTGCTACGCTAGAACCGCGATGCGATGAAATACTGCAGAGTATAATTAAATCGTGCAGAATAAAGGTAACGCAGAGTTGGTAGAAGCCAAAGTATTGAAGCATCGTTCCAATATCAATTGCTTTTACAAGATTACGAACAGGCATCATTGCAAATTTTTTGTATTTTTAGTAAAATCTTTTTGCATCGGTCACCGGTTCTCACAGTATTTTGCTTATCATTAGAACCGCAATGCGATGAAATACTGCAGAGTATCATTAAATCATGCAAAATGAAGGTAACGCAGAGTTATTAGAAGCCAAAGTATTGAAGCGCCGTTTCAATATCAATTGCTTTTACAAAATTGCAAATGGGCTTCATTGCGATTTTTTTGCATTTTAGTAAAATCTTTTGCGCCGGTCACCGCGTATTTTGCTATGTTAAAATCGCGATGCGATGAAATACTGCAGAGTATGATTAAATCGTGGAAACGTGCATCGTGGTAACGCAGAGTTGTTACAAGCCAAAGTGTTGAAGCACCGTTCCAATATCAATTACTTTTACAAGATTGCAAATAGGCATCAGTGCAAATTTTTTATATTTTTAGTAAAATCTTTTGCACCGGTCACCGGTTCCCACAGTATTTTGCTTATATTAAAACCGTGATGCCATAAAATACTGCAAAATAAAGGTAACGCAGTTGTTATGATTAAATATCAATTGTCGTGCAAAATAAAAAATCTTTTGCGCCCATTCACCGGTTAAAACCGTGATGCCAAAAATACTGCAGAGTATGATTAAGTCGCAGAGTTGTTAGAAGCCAAAGTATTGAAGCGCCTTTACAATATCAATTTCATTTACAAGATTGCAAATAGGCTTCATTGCAAATTTTTTCCATTTTTTGTAAAATCTTTTGCGCCCATTCACCGCGTATTTTACTATGTTAAAACCGTGATGCCATAAAATACTGCAGAGTATGATTAAGTCGTGCAAAATAAAGGTAACGCAAAATTGTTAGAAGCCAAAGTATTGAAGCGCCTTTACAATATCAATTGCATTTACAAGATTGCAAATAGGCTTCATTGCAAATTTTTTCCATTTTTTGTAAAATCTTTTGCGCCCATTCACCGCGTATTTTACTATGTTAAAACCGTGATGCCATAAAATACTGCAGAGTATGATTAAGTCGTGCAAAATAAAGGTAACGCAGAGTTGTTAGAAGCCAAAGTATTGAAGCGCCTTTACAATATCAATTGCTTTTACAAGATCGCAAATAGGCTTCATTGCAAATTTTTTGCATTTATAGTAAAATCTTTCGCGCCGGTCGGCAGTTCTCACAGTGGCAGTCAACGTGTTAAAGACATGTTTCTGAGGTCTGCCAGACTGAACGAATCCGCTCATTTCCTATGCGCTTCGACGGAATGATCGTACGAGACCTGAAAAGGGGGAATGAAATATTTACACAAAGAATGATCGCAAATCAATGCGGCTATCGACTCCATCGAACACAACCGGCCAATCAGCTGATGGCATTAATCCGTATATAGCCGCGTATCGATTATCTCGCGTAGTCGACTATCACACCTGAACAAAATGCTACCTGACCTAAGTCAACTATCCGCAGGCTTTTCAAAAACTAAACACAATCGTCCGTCCACTCGCGGAAATACATAGGCATAACATAAAGACGGTTCTCGGTGAAAAAGTCACGTTACATTTTCCAGCGTACCGATCTACGCCGAGCCAAGGTACAAGCGCGACTTAGACATTGACCCAGAGGATGTCCTGACTCTCTTGTCCCTATGGGAGAACGAGCGTCGTAATAGGTAAGCGATGAAACATGCGCCTTTGACTTCAGCGTCGTTAAGCACCGTATATTAAGCGAAGTACTTATTTACTCAAATAGAAACTGGCGCAAATACGCAAACGATGAGTACGAGAACATCGACGATGACGCAAGTTTGATTAACGTCGAAGATCCCCGAAGCGGTAAGTGTACAGTGACACGGTTCGAGTGATTAAACATGCAAGTGTGAATATGCAACAGAAGATATCAAACTTTTAAATCGCCTAACCCAATGAACCTGCAGCCATACAGTGGGGCGACGGACCGATTTACCCGACTCATCGCTATGCTGGTGCAGACTCTCTGTCACCTTCGGAAATTGGAATAATCCGTACGCATCCGCCAAACTATTACGAGCAGTACGGAAACCAATATGAGCAGCAGCAGTACGATGGCGGCCTTCAATACGGCGCGTCTGAATACAACTTGCCGTATCCTCAGCATACTTATTACCCCGGCGAGAAGAGGTTTATGGTGACCAGGAAACGCTCACAGGTACGCGTTGTCTCTAGCAAAAATAAACATTGAGTTATCTAAGATATATAACGATGTAATACTCGAATTTTCAACAGATTTATGATCCCTATCTCAACGCAGCACAGCTGCACGTGAATTCGCAGCAGCCACGTAGTTATTCTAATTACCAACGTCGAGTTGTCTATTAAGAAAAGAAAGCTTAGCATACCCGGACAGCACGCGGTGCAAAGTCATTTTTCTCTTTATCTTATCGCAATTATGATAACAAAAAGAATGGGAATAAAGAGAACCAACTTGGCCTCATGTATCTATGACTGAGCCAATGGATGAGCTATTTAAACTTCTATGCGAACATATCTGAACATTATTGCTCCTCCTGTGCTGTATCTCTCTCATTCCTAATAATTGACAAAGAAATGACGTTGCGATCACCCTGCATAAGAGAGAAATTGAAAGGTTGCAACACTTATTTTAATAAAGATTGTGCTCAAAACGGAAGCTTGTGGACTGGATGTTTGCAGTTGAGAGCTAATGAAAATGGAGTGCGCGGCCCGAAAACTCAAACAGTAGCACATGTTATGGTAAGATACATTTGAAAATTCGACGCGTAAATGGTTTTGACAAAATAATTTTCCGAAAAAAGAGAAAAAAATGTAAGAGAGGTACGACATGTATTGATGTTGGATACGTATTCGAAAGCTGAAATCTGTAATCTCTGACGTTCATTCGTGCATCACGATATTTGTGTCCGAATACTTTATGGAAATATTCTGTCCATCGCTAACACTATTTACGATAAGTCTTTGTCTTACCATATTCACAAGGAAGCCAATACATAAAGGTTGAAACAATATTGAAAATTATTCAGCGAACAACGTGCTTTCTGTTCTGTCCCCGCAAATTGGGTAAACTGCAAAAAGAAACCGGGCATTCGCGCGAATCAGCGTATTGTCCTATCCTCAGGAAATATATATCAAACGTTTAACCGTTTTAGCGCCGCACAGCGCGATCGCGTTGTTCAGATTTCGTGTCAAGTGCCACGACCGATTGGCAGCGATGTTCAATTTACGGTGCGGTCGAATTTGGTCATAGCAACTGAACATAGATTAAAGCAACTCGATATAAAAACGCGATATATTCTAAAGAAGCGCTATCGCGCCACGTGGCACGATCCAACAGGTTTTTAAAAAGACCCCTGACACTAAAACGGTTAAAGAATAGCGTATGTATAAACGTTTCCTAATTTATATAGCATTTATCGCAACAATGAAGGCAGAACAAAGAGAACGTTGCTTAAGAACGAAGTCGAAGAATGGTTCTTCTTCGTTCCACGATCGAACCAAACACGGCCTTCCATATCATACATTGTGAGGAGACTGAATAATCTGTTTCTTTTTCTTGTCGCCGATCGCGTTAGCCAGGGTGTCAATTACTAAAATTATAATTATAAATGAAAAATTAAACTATTTAAAGAGAAACAGGTTTCAAATGATTAATTGACGAACCGTACCTGTTAAACGAGTATAAATGTTATATACCCTGCGTACATTCGGTTGTCACAAACGTGTATTTATCGGCGCGGAACTATACATTCAACGCCTTTACTTCTACGATCGTTTAACTGTAATGTTAGACTTATTTAGAGTAAGTAACAAGCGACAGGAAGAAGAATGACTACGCCGTAATAACTCTATGTAATAATTGTTATGACGGAGATATATTTATTATTGCGAATTAAAGAAAAATCACCGAATCGTATGTGCCCATTTCTGAACATTATAACAGTATGGAGTTGCAAGGTGATAACAGAAAAAAAATCGAAATAAAAATGTTTATGTCGGCTACGTATGGGCGTGTTGCAAATAGTAGCAACGTTTCTGCACAGACCACTTCCCATCACCGCCTATGTTCAGAAGAAAAGGTCAACACATCTCTACGTTTTCGAAGATAATTTCTTGCACACATACCAAATCACCACATAATAGATTTCAGTAAAAATCTCCAACAAACAATAAACCCTGCAAGCGATTAGTAAAATAAATACTCTAGAATGACACAGATTCATTGCCTGAGCATGTATTCTGCTTTGTACCGTGCTCTTTGGGTAAAATCTTATGCATCGTATGTCGATGCCGACACTCTTCCGCCATGGCCAGTCCAGTTCGTATGAACAAATTTTCCTTCTTGATCGAGTAACTCGTAAGTATGGGCGCCGAAATAGTCTCTTTGCGCCTGGAGCAAATTAGCCGGCAATCTCGCCGTTCTGAAGCCGTCGTAAAAAGCCAAGGCGGTGGATAACGCGGGTGTTGGTATGCCGAGTTGTACAGCAGTGGATACGACGACTCTTGCACTTGCTTGACAATCTGCCATTGCCTTTGCGAAGAAGTCGTCCAGCAGCAAGTTGGTCAGTTTTGGATTCTTGTCAAACGCCTGCTTTATATTCCCCAGGAAAACACTGCAACGAAAATGTACCGGTTATACAAAGTAGGCGTCAACAAAGTTATGAATTGTGCTTTTTGCGCGTGTACCTCCTAATGATACAGCCACCTCTCCATATAAGAGCGATACCGCCATAATTCAAATTCCAGTTATACACTTTCGCTGCTTCTCTCATCAGCATGAAGCCCTGAGCGTAGGAAATAATTTTCGAGGCATAAAGTGCCTTTCTTAAGTGTTCTAAAAACTGCTTCTTGTCACCCTGGTATACAGCGTCAGGTCCCTTTAGTACTGCACTTGCTTCTATCCTCTCCTTTTGCAGAGCGGACAGACATCGAGCGAAGACGGATTCGCCAATTAAAGTGACAGGTACCCCACAGTCGAACGCTGTGATCGCCGTCCATTTTCCGGTTCCTTTTTGACCCGCCGAATCTCTAATGCGCTCTAGCAAGTAGCCCTTTTCATCCTTATACTTAAGAATATTCCTAGTTATCTCTATTAAGAATGAATCCAGTTCACTCTTATTCCAGTCGTCGAACACTTTGCTCATCTCTTCTTGATTGAGCTGGAGACCGTTCCTCATAATATGGTAAGCTTCGCAGATAAGTTGCATGTCTCCATACTCGATTCCGTTGTGCACCATTTTAACAAAGTGACCGGCACCAGTTCCTCCGACCCAATCACAGCACGGTTCTCCACCGACTTTGGCAGCTATAGCCTAAACGAATAGAGTTACACGTTACTTCGCAATAATCAGGTTATGGGTCTTATTCGTTTAAGTTTGTTACCTGAAATATGGGTTTTATATGTGGCCAAGCTTTTGGATTGCCACCAGGCGTTAAAGATGGACCATACCTAGCGCCATCCTCTCCTCCGCTGACCCCAGTGCCCACATAATAAATTCCTTTTCTTTCTAAATCAATCGTCCTTCTTATCGTATCTTGATACTCTGAGTTTCCGCCATCGATTATGATATCACCAGGGGATAGCAACGGTAGCAATTGTTCGATAAACGCATCCACAGCTGGCCCAGCTATTAAAACAACACAATCATTTAATACCAAGGTCTTTACAATCTCTACTTTACCACCAAGGTCTTTATGCCCGTTGAATTTTGACTAACCTTTGACCAGCAACATTACTCTTCTCGGTGACTTAAGCTTGTCAACCATCTCCTCCAAGCTGAAGGCCCCGATAATCTTGGTACCCTTGGCTTCATTTTCAAGGAAAGACTTGACTTTCTCCGTCGTCCGATTATACGCGCAAACGACGAAGCCATGGTCATTCATATTTAATATCAAATTCTGGCCCATAACGGCCAAACCAATTAAGGCGATGTCTGCTTTTCTGTACATCGAAAAACATGTCCAAATTGTAACATGTTAAATTGAATTTTAAGCACAAGTAGTCGGACGCAAGCGCAATGTATGTAAGAACAGCCATAGCGAATGACTTGAGAAATTTGGAATGAACGCATCGCAAAAAACGATGGGTATATTGTTCACTGTTAATTTCATGTATTATTGGGAGAATTACTTACGGTTCGGTCATCTTGGCGAATTATTCGTTAACGCAAAGTGTTCGCGGTGCAACTAAGCTTTAGCAGCGAGCAACAAGTGGTCGTACCCTTCCGTTTGACCGCTCAGCACAGGACGTTCATTCTTCGATACTTTGCGGTGTCAGCCGACGCATCGTAAGCCAATCGCAAAGCCGTAAATTACATGGATGACGACACACAATCTCTATTGAAGTGCAAACTATTCCGATAGCAGCTAAAGCGAGAATCACTTACTTTCGCCGGAACAATTATATGTCACTGTGAAAATATTAATTTCTCAATGATCGCAACTTTTTATCACTTGTCGAGTATCGTTTACCTTAGAAGTTATGAACGATTTCTTCTATATTAACACGTTGACTGCCAAGCGTATTTTGCTATATTAAAACCGTGATGCGATGAAATACTGCAGAGTATAATTAAATCCTGCAAAATAAAGGTAAAGCCGTAAATTACATGGATGACGACACACAATCTCTATTGAAGTGCAAACTATCCCGATAGCAGCTAAAGCGAGAATCACTTACTTTCGCCGGAACAATTATATGTCACTGTGAAAATATTAATTTTTAATGATTGCAACTTTTCATCACTTGTCGAGTATCGTTTACCTTAGAAGTTATGAACGATTTCTTCTATATTAACACGTGACTGCCAAGCGTATTTTACTATATTAAAACCGTGATGCGATGAAATACTGCAGAGTATAATTAAATCGTGCAAAATAAAGGTAAAGCCGTAAATTACATGGATGACGACACACAATCTCTATTGAAGTGCAAACTATTCCGATAGCGGCTAAAGCGAGAATCACTTACTTTCGCCGGAACAATTATATGTCACTGTGAAAATATTAATTTTTAATGATTGCAACTTTTCATCACTTGTCGAGTATCGTTTACCTTAGAAGTTACGAACTATTTCTTCTATATTAACACTGCGGACCAGGCATTCTATTGCCAACTGTACCCAGTGGCCGGATATTTTTTTGCGTCAAATATCTTTAAATTAGTGATGATTTGTTAGTAGTTAACAGGTTGACTGCCACGGTGATCATCGGTGACCGGTGCAAAACATTTGACTAAAAATGCAAAAAATTCGCAATGAAGCCTGTTTGGAATCTTGTAAAAGCAATTTCTATTGGAACGGTGCATTCTAATAGAGCAAAATACGTTTGGCAGTCAATCTGTTAAAAATCATTGTCCCGTGAAATATTTATTTTTAACAACTTTAAAAATAAATGTTTTTTTAATATTTTTGAATAGGTAAAAGTGTGTTAAAACTAAACATTTTTTAAAGTATGATATTTCGTAAAACATGACACTAAGTGAAGTGGAACACGACAAAGTCCTCACAAATATTCATATTCTCGTCATCACTTGATGTATCCGTTAAACTGTCCGCAAATATTTCTATAACATTAAGTATATATCCATATTTCAGAGCTTCAAATAATTAATTCGCAACACAAATTACGAAAACTGCGGCTGACAATCACGTAGCAACTGTGTGATATCTCGTCACCTGCCTCAAACGACAGAATATGCAAGACGATATATCTCGTCAATGGCCCCGAACGACGAAACAGTAATGACGAGATATCTCGTCATCCGTCCGCAAAGTGTTAACAGGTTGACTGCCAAGCGTATTTTGCTATATTAAAACCGTGATGCGATGAAATACTGCAGAGTATAATTAAATCGTGCAAAATAAAGGTAACGCAGAGTTGTTAGACGCCAAAGTATTGAAGCACCGGTCCAATATCAATTGCTTTTACAAGATTGCAAATAGGCTTGATTGCAAATTTTTTGCATTTCTAGTCAAATCTTGTGCGCCGGTCACCGGTGACCACCATGGCAGTCAAAGTGTTAAAACCGTGATGCGATGAAATACTGCAGAGTATAATTAAATCATGCAAAATAAAGGCAACGCAGACTTGTTAGACGCCAAAGTATTGAAGCACCGGTCCAATATCAATTGCTTTTACAACATTGCAAATAGGCTTGATTGCGAATTTTGCGCATTTTTAGTCAAATCTTTTGCATTTTTAGTAAAATCTTTTGCGCCAGTCACCGGTGACCACCGTGGCAGTCAACGTGTTAATTAAATTTCATGTTAGGCTCTGTGCACTTTCCTCCTTTTAGATTTGCCTTCCGCATACAAGGTGCCCAATTAATAAATTTCAAGGCCCTCGTATTATTGTAGAGGAAAAAATTACTCCCGTGCATAAGCATTGCCTGAAAGTCGTATAATCGTCGAATTTAAATGACGAAATCTTTTATACAAAAAACGCAAAGACCGTGAAAAAATTACTCCCGTGCATAAGCATTGCCTGAAAGTCGTATAATCGTCGAATTTAAACGACGAAATCTTTTATCCAAAAAACGCAAAGACCGTTTCGGTACGAGGGTATCATAACCGTTTGTAAATTACACCGTACGGTTGACAAGGAAATTTCTAACCGCTGCTCCGGAACTTCGAATTAGCCGATGGAAAACTTTGAAGTTTCCTTTGTCCAAATTTCATGTTAGGCTCTGTGCACTTTCCTCCTTTTAGATTTGTCTTCCGCATACAGGATGCCCAATTAATACATTTCAAGGTAGTCGTATTATTGTAGAGGAAAAAATTACTCCCGTGCATAAGCATTGCCTGAAAGTGTATAATCGTCGAATTTAAATGACGAAATCTTGTATACAAAAAAACGCAAAGACCGTGAAAAAATTACTCCCGTACATAAGCATTGCCTGAAAGTCGTATAATCGTCGAATTTAAATGACGAAATCTTTTATGCAAAAAACGCAAAGACCGTTTCGATACAAGGGTATCATAAGCGTTTGCAAATTACACCGTACGGATGACAAGGAAATTTCGAACCGCTGCTCTGGAACTTCGAATTAGCCGATGGAAAACTTTGAAGTTTCCTTTGTCCAAATTTCATGTTAGGCTCTGTGCACTTTCCTCCTTTTAGATTTGTCTTCCGCATACAGGATGCCCTATTAATAAATTTCAAGGTAGCCGTATTATTGTAGATGCAAAAAACGCAAAGACCGTTTCGATACAAGGGTATCATAAGCGTTTGCAAATTACACCGTACGGATGACAAGGAAATTTCGAACCGCTGCTCTGGAACTTCAAATTAGCCGACAGAAAACTTTGAAGTTTCCTTTGTTTAATTGATGTAGGAAGCAGTGCGTACTTTTGAAGGGTCTCCTATCGATTGGTTCGTCTGCATCAGTCGCACCGTCGATACGTAAGCATCTACGTGCACATCTATGTCAGGATCTGCCTAAGTCGCGTCGGAGTGTGTTCGCGAACGTACAAATTTGTACCGGGTTAGTGTACCCCTGCGTTGCCTCTGTTTTCCTCCTCGCTCAAGGGACAGAGCCGGCGAAATGGAAGATTTGGCACTGAAAGTGTCCGATCATGTTTTGGAGGTGATTTTTTCGTACCTAGATCTACGCACGCTGCGTAACTGTTTACTAGTCTGTAAAAGGTGGTACACGTTCCTGAGCGACGAGAACAACGACGTCTGGAGAATACACTGCTTAAGACGCGTAGCGCAAGATGCGCTTACTTCGGACTTACTGTCGTCGGTGCCCACGTACAAATCCAAACTGCGGGCATTTTTTTACGCTTGGAACCCGGATGACTGCTCGCGAAACGTTTACGTCAAGCCGATCGGCTTTACTATGCACAGGTACTGTCACCTGATTTCTTTATCATGGTCATATGATTTCCAAGTTTGCAGAGTACGTTGTTTGTGCTCACTTGTACACGTCTAAGATATACTAAGTAATGTAATTGAAGCATTGTAGGTAAATATGACACATGTGTCACACTGGGGCTTTGAAACGAACAGCCATATCATACGTATCTGATGTGTGGTAGTGAACGTGTTAATTTAGTGCACTGCACTTTACACTGTTGCGTTCAACCAAAATGTGAAATAGTATGGGTGCCCAGTATTTGACCTGTAGGAATTTCTTTATCATAGACATATGCCTTTCAAGTTTTAATGAGTATGTTGCTCGTGCTTACTTGTACACATATAAGATATACTAAGTAATGTAATTGAACCATTGCAGTTAAATATGACACATGTGTCACACTGGGACTTTGAAACGAACAGCCATGTTATACGTATCTGATGCGTGGTAGTGAACGTGTTAATTTAGTGCACTGCACTTTACGCTGTTGCGTTCAACCAAAGTGTGAAGTAATATGGTTGTTTAGTAGTTGACCTGAAGGAATTTCTTTATCATAGTCGTATGATTTCCAAGTTTGCAGAGTATGTTGCTTGTGCTCATTTGTACACATATAAGATATACTAAGTAATGTAACTGAAGCATTGTAGGTAAATATGACACATGTGTCATACTGGAGCTTTGAAACGAACAGCCATGTTATACGTATCTGATGCGTGGTAGTGAACGTGTTAATTTAGTACACTGCACTTTACGCTGTTGCGTTCAACCAAAGTGTGAAGTAATATGGTTGTTTAGTAGTTGACCTGAAGGAATTTCTTTATCATGGTTATATGATTTCCAAGTTTGCAGAGTATGTTGCTTGTGCTCACTTGTACACGTATAAGATATACTAAGTAATGTAATTGAAGCATTGTAGGTAAATATGACACATGTGTCACACTGGAGCTTTGAAACGAACAGCTATGTTATACGTATCTGATGCGTGGTAGTAAACGTGTTAATTTAGTGCACTGCACTTTACGCTGTTGCGTTCAACCAAAGTGTAAAATAATACGGTTGTCTAGTGGTTGGCCTAAAGGAATTTCTTTATCACAGTTACGTGCCTTTGAGTATGTTTCTCATGCCCACTTGTACACATATAAGATATACTAAGTAATGTAATTGAAGCATTGTAGGTAAATATGACACATGTGTCACACTGGGCCTTTGAAACGAACAGCCATGTTATACGTATCTGATGTGTGGTAGTAAACGTGTTAATTTAGTGCACTGCACTTTACGCTGTTGCGTTCAACCAAAGTGTGAAATAGTATGGGCGTCCAGTGGTTGACGTGAAGGAATTTCTTTATCATAGTCACATGTCTTTCAAGTTTTAATGAGTATGTTGCTCATGCTCACTTGAACACATATAAGATATACTACGAAATTTAATTGAAGCCGTGTAGTTAAATATGACACATGTAACACACTGGACCTTTCAAACGAACAGCCGTGTCATATATATCTGATGCATGGTAATGAACGCGTTAGTTTGGGGCATTGCACTTTATGCTGTTGTGTTCAACCAAAGTGTGAAATAGTATGGTTGTCTAGTGGTTAACCTGAAGGAATTTCTTTATCATAGTTACATGCCTTTCAAGTTTTAATGAGTATGTTGCTCGTGCTCATTTGTACACATATAAGATATACTAACTAATGTAATTGAAGCATTGTAGATAAATATGACACATGTGTCACACTGGGCCTTTGAAACGAACAGCCATATCATACGTATCTGATGTGTGGTAGTAAACGTGTTAATTTAGTGCACTGCAGTTTACGCTGTTGCGTTCAACCAAAGTGTGAAGTAATATGGTTGTTTAGTAGTTGACCTGAAGAAATTTCTTTATCATAGTCATACACTTTCCAAGTTTGCAGGGTATATTGTTCATGCTCACTTGTATACAGATAACATATACTAAGTAATGTCATTAAAGTATTATAGTTGATTATGACAATAGATATACTAAAAAATGTAATTGAAGCCGTGTAGTTAAATATGACATATGTGGCACACTGGGCCTTTGAAACAAACAGGCCTGTTATACATATTTGATACACGGTACTGAACGTGTTAATTTAGTACATTGCACTGTATCTTATTGCATTGAACCAAAGTATAAAATAATATGGTCGTCTAGTGGCTGACCTGAAGGAATTTCTTTATCATAGTCATATGCCTTTCAAGTTTTAGAGAGTATGTTGCTCGTGCTCACTTGTACTCATATAAGATATACAAAGTAATGTAATTGAAGCATTGTAGTTAAATATGATACATGTGTCACACTGGGCCTTTGAAACGAATAGCCATGTCATACATATCTGATGTGCGATAGTGAACGTGTTAATTTAGTACACTGCACTTTGTGCTGTTGCATTCAACCAAAGTGTGAAATAATATGGTCGTCCAATGGTTGACCTGAAAGAATTTCACAGAGTTGTATAGTAATCCGTTTATTTCTGATTGTAGGAATCCTGTGGCTCAAAGCACGGATGGTTGTCGAGGAAAAAGAGGCTTCCGACATGGCAGACATGCATGGGAAATTGTTTGGGAAGGCCCACTGGGTACGGTAGCAGTCGTAGGCATCACCACTAAAGAAGCTTCTCTCATGGGAAATGGATACATAGCTTTAATTGGTTCTGATGAACATTCTTGGGGATGGAACTTAGTTAGCAATCATTTGTTGCACAATGGTGACATCTTAGGGACTTATCCGATGCTTAATAATGCACCTACGTACCAGGTATTAAATTTCTTACATAATTAATAAAGTAAGAGCAATATCTAAATATATATGCAAATGCTAATTCGTTTGGGTACGCATGTGTACACGGTTTTCTGCCTCTAAAACTTTTGCTTTTATAATTGACAGGTTGGAGAAAGAATTAGGGTAATTTTGGATTGTGATGACAACACGTTATCATTTGAACGGAATTATGAATTTTTGGGAGTAGCTTTCCGAGGTACGTCGCAATAAGTATTGTTTAGTGTGCTCTGTTCTCTATTAAAATATTGACTGCCATGACACACTGGTACAAAATGAGAACAGCGAGTTAACTACACTGTGAATATTAAAAATTCTGACTCTAGTATATGTTGCAAATCTATGTGAAACGTTCTTTTATTTGTGTTCTCTTTCCATACGTATCAGGAAACGCATCTTCCACTGTTTAACTACTCTAAATTGAACAGTATGCATTCTGTTCTTTTGCATTTCTTCGGATCCTCTTTCAACCTTTCGTAATTGTTGCTGGATCATGCGAAAATTTGTTTTTAGTACATTTTCAGTTGTGAGCGGGACACATGCAAGTATGGGTTTATGTAAATGTATGAAATAATATGTGAATAAGTTGAGACATGCTACTTCGGCAGAGTATACAATCAATCATATCTCCTGCAGTATAGTTTTCAATCCACGCTAGTTTGGTTATATCACGTGTCTAACAATTATATGAAGAATACTGCTCACAATTAAAATTCTCACCTGAAACGCCTCGCATTAAAATTACTAAAACACAATCTTCATAGAATAACTTACATTTCCTCTATTCAGAGTAAGGAAACTTCATGGCAGTTAATATGTTTATACTTATTATGTTATTTTCTATGGTATTAATTATTTAGCTGTGTTACCTATTTCCCTATAATTCTGTTAAAATATCAATTGTAATTTGTATAAAATGTATGCACGCAGGATTGCCAGACAAAAGACTATTTCCATCAGTGTCAGCCGTCTATGGAAACACAGAAGTATCTATGGTATATTTAGGGCCACCGATGGATGGTTAACATCTTGATATTAACTAAGTATAGTCTGATCGCGACTGACACCAGTCTCTGAAAAGTCATTTTTAGTTAGGGCAAAGAAAATGATAGTTTTTATATTACGATAGATTCAGCACATTATAAATCTATGATTGATCTCACTATTATATGTGCGTGCTACAGTTCCACCTTGGCGACGTTGTAAATACATAACATTTCACTTGAGCCGAAGAATTGAAAATTGTAAAAATTCGTGCAAATAGAAATTGTTAAATCTAAAGCAACTGCTATATTCAGATATTTTTTATTGTTATATGAAGAGTGTAACGATATAGCTAGAGTCTTAGCACATTGCATAATGAATCTCATTGTTTCTACTGTAGAGCAGACACACGATGCGCGTGTACATGACAAAATCTCTCACGTAAAAAAGTTTTTATGATTATTATGATTCAATGTACATAAATGATTTTTCATTACATACATCTCAATTACTGAACGATTTCTAGTCAGCATTAACGCGATGACATTTTATGTTAATTATGTACAGACTGTATAGTACAATCTGTCAATTTTGCACTGATTATGAGTGACAGATTGTTTCGAATGTAAATATACATCATTACGAATACCTTAGTTATATATAAAACTCGTACACTAGTATTTATACATTTTTGTACAGAATTGTGTATATAGTGATTATACATATTTGCGAAGTAAATATTTCGTACATACGATGTCTTTCGTTTTTTAACCATATCAGTAGCATCCTATGACAAGTATGAATGATTTTTAGTATCCTCAATAAGTTATAGTATGTAAAAAAACAAAACCTGTTTTAGAATTTGCTTAATAAATATTTTTATTCCGTATATATGATCTTTCCATTGTTACATACCAAGTGCTAACTACAAATAACACTTTGTCCAATGAAATGATTGTTTGTGTTTCTTTATGTTCGAGTATTAACTTCAACGAAATGTAGACATAGTATTCTTTTATATCTTAATTTTACGTTAAAATCAAGGCGACGAAACTTGTTTTCTGTGCAAGTACATTATTGACTTCTTATCTGGCGTAACGCGAAGTAAAATCCAATACTGCATATATACTGTGAGACTGTAATGTGAATGATTTGCCAACTGAAAACATATTTGCACGGCACTTTATTCCCTCCTTATTTGAAACCTCCGACTGGTATTAATTAACTTGATTGCAAGCACTACACATTTTTAAAGATTACATGAAACAGTGATTGGAAATATTTGTACCCGAAAAAAAATATAACTTCGTTGCGAGTCCGAGTAATCAACTGGACGGTGTATCAGAATTACAAAATTCTACATTTAAAAAATTAAAATGTACCTATACGTTTCCTTTGTATTTCAATATTTGTAGTGTACCGCGTGAATTTACACGCTAAAACGCGCTGATTATTGTTTCCTTTTGACACCGTAATACAGTAATAGCAGATTGGTTTACGCTGACGCTTCAAACGCGAAGTAAATATTTCGTACATACGATGTCTTTCGTTTTTTAACCATATCAGTAGCATCCTATGACAAGTATGAATGATTTTTAGTATCCTCAATAAGTTATAGTATGTAAAGAAACAAAACCTGTTTTAGAATTTGCTTAATAAATATTTTTATTCCGTATATATGATCTTTCCATTGTTACATACCAAGTGCTAACTACAAATAACACTTTGTCCAATGAAATGATTGTTTGTGTTTCTTTATGTTCGAGTATTAACTTCAACGGAATGTAGACATAGTATTCTTTTATATCTTAATTTTACGTTAAAATCAAGGCGACAAAACTTGTTTTCTGTGCAAGTACATTATTGACTTCTTATCTGGCGTAACGCGAAGTAAAATCCAATACTGCATATATACTGTGAGACTGTAATGTGAATGATTTGCCAACTGTAAAACATATTTGCACGGCACTTTATTCCCTCCTTATTTGAAACCTCCGACTGGTACTAATTAACTTGATTGCAAGCACTACACATTTTTAAAGATTACATGAAACAGTGATTGGAAATATTTGTACCCGAAAAAAAATATAACTTCGTTGCGAGTCCGAGTAATTAACTGGACGGTGTATCGGAATTACAAAATTCTACATTTAAAAAATTAAGATGTACCTATACGTTTCCTTTGTATTTCAATTTCAATTTACACGCTAAAACGCGCTGATTATTGTTTCCTTTTGACACCGTAATACAGTAATAGCAGATTGGTTTACGCTGACGCTTCAAATTATGATTCCAGACTGATTGGTGAATTGGAATGTATCGTTACACAGTAGCACCGGCTTTCATTAACAATAGGTTTACGGGACCCGTCAATTTGACGGATTTCAAACTTTGAAATGAAACACGCAAAAAACCATAGCAATAATCTTAACTACTTTGCATCGTAAATTCATAATTTCATTAAAAGAGTTTATAAACACAATTGTTATTTCCTTAAGCTTTCTAAATTTTGAAATTTGTACGTGGTATACCTATCTCTACGAAACCCGTCAAATTGATGGGTTAGCTGATTACGCAATCAATCTTTATATATTTGCTTCGTTTGTAAAATTATTCCTCCGATAGTAAATATTGGGTTGGAGGGAAAGTTCTGTCGTATTTTTAATAGGCAGGTAATTTTTCTTGTAAATAAAAAAAACATCTGGCTAGTGAGTCATTCGGATTTTTTTTTGTTTTTTATAGCTGCTGTATAATATAAAAGGAGTCGTTTTTTACCGTTCATCATTTACTTGTGATATTTAAAGTGAAAAACATGTCAGTAAATAAAGTGCATTTACGACACTGCATTTTGTATTAATTCCAAAAAGGAAGCAACGCATCGGTTGCATGTAAAAATGTATGTGCTGTATTTGGGAGAGATATTGTAAATGTTCGTACTTGTCAAAGACGGTTTAACAAATTTCGTTTCGGGGATCTGAGCCTCCAAGAAAGTGATCGATCTGGACGACCATCCAAGATCGATAATCATGTTTTACGATCCATGTTGGAAAATAGTCCACATTTAACAAGTCGAGAAATTGCAGAAGACTATGGCATTCATCATACAACACATTAAATGTATTATGATTAATATTAAACACATATTTTTATAAATTAATTCACATAGTTTCTTTAAAATGCGACAGAACTTTCCCTCCAACCCAATACTTCGTATTGAACGAACTCGTTTACCATAGTGATTCCCGCGTCATTCGAAACTCAAAGCACGCAGCAGACTAAATATCGTATCGAAAAGATATTCGGAAAAAAATTTTGACTTATTAATATATTTTTTATTATTATATTTTTACGTGAAACCTTATATTGTTCAACTCAGACTTAGTGTGAATAAATTGATTTTTTAATGTAAATACGTATTTTCACCTACCCGTCAATTTGACGGGTGCTCGTAGAGATAGTTGTAGCATCAGGAAAACTGCCGTAGATGCGTCGCATAAAACTGTCGTTGGGCCATCGGGTCCTACCGGATTGAGATAAGGCGGTAGAGGTCCGTATAAAAGGCAACCCGGTTTGCGACGCGAGTTAGCCTTAATTCAGTTTGAGTTCAGGAATAGATCAGAGTTTTAAGTGGTCAGTCAGTCAAGTTCAGAGTGTAGTTCAGTCCAGTATAGATACGTTTTCTTGCCGTTTACCGAATCGTAGTCGGATTGCCATAGTTTTACTTTCATTTTGTATTTATATGTATATATTAGTGCTTCTATTTATCTTTAATAAATTATTCAACTTAATATAATTCCGCATCACACTTCGACATCACCTAACATCTTATATCCCCTCATAGGTATATAAGAAACGCCCGTAAACCTAGTGTTAATCCATAATGTTCGAAGAACTTGATTTTCTTTAGCATTTACGTGTCTGATTACTTGCCTGGAAGACATATGCATGTGTCTATCAATTTTGCTAAAGGTCAATTCCTATCCTACATTGAAAAACTATCAGTAACTTGGAGGGGGACTCAATTCATCTGATCAAAGTATATACAGGGTCCAGTCTACCAGTCAGCGTAACAGAGACGTAAACTTTTTATGTTACGCGAGTTATGTGTTTCGCAAATCTCACTTGTATGAAGTTATTTCATTATTAACATAGGCCTGCCATTAATTTAGCCTCGTAGTATACTACCATACATTCTTTGGCTCTCCTATTAGTTTCCTGTTTGTAGTTGCAGAGTTTGTACTGTATTAAGAAAATCTTCCGACAATCTATTCCCACTTCTACATATTCCTCAATTGAGTGACTAGCTTCGCGAAGTGTAAGGGTAAGATTTTTACTGCAAAATCGCACTAAATGTCTCTTTATGACGCAAACGCAACAATTTCGTCCCATACATTACGTGGACCATCAGTCCCTGCACAAATAGGACACTGTTTCCCTGAACACACGTACAACAAACTTTACCTTTAGAAGTCGTACAACTAATCACATTACTCCCGTACTACATTCTTTGGTTATTACGCCTAACAAACAGGCTTAATACGTAAGATTATTGTTATTTACATGCCTTCTGTTCTGCAGTTTCGGTTTCGTTACGAAACTAAACATAAGGAAAACAACTATATACATTGCAGCATAAACAAGTGGATGTAGTATATACTAGGACAAAATTATGATGTAGTTATGGCATCTTGTCATCACAGATAATGCTCAAGTTGGAGAGCAAAACATTTGGCATTCTTCATAGTTGATTCCTCTAAGCTGCCACATGAAACACACTACTGAACATAATATATATTTACTAGTCTTATATTTATCAACCTGGTCATTCGTAGTCGTGCGAGCGGAATATTGATGCTTGTGAATATGTTACGGTGAAACACCGAAATCTGGAAAATGTTGATTTCACCGGTGAATGTCAACATTCACATAGTCGCTTGGTGTATGTCTGAAATATTTGTTAATCCTTTGCACGATGATGGAAATTTTCATCATAACATTGAATGCCCAAAAATGATACAAAAGAACAAGTTCACTTTGATCTAACTTTGCATGATGATGGAAATTTTCATCATATTGTTTTTTGCTAAATTTATACTATAAATATATACTAAGATTTTTTTAATCATTTTTCCTTTAATTTTGAACATGAATTATATCACCTTGATTTATTTCACCAATAAAGAAAAAATCATGCAAAGAAGGGTTAAATACCCTTATTTCTGACTTACACCGGTAAATGTTGACATTCACCATGCACTAATTGTCGACACACACCGGACAGGGTCCAAATGTACAAGAATGTAATGAAATATTCGATCTTTCACCGACGTATTTGATATCTGTTGACATTCACCGGTGAAAGTCGACATTCTCAAATTTCGATCAAATAAGTATACGACATACGTAATACCAAAATGCACTAATTGTCGACACACACCGGAGAGGGTCCGAATGTACAAAAATGTAATGAAATATTCGATCTTTCACCGACGTATTTGGTATCTGTTGACATTCACCGGTGAAAGTCGACATTCTCCAATTTCGATCAAATAAGTATACGACATACGTAATACCAAAATGCACTAATTGTCGACACACACCGGAGAGGGTCCGAATGTACAACAATGTAATGAAATATTCGATCTTCCACCGACGTATTTGGTATCTGTTGACATTCACCGGTGAAAGTCGACATTCTCCAATTTCGATTAAATAAGTATGCGACATACGTAATACCAAAATGCACTAATTGTCGACACACACCGGAGAGGGTCCGAATGTACAAGAATGTAATGAAATATTCGATCTTCCACCGACGTATTTGGTATCTGTTGACATTCACCGGTGAAAGTCGGCATTCTCCAATTTCGATCAAATAAGTATACGACATACGTAATACCAAAATGCACCAATTGTCGACACACACCGGAGAGGGTCCGAATGTACAACAATGTAATGAAATATTCGATCTTTCACCGACGTATTTGGTATCTGTTGACATTCACCGGTGAAAGTCGACATTCTCCAATTTCGATCAAATAAATATATGACATACGTAATACCAAAATGCACTAATTGTCGACACACACCGGAGAGGGTCCGAATGTACAACAATGTAACGAAATATTCGATCTTCCACCGACGTATTTGGTATCTCTTGACATTCACCGGTGAAAGTCGACATTCTCCAATTTCGATCAAATGAGTATACGACATACGTAATACCAAAATGCACTAATTGTCGACACACACCGGAGAGGGTCCGAATGTACAAGAATGTAATGAAATATTCGATCTTTCACCGACGTATTTGGTATCTGTTGACATTCACCGGTGAAAGTCGACATTCTTCAATTTCGATCAAATAAGTATACGACATACGTAATACCAAAATGCACTAATTGTCGACACACACCGGAGAGGGTCCGAATGTACAAGAATGTAATGAAATATTCGATCTTTCACCGACGTATTTGGTATCTCTTGACATTCACCGGTGAAAGTCGACATTCTCCAATTTCGATCAAATAAGTATACGACATACGTAATACCAAAATGCACTAATTGTCGACACACACCGGAGAGGGTCCGATGTACAACAATGTAATGAAATATTCGATCTTCCACCGACGTATTTGGTATCTGTTGACATTCACCGGTGAAAGTCGACATTCTCCAATTTCGATCAAATAAGTATACGACATACGTAATACCAAAATGCACTAATTGTCGACACACACCGGAGAGGGTCCGAATGTACAAGAATGTAATGAAATATTCGATCTTTCACCGACGTATTTGGTATCTGTTGACATTCACCGGTGAAAGTCGACATTCTCCAATTTCGATCAAATAAGTACACGACATACGTAATACCAAAATGCACTAATTGTCGACACACACCGGAGAGGGTCCGAATGTACAAGAATGTAATGAAATATTCGATCTTTCACCGACGTATTTGGTATCTCTTGACATTCACTGGTGAAAGTCGACATTCTTCAATTTCGATCAAATAAGTATACGACATACGTAATACCAAAATGCACTAATTGTCGACACACATCGGAGAGGGTCCGAATGTACAACAATGTAATGAAATATTCGATCTTTCACCGACGTATTTCGTATCTGTTGACATTCACCGGTGAAAGTCGACATTCTCCAATTTCGATCAAATAAGTATACGACCTTCGTAATACCAAAATGCACTAATTGTCGGCACACACCGGAGAGGGTCCGAATGTACAACAATGTAATGAAATATTCGATCTTTCACCGGCATATTTGGTATCTCTTGACATTCACCGGTGAAAGTCGACATTCTCCAATTTCGATCAAATAAGTATACGACATACGTAACACCAAAATGCACTAATTGTCGACACACACCGGAGAGGGTCCGAATGTATAACAATGTAATGAAATATTCGATCTTTCACCGACGTATTTGGTATCTGTTGACATTCACCGGTGAAAGTCGACATTCTCTAATTTCGATCAAATAAGTACACGACATACGTAATACCAAAATGCACTAATTGTCGACACACACCGGAGACGGTCCGAATGTACAACAATGTAATGAAATATTCGATCTTTCACCGACGTATTTGGTATCTGTTGACATTCACCGGTGAAAGTCCACATTCTCCAATTTCGGTGATTCGCGGTAACAAATACACTGATATTTCAATGCCGTCCAGACACAATTGATGACAATTTAGAGCAATCATCTGCGAAGTTCATGCTCAATCGGATCGCTGGCTTTCAATCGGTAAGTACAATGAATTTACATTCGCACGCATATTTGTACATGAGCAACCGGTACGAAGTGTTATACCTGCACGATATTGGTAGTTTACCAAATTACTTTAAATACCGAATAGTCACGGAATGATTACACTCGCTATACACCTGATATACTACACGTTATTTCCTAGTAGTTCATATGTATCGTAACAATATGTATATGTGCTTCTTTGGTCGTGAGAAAAAGGAGGTACATCCGTAGAATAATACAGGTATCACGTGTAAATATACATGACTGTTTTGTATAGACATGTAGTATTCTGTGTTCATTGTATGTTGTGTGTTAAAAATAGTGTACAATTACACCCTATACCCTTTAAATACCAATTTATTTCTCCCTACACCCATGTCCCTGTCTCCAGAATTGTCTCGTAACTAGGAATGCATCCATCTGAAAGCAAAATGCCAAGGTATAAGATCTTCAGTGATCAAACGAGCGTTCTGTAAACGATGAGAATATACATTAATTTACGTACTTGATAAAATCAAAGAATTCTATAGATTACGAAGTCGTTATATCCTAAGATTCCAAGTTATCGAGTATATCCATTTTCGGAAGTATTCAAATTCTCAACTTGCTCGTTGCCTTTATTGTACTTGTATGATTTATGTGGTAAAGACAATTCGAGCGATGCTTTCACTCTCGTCAACGGACACTTCGTCAACAAGTATTCACATATGTAGATAAATATTTGGTAGAGTAGCGGGCATAGTAACGCTTGATGAATTGTTGCCCAAATCCGATAATTCTGCCCTTCGAACGGATCAAGAACAGCGGCACACAGCATGTGACTAAGGTTTACTTGGACTGGCTAGATAAAATAGGATTGGGCGGTGAAAATATGTAAATGCATAGAAGCGGTATGTAAAGAAAAATTAGCAATATCTATACCCAAGCGACAGCTTGAAGAACCCAAAAATGATAGCCTGCATTCAAGCCATAACTTAGAATAGACCAGCTCATATCCCTCGCACGGTCAATATTGTATACACCTACATGTCATTGAGAGTATAACATACAATTAAAATGCGTCGAAGAATATTAGAGTAATATTTGTCTGTTAATTGTAGTCATTACACTTACCCCCAATTCTCAACAAATAATAGGGTATGACAATCATTAAACCATGCTGAATGTAATACAACGCTCTATCTGCAAATATCTATGCGGAATAATTTCTTACAACGTGTCCATATTGTCGTGTATAGACATACGTGAATTATTACGACTTACTTTTCGAGATTCTGTTTCAGGGAATATGTATGCCAGAACCGGTCCATTCAAAAGGTTCAAATGAACTCTGAATATCGCAGTAACCATTGAACTAGGTTCAGCAGCCAATAAATATAACTAGAGTGCAAAAATGTAACATAGTGAAAACTCAAGATTATTGCAATCGACGCGTGAAAAGGCAAATTGTGAGTAAGCGTTTGGTAAGTATACATACTTGTAAAGCCGTGGTAATATGGCATGGATTCAATAAATATATAATTGTTCTACTATTAAACTTAAAGCCAATCTCCATGCCTAGTACCATAGACATAAGGATAAGCAATCGTCTTCGTCCAATGCGATCCTGATTGATATATGGCAACTCCGCAGGCCATTTTATTCTTCTATATCCATAAACGATACATGATATTATAAATACTGATATTAATGAAGTCTCGATTAATCGCCTTGCAGGACTTAAGTAATTTGCACACTCCGGACCCACATTGCGTGGTATAGACCCATTTACACCGTCATACGCCCACTCAAACATTCTTGCGGCTCACTAGTTGTAACTATAACACATAAAATGAGTAAGTCAAAGAACAGTCAATCGAAAACCAACTACTTGAAGCAGAGAATGCTGCGACGATAGCAGGTTATCTATCATGCACATTCTGCGTGATCCGGCAAATACGAATGTGCTGTTTAAATTCAGAAAGATTGCCGCATGACAGTGTTGATTAATTCAATTATTCACAAGATTATCTGAGGTTACGGGTTCAGAGGCGGTTGCGAAAATTATGAAGTCTGAGGTGTTTAGGCGATGACGTTGCATTCGTGCTGAAAGAATAGATTGCGCCGGAGCACTTTTATCGTCTAATTTCGGCCGTGCTTATGTAACGTCAGAGAAAAAGCGAGGAAAAATTACGATTTCATCAAAGTTCGTTCATCGTCGCCCCCTTATGATTTTTACATTAGCCCACTGTCAGGCCTAACAACTGCCAATGTACGTGACACCAGCCCTGACACATGGCTGGGCACCTTGCCAGGATGGTCAACCATCGTATACACCGTAAAACGCGCCACTTCTCAATGAACGGTCTATTGATTTTCGCTGCGAACAACAAAAAGACCGACCTACCTACGAAACGACCATCACTGTCACTAATGGCAAACAAATGCGTTACTGAGCGGTCTGCTTAAAAAATTTTCCAAACAAATGCATGGGATTTTTTGAATCTTGAAATTTTTTGATTTCTCGCTGAATTCGTTTGCCGCACATCGGTCTGGTGTTTTTTTCGTTGGGCACAACGTGGAAATAGTCGAGTGGGTTATTGTATCAGTCGGAGTAACGATTTATTAAGGTTTTAATTGTTGTAAGATTAAAAAGCGTTTGTTGGGAGGTTTTATTATTGCTGCTCGATTTTTGATGATGAGGTAATAGTAATTGGCAACATGCTTGTGTGACGGATATTGTCATGAATGTGCAAAAGATGATGTCCGCGGGTTCAAAGGATTCGGAGGTTAAGGAGAGCGAAATTCACAAGATTGTCCGAGGTTACGGGTTCAGAGGCGGTAAAAGTTGCGGATGACGTTGCATTCATGAAAGAATAGAATGCGCCGTTTTATCGTCTAATTTCGGCCGTGCTTAAACGTCACGCGAGAAGCAGAAGGTAGTCAGCAGATTTTTACATCCAAGCCAACAACTGCCAATGTAATGGAAGCAAGTAAGTTTGTCTATTGTGTTCTTTTATAATTATTAAATTAATAATTATATATTTATATAATTAATAATTAATAAAATAATTTGTTGGGAATTATTGCTGCTCGATTTTTGATGATGAGGTAATAGTAATTGGCAACATGCTTGTGTGACGGATATTGTCATGAATGTGCAAAAGATGATGTCCGCGGGTTCAAAGGATTCGGAGGTTAAGGAGAGTGAAATTCACAAGATTATCCGAGGTTACGGGTTCAGAGGCGGTTGCGAAAATTATGAAGTCTGAGGTGTTTAGGCGATGACGTTGCATTCGTGCTGAAAGAATGACCACTTTTATCGTCTAATTTCGGCCGTGCTTATGTAACGTCAGAGAAAAAGCGAGGAAAAATTACGATTTCATCAAAGTTCGTTCATCGTCGCCCCCTTATGATTTTTACATTAGCCCAAAACAACTGCCAATGTACGTGACACCAGCCTGACACATGGCTTTTCAATATTACACCGTAAAACGCGCCACTTCTCAATGAACGGTCTATTGATTTCCGCTGCGAACAACAAAAAGACCGACTTACCTACAAATCGACCATCACTGTCACTAATGGCAAACAAATGCGTTACTGAGCGGTCTGCTTAAAAAATTTTCCAAACAAATGCATGGGATTTTTTGAATCTTGACATTTTTTGATTTCTTGCTGAATTCGTTTGCCGCACATCGGTCTGGTGTTTTTTTCGTTAGGCACAACGTGGAAACAGTCGAGTGGGTTATTGTATCGGTCGGAGTAACAGTTTATTAAGGTTTTAATTGTTGTAAGATTAAAAAGCGTTTGTTGGGAGGTTTTATTATTGCTGCTCGATTTTTGATGATGAGGTAATAGTAATTGGCAACATGCTTGTGTGACGGATATTGTCATGAATGTGCAAAAGATGATGTCCGCGGGTTCAAAGGATTCGGAGGTTAAGGAGAGTGAAGGCAGAGCGCTGATAAAAGTTGCGGATCGGCCGACGTTTATTTTAAAGACGCGAGAAGCTGAAGGTAGAGCAGTTTCTCCGAGCCAGCGGAATGGGAGCAAGTAAGTTTCTCTACTGTGTTCTTTTATAATGATTAAGTTAATAATAATACTTATTTATGTATATAATTAATAATTAATAAATAATAATTAATATTAACCCTTTGCAAGCAAAGCCTATTTTACAATATTGTTTGAATTGAGAAAGGTCAAAGACGCTGCCGTGTCATTAAAGAAAGCTTGTTTTGAAATTGAATTATTGAATTGATTGTCAAAAAATTGAAGTGTCATTTGAAAGCTATGTTTTATTAACAAAATTACAATGTAAAGAATATAACAATACATAAAAATAACAATTATCTTTTGAAATTCTTCATTGTATGATATTGTGAAAAGCAATCCCCAAGATGCATTCGTGGCTTACCGGGATAAGTATCGCAATACTCACTGGTTTCATGCCTTTCACCTTTCTTCTGCCTGTTGGAGCAAACAATACAATCTGTTTTTTTACCCTTCCGCATTACGTGAAGCTTCCCATTTAACCGTATCTCAACAGATGCGAGATGCAGAAGACGAAGCTCTCAATCTTTCTTGTCGAAAATTGTTAACCAGTTGATCCACTAGCAGTTTCACATATTTCAAATGTGTCAATGGTTTCTCATTTCGATTTTTTTGTACAGTCTTATAGATAATATATGAATTGATAACACATACTTCCATGCCCCAAAAAAACATTTTCCTCCACCACTTCACACATTTCCTCAAAAAACAATACGTGGCACGTGCCAAAACATCTTCCTACCCGTATAAAGATGATACAATGTTGCCTGTAGATGCTGGCATATCTTCAATACTTTGGCTTCTAAGAATAAATAATAATTAATATTAATACGTTGACTGCCACGATGGTCACTGATTTTTTTTTGCATGATTTAATTATAAAAGCAATTGATATTGGAACTGCAGTATTTCTACATTACCTTTATTTTGTGTAATTTAATTATACTCTGCAGATCTAACATCGCAAAAGATTCGACTAGAAATACAAAAAATTTGCAACGAAACCTGTTTTCAATGTTGTAAAAACAATTGATATTGGAACGGTGCTTCAATACTTTGGCTTCTAAGAATTCTGCGTTACTTTTATTTTGCATGATTTAATTATACTCTGCAGTATTTCATCGCATCGCAGATCTAACATCGCAAAAGATTTGACTAAAAATACAAAAAATTCGCAACAAAACCTGTTTTCAATGTTGTAAAAGCGAGTGATATTGGAACGGCGCTTCAATACTTTGGTTTCTAACAACTCTGCGATACCATTATTTTGCACGATTTAATTATACTCCGCGATATTTCACCGCATCCCTGTTCTAACATTGCAAACGATTTTGCTAAAAACGCAAAAAATTCGCAACGAAGCCTATTTTCAATCTTGTAAAGTCAATTGATATTGGAACGCTGCTTCAATACTTTGGCTTCTAACAACTCTGCGATACCTTTATTTTGCACGATTTAATTATACTCCGCAGTATTTCATTGCATTGCGGTTCTAAAATCGCAAAATATTTGCAATGAAGCCTATTTTCAATCTTGCAAAAGCAATTGATATTGGAATGATGCTTCAATAATTTGTCTTCTAACGACTCTGTGTTACCTTTATTTTGCACGATTTAATTGTACTCTGCTGTATTTTGTTGCATTGCGGTTATAACATCGCAAAAGATTTTAGTAAAAATGCAAAAAAATTTGCAACGGTGCTTCGATACGGAGCGGTACTTCAATACTTTGGCTTCTAACAACTCTGCATTACCTTTATTTTGCATGATTTAATTATACTCTGCAGTATTTCATTGTATTGCGGTTCTAACACCGCAGAAGATTTTACTAAAAATGCATTGCAAAAATTTTTCAATAAAAATGCAAAAAACAGTTTGGCAATGGACCCCATTCTGCAGTATTTCATCGCATCGCATCTTCTAAAGGCAATTGATAAAAATACAAAAAATTCGCAACGATACCTGTTTTCAATGTTGTACTTTAGCTTTTAACAACTCTGCATTACTTTTATTTTGTATGATTTAATTATACTCTGCAGTATTTCATCACATCACGGTTCTAACATAGCAAAATACTTTTGGCAGTCAACGTATTAATAATTTGTTATAATTCTTATAACTTTTGTGTTCAATACTGTCTCAGGAAAGACACGGATGGTTCATCGAGCGTATCGCTGAAAACGCCGGATTGTAAGTTTGTTACATGTTGAACTATTTGTGCATGCAGAGCATAGTGAAGAGTTTGGAGGACTAATTCAAAGTGTGTTAATTTTAGTAGCAAAGACCATTATACCGACATACCTTGAGATGACGAGTTGTATTAAGTTCATGGATGAAAATATGCAGCTCTGCGAAGCACCATTGGAGTATCTTTATGATCAACAAGACTTTTTGGTAGTCGGGTGCCTGGGAGGTCAAGGCGTTGGAAAGTCCAAAATCATGTCTCTCCTAACGTCAAACTACATGTGAGTCCATTTAACTTGTACTGACTGCTGTGCATTAAAGGAATAGCTAGAGTGTTTATAATCAGTTTAGGAACGATATTTTTCCAGCACAGAATACGTCCCACCATGAAAGCGGTGCAAATTGCACTGTTGGCATTGACTTCTTCGTAACTAAGAACAGAGTGATATACTTAGACACTCAACCCATTCTTTCGGGTTCTGTCATTGACTATGCTGCTGTGTTTGAGCAAAAAAAAGTATCTACGGACTTTGTAAATACAGAAACAAACTTGGAGTTACAGTCTCTACAGTTCGCTGCCTTCTTGTTTTCTGTCTGCCATATTGTTATATTTGTACAAGACTGGTTTGTGGATCCAAATTTAATCAGGTAAGTAATTAACACTCTGTTACTTACTTAACCGTGAATACTAATAGCAAAACTAATTTTATACATGTACCGCATCAGATTTCTTCAAACAGCTGAAATGTTGAAACCATCATCGACAACTAATATGGACCAGGATTATGTTGAATACTATCCGCACATATTGTTCTTGCACAATAAAGCAGAATTGCAAGATTTCATGCCGCACACTCTGGGAAAGATGAAGGTGAATATGCCTTACGTTATTTGTAGAAATATGCTCCCAAAAAAAATATAGCATACGTGTGCTGCAAATTGTATGTAAGCATGACGATCTAAAAAACTTGACAAATAATGACATTTAAAAATAGGAACGAATTGCAAACTGCAAGTACATTTTACACGTTAAATAATGAACACTAACGTGCTATATTTTTGTTTGAGGTGCAGTAGCTTAAAAACGTCCTTATTTACTGTATTACCATCATTTTTCTTTTTAGGAATTTTATAACAAAATATTCTCTAGTTCTAGGCTACAAACGCATAGTGGTTTAGATATGAGTGATTGTTCTATTGATGGAGGACTGAATCTATTTTTGATGCCCCCAATTACTGATGACGGTAAATTCGGTTGTCGACATACATTACCCTAAACGTTCCCACATTTATGCATTGTACCCTTAACATTTGATTATCCGCCAAACACAGACGAACCGACGATTCGCGAGGGCGAATCAAAGCTCATAGAAAAGCTGAGAATGAAAATACACGGCGTGACGAAAAATCCAATGACCCCGTCCACTCTGACCGAGAAGAACTGGTACCACTACGTATCAAAAGTAATGGAGGCAATCAAGAAGAGTCATCTCTCATCAGAATATGGGAGATTAATGCCATAGGTATTTAGACAGTTTCTCAGCCCGTGCTTCCGTATAATTGCTAAGATACAAACATATGTACAACGCAACATTTCTTCATCTCGCTCAAACGAAAGACTGTACCGACCAAATAAACGAACATTCGTTAGTTGTAAAAACGTCACGACCAGCCGTTAGACCGTCGTGCAAACGTAATCGGCGAACTCGCACCATCTTTAGTCGCAGTTCGCGCGCAGTAGAATAATTCCATCACACACCGACAAAACTTGGCGTCGATTTTACGAGTAATCCTCCTGCTCACTGTCCGCTTGCTGCATCGATTGTTGCATTTGCGCGACAACTTGCAACTGTTGCCACTGCTGTTGCTCGGCAACAGCCTGTTCCTCGCGTGCCTTCGCGAACAGTTCTTGTTGCTGTCGCAGAAGTTCCTCTTCTGGGATGCCTAGGTTCTCCAGTCTCGTGCTCTGCCGTCTTCTCTTCGCCGCCACCGCTTTACAATCCCTCAACACTGCCTCCGCTTCTGCGCTGTAATCCCCGAAGCCCAGTTTTTCCAACGCCTGCAGCACATGCTCCGCGTTTATCGTCTTCTTTTGCTGCTGATTGCAGATCTCGTTGGCCTCTGAGGATAGCAGGTGAATGAACTCTGTACAGCAATTTAAGATCAGCTCCCGGGATTCGTTGGCAACACGTACGTGCGGCAGTATTTCCTTGATCATCTTGTTGATCGACGCACGTGGGAGGGTGAGTTCGTCGTCTTCGGTCGGGGACATAGCGGTCGAAGCCATCTTGAGTGCCGAATGCGGAAGAGAAGAATCGTCGGCGACTCGTACCGATGCTTCTGTGCAGGATCATGTAAAATCGAGGAATATTAGCGGTTTGCTGGCATACGACGGCTCTGCGTGATGATATGCAACGGGGAACCGCATTATGAAATAAATGTAATTTTTCAGTGATGAGAGCATAATAAATTCATGTTTCACTTGTCACTGCCTTTTGGGCGCTAATTGTCGTCGGATACTACCGATCCATTATTTAAGTTTGACTTCGCAGGATCTACACGGCGGTACGACGGATTTATTAATGAGTTTAGCGAGTAAAATGCAAATGCAGAGAGAAATGCGCCGTCCGAGCGCGGATTGAAAAATAACATTGCGCGGACGAAAACACGTTATCACATCGCAATGCTGGGAATACCTGAAAGTCCGTTCGAGTGTACGGCAATCTTAGAATCGTAGGAAACGTTCAATGTGTTTTACTTATCACCTTATCAAAGACTTGCAACTCCTTCGCGTTTAAATATAAAGATTATCAGATAAGGTTTATCCAAATACTATGCCATAACAAGGTGCGCACTCATTCGATCTCTGAGGTTTATCGTACAGTGGACATAGGACAGTAAAATGCAGTAACGGCGCATTACGCATTACAATGAAATGTTTACAAAGATTAAATCGCTGTTGGTGTACGGTATAGTTCTTACGTTCTCTTTGCATAATGATAATGTTCATGCAAGGGGTCTAAGTCAGCTCGTCGGTGCTGTGCAAAATCTAACGGTAAACGCTGTAGAAGATGTGTCTCATCTCGACTCTGACGGCACTGACAAGTCGTTGAAATTGAACATATCATGGATACCGCCGGATGGAGGAAAACAACCGTCTTCGTACAGGTACCAGCACAAAACGTACTAACTCATGCAATCTTAAGCAAGCTGCTTTTTTTAAAGCGTCATCATCACGAGCATTCCAACAGCGGAATGCTCGGAGCAGTCGCTGCATTATACTTCACCGAATGGGAGCCAAGTTAACGTTATTTTACCGGAAAATCATTTGAACGTCGACGAGCCCGAAGTGCATATTCGTCCAAATTGCTCTTATGAAGTCGAAGTTTTTGCAAATCCGAGGGCAAAACAAAGTTCACGGCAGGTAAACGTTTGTACTTCGGCTTATGCAGACATTAAGGATTCTGTGGGTCTTTTAGGTAGTTTATACAGTTCCTGAGTGCGTAGGCCGCACGTGCACTTGCTTCAGTGCGGAAAAATTGTTGCCTGTACCAAAAGTAGAGGCGGATGAGCAAGAAAATCATGTACTTGTGAAGTGGAGTACAGGTTCCAGTGAGATGCACGCGCATCATTATGAAGTTAGGTGGGTCATAGCAAAAAAATTTGTTGGAGATGAATGCACTCTGTGTAAGAAAGAAATTCGTTTTGTTTGTAGCGTTGGGATACCACTTTTGGTATCAAAAGCTGGAATCCCAGTATATAATCGAACAATAATAGGCACTGTTCGTATGCAAGAGAACAGGTTTTTGTGGAATTTAACAAAGAACGATAGAATGATGGCTTTAAAGTCTGATTACAAGATATTAGTAGTTGCAGTCAGTAAACAGGGATGCCACGGTGTAGAAGGATCTGTGTTAATGACTATTGACCAAGGAAGCCAAACTTCACAAAAAAATATTGTTGTGGGTTACGATAGAATTAAACATTATAGTGTGAGGTTGCACCAGTGGTGTACATTAACTAATTATTATGTTACTTTTAGTGGATAATAATCGCTGTAATTAGCATATTCATTGTACTTTTACTCAGCTTTGCATCAGTTTATCGTAAAAATAAGTATCAACTCCTCTGGTCAAGTGGGTCACTAAGGTAAGGCTTGCGGTTTACAACACAATCTGTTGTTACTCCAATATAACCGAATCTTGATTGTTTGACAGAATACGGAGGAATACAGCGCTTTCAAAATGTAAGTCGAGATGGACAGAACGGGTATTGCAGAATCACAACGTCTTGTACATTGCCAGGGAGGATCAGGTACAAAAAAAAAAACTGGCACCCAACAAAAATTTATTCCAGCATTTTTTAGCCTGGTTTTTTTAGGAAATTTTGTGTAGAAGAGAATCTGATGACTCTGAAGTACCGTTTAAGAACGTCAAGCTTATAAGAGAACTGGGCAAAGGACAATTTGGCAAAGTGTATCTTGGTCATTTAGACGATCAGAAAGAAATGTTGGTGGCAGTGAAAATGTCTCAGTGCAATGATACAGCAAAGGCCGTGGAATGTAGAAGGCAGTTCTTAGAAGAAATCGAGATAATGCAAGCAGCTGGTCCACATCCACATTTAGTAAAATTAATAGGATATTGCACTGTGCCTGAAAAGCCTACGTGTATTATTTTGGAGTATATGCAGGGTGGAGATTTACTTGCATATTTACACTCCAGGAGAAAGACTCAAGGTACAGATGCGTCTGGTTTAAAACAGAGTACATCTGGACGTACTAGCAGGCCTAGTATATCAGAAAGCAAGTAGACAATGCCAATTCAAATAAACGCTACAAAGCTGGGTCGTTATCTAAGTAAAGAATTTAAATCATTTTTAGCACTGTACACAACATTGAGTTCTCTAACACGTTCAACAATCAGATATAATAGTGAAAGTGACATGACCGGCGACGTTGAAAAATATGCTGCGCGATATGTAAATATAGCAGAGTTTAATGCAAGCGCAGAATCAAACACAACCTGGCACAATGAAATTGGCAGGAACCTGTTTATAAAGTTTGCTCTTGACATTGCGAGAGGAATGGAACATTTGGAAGCAAAAGCCATAACGCATAGAGATCTGGCAGCAAGAAACATCCTCATTAGCTCAGACTTCAATCTAAAGGTAAAACAGAAGACTATAGCCTAGTTGAATATTCATGTCTTTAACCACTTGCGCTACAAAGACGTGCCACGCACGTCAAGATGCTTTTATTCCAAAGCTGTCAGCGACATGTATACCGCGTCGATAGGCATTTGTCGCAGAAGCAAAAATGGCATGTCTTTTACATAGACACCGCTACTACATCAAGAGCTGCTACTAGGCTTTATGGCGAATTTTTTGCATTTATGGTAAAATCTTTTGCGCCGGCATATTATACTGTAGAGCGCGGCAGCTGGAAATTAAATCGTAGCGCAAGTGGTTAACACTTTGACTGCCATGGTGGTCATCGGTGACCGGCGCAAAAGGTCTTACGCAAAATTCAAAAAATACCCAATCGGTCGCATTTATAATTTTAAAAATGCAATTAATATTAAATAATGATTCAATTCTTCGGTCTCCAATAACTTCGCATTATTTTCATTTTGCACAATTCAATCATATTCTATAGTACTTCATCCCGTTGCGGTTTTAATATAGTAAAATACGCGTGGCAGTCAACGTGTTAAATAACTGCTGAGAGGCTAAGAACTGGTTTCGCTTTAATACGACAGATTTCCGACTTTGGTCTATCCCGGAATGGAGTATACGTAATACATAATGTACCAGGAACTGTTAGGCATTTGCCTATAAGGTGGATGTCACCGGAAGCACTACGTGACCGTGCATTTTCATCTAAGAGTGACGTATGGTCTTACGGCGTAGTGCTGTGGGAAATCGGAACATTAGGTGCTTTTCCGTATCCAACCATAAGGGACGATCAATTGGTGCATCATATAGTTTATAAAAATGAACACTTAGAAAAGCCTGGCAACATATCTGACGACTTATACAACGTAATGTGTTCATGTTGGGTGCCACAACCTGACCACAGGCCGACTTTTGCTCAATTGATTGCAGACTTACAGGTTCTAAACAAGCCTATGTGTACAATGTCAGAGACGAACAATCCTTGTTATGAACTATTATCTTATTCTGAATAAGTTTAGTATCATACATGACACAATGTTATTTATAGAAAAAAAGAACGCGGTGGGCCATTAAATCTGTAAAAAATGTGTAATAACAATAAATGGGACTTACTGGTTATGTTCACTGTAAACGAGGCTGCAAATTTGGTTTGTTACGTTTAACTATTTACTGATGTGATAGAGCTCAATACAGTCGAGGATTGTATATTTGGCAGCCTAATATAGGCTTTTGGTAAGTTGATTGAACTTGACTTGGAAAACACAACGCGCAAAACGCTCACGTCTGTTTTCAATGGAACTTTGATTAACCAAACTGTTGAGTGATGCTCAGATGGCGCCACTGTATAAATGTAATGTAGCAATACGATAACTCGAACTACTGTAATCTATCATTCAATTTGTAACATTGACTCAAAGCGTTTGATGCCAAATACAAAATAACCGGCGCAACCCCTATCAAGACATAAAAATACTTGTACTATCTTTTGGGCCATCGAAAAGCGCAATTGTCTCAAATTATTCTCTCTTTCATCATCTTCTCAGGCCTACAAGCAACGAAAAACCAACCAGCATTACGCGCATTAAATTCGTTTGATTCATAACTTAACTTACGTATTCACAATATGAAATGTGATTTGATGCCAAATACAAAATAACCGGCGCAACCCCTATCAAGACATAAAAATACTTGTACTATCGTTTGGGCCATCGAAGACCGTAATTGTTTCAAATTATTCTCTTTCTCATCACCTTCTCAGGCTTACAAGTGACGGAAAACCAATCAGCATTATGCGTATTAAATTCGTTTGATTCAAAACTTAACTTACGTATTCACAATGTGAAATATGATTTGATTTGACTCAATGTAATTTGATGCCAAATACAAAGTAACCGAGGCACCCTCTATCAAGTCATAAAAATACTTGTACTATCGTTTGGGCCATCCAAAAGCACAATTCTCTCAAATTATTCTTTCTTTCATCACCTTCTCAGACTTACAAGTGACGAAAAACCAATCAGCATTATGCGCATTAAATTCGTTTGATTCAAAACTTAACTTACGTATTCACAATGTGAAATATGATTTGATTTGACACAATGTGATTTGATGCCAAATATAAAATAACCGGTGCAACCCCTATCAAGTCATAAAAATACTTGTACTATCATTTGGGCCATCGTGTGCCACCGGTGGTACACTCAGACATAATTGTTTAATGCGTTGAAAATATATATGAAGACCGCAATTGTCTCAAATTATTCTCTTTCTCATCACCTTCTCAGACTTACAAGTGACGAAAAACCAATCAGCATTATGCGCATTAAATTCGTTTGATTCAAAACTTAACTTACGTACTCACAATGTGAAATATCATTTGATTTGATACAATGTGATTTGATGGCAAATATAAAATAACCGGTGCAACCTCTATCAAGTCATAAAAATACTTGTACTATCGTTTGGGCCATCAAAAAGCACAATTCTCTCAAATTATTCTCTCTCTCACCTTCTTAGGCTTACAAGTAACGAAAAACCAACCAGCATTACGCGCATTAAATTCGTTTGATCCAAAACTTAACTTACGTATTCACAATGTGATTTGATGCCAAATACAAAATAACCGACGTAACTTCTATCAAGTCATAAAAACACTTGTACTATCGTTTGGGCCATCGAAAAACGCAATTCTCTCAAATTATTCTCTCTCTCATCTTCTTAGACTTACAAACAACGAAAAACCAAGCAGCATTACGCGCATTAAATTCGTTTAATCCAAAACTTACGTATTCACAATGTGAAATATGATTTGATTTGACACAATGTAATTTGATGCCAAATACAAAGTAACCGAGGCAACCTCTATCAAGTCATAAAAATACTCGTACTATTGTTTGGGCCATTGAAAAGCGCAATTCTCACAAATTATTCTCCCTCTCATCACCTTCTTAGACTTACAAGTAACGAAAAACCAACCAGCATTACGCGCATTAAATTCGTTTAATCCAAAACTTAACTTACGTATTCACAATGTGAAATGAATGTTTACATCTGTTCGGTTTTCCTATGTAATGAATAAATGAGTACATGAGATGATAAAAACATGTATGCTTATGTACAGATATACGTAAATCACAGTCGACGAGAAACGAGTAGATCGGTAAGGGTCGCCTACCTAAGCTAGTTCATGCAAGGGTCAAGGCGCGTTCTCTTGATGAATGACCGCCAGAATTCAACGGACCTAGAGTTGAAGAGTACTCGCAGCTGTTCAACACTTCTCGGTTTGAGCGGCGTCTTCGACTGCCAGGCCAGCACCGACTTTGCGACAGGATCGAACCTGTGCCTGCTCAAACTCAGCAGCGCCGAAGCTATGCCCTCCTGTTGCTCGTCGGAGCCTTCGCCCGAGTTCATCAGGTCGAACAATTGGTCTACGATCTCTCTGACCGTACCGTCTGGATCTGCCACTGGGAAAGAGCGCATCAGATTGCCGAGCAAACAAAAGGCCGCATAGACGCTCGAATGGCGTTGGTCGATGATCAACGGCAGCAATCCTTCGCGTACGATGTGCTGATACGTCCACGCGGGTCCTTCTCTCTTCGCAAACAGTATAACTGCCGTGTGCAGACCGTCTTCGTTCTTATTCTCCAGGCCGGACAGCAGTGCTTTCAGGAGGTCCGGTTTGGTAAGGTCCGCGGGGGTGTACTTGTAGAGGCCGGTGATGAGATTCTTGAGCGGCACCAACTTTGGGAAGTGAGTGGCGGCCTGCTGTTGGAGGATCAAGTAAGCGATGCACTGCGGCAGCATTTGTCCGTTTTCGCGGTGAACGGGGAAAACCTCGGGCCAGCATGTGAGCACCGTGTAAATGATACAGATCGCGTTCAGTCCGAGGCAGTAGAGAGCGTCGCAGCAGAATATCCGAAGGATTTCGCGGTCTTTCAGAATACGTGCCAGCACGGCGTAAATGCGTCCTAGACTCTCTACGACGTCTCTTTCGGGAGTACAGTTTAGTCGGAATAATTTATACTGTATCCCCGCCTGAACGTGTCGAATGAGACCTGGTTTTCGAGGATCCAGATCGACCAGCAGCGTGACTATGCGCTGTTGGACTTTTGTCATCAACGGCGCGGGTGGAGTAAGCGAATTGTCTAGCTTCTTGTCCTTGCTAGCGAAATCGCAGAGATACTCGATCGCGAGTTTTGCTATGATGCGCGCACTGCACGTCTGGGATAACTTCTCGACGACGTCGTTGTGGAGAGATAATGGCCATTGACTGTCAATCAGCCGCTGAAACTGCTTCTTCACGAATTTGTTCGTCAAATTTATCGACTCGGCGGCTTTCTTCTTCTTCTTCTTCTTCTTCTGCTTGCCGCCGGGTCCTTTGCCTGAATTGTCTAGGTGGTTTCGTAGTATTTGCATTGGTGTTAAGAGTTCAGCTGCGTCGTTTCTTTCTACACTTTGTGGCGTGTCTTCGGTCTTGCAAGTGCGTTGAGGATTATCGGGCGGAACGGGAGGGTCTATATTATCGTCTGATTTTACCTCGATATTGGAACACTTGTTGTCAGTGCTCTTAGTTATTGCAGCAGGGCTTTTGGGTATATCGAGTTTTTGTCGACCATCCTGTGGCTGCACATCTTTTTCTGGTTTAATCTGTCTCGGTATACGTCGAATGGGCACGATAATAGATCGGCGGGGGGTACTAATTTGTTTAATCGCCATGTTAATTCGCATGGGCAGGGTACCTGCGCTTATCTCAGGAACCGCCTGAGTTGTTCCACACGGATTTTCTTCAGTCTTCGACGTCACGCAATTTTCCGACGTATCCAATAGCTTCTCATCCCTGCATGGAATTGATATTGTAGGTTCAGTCGGAATTGTTACAGGATGTATTTTCTCGGTATACGCATTCATGTCTCCGTCTGGAGAAGCCGGGGTAGCTGATATTCGAATTATTTTCGATGGTGGGGACATAACGTCCTCATCGTCACTTGTGCATAAATCTTCACAAGGCTTATCCGACAAAACCAGTGTCTCCTCAGCCGAAATCTTTTCAGTTTCCTCTTCATCCAAAACAGATGCTTCCATGTTCTCCGAACTTTCCTCTTCTATATTGGTCACGCTGTCTTGTTGAGGTAGAGATTCTGGGACAATCGGCGGAATCTCGACGTCACAAGAAGTATTTATGTTAGACGTGTTGTTGACAATCTCGTCTTTATTTATAACCGGTTCGGCCTCAGTGTTGTTGACGCTATTGTCTGACATGGGAACATCTTCCTCTGCACTCTCATCATCAGAATGACCTTCAACCGCGTTTTCATTATCGACTGGAGGGTCATCTTGATCTGTCGTCGCTTGCGTTGAACGTTCATTTCTTTCGTCTGCTGAAACTTTCTTCGGGTCGTCAAAATGTTCGTTTTCATCACTACTACTATCGTCATCGTCCATAGTAATACTAGTGTCGCATTTTTTCTGATCATCAGTATGTTCATTGTCACTGGAATTGATACTGTCTGATGACTCGCTGTCAGACAGTGACAGCAAACTGCTGCGCGAGACCGCAGATTTAACGGGAATTCGCTTTCGCATTGCTTTCTCCAGTTCACTGCTGACTGCAAACAATTTACGCATTTCTCTTTTCCGAACCTTATTGCCCTTCGCATTCTGTATCTTTTTCAACGAGTTCACCTGCCAGGAACCGCTGCAGTTCTTAGCAGGCAACCTGCTTCTTGCGACCATGAGCTTCGGTCGAAGAACATGTGATCTGATTACACGTACTCGTGGCTCTCTCTTCGTGCTTCTTGTTGACTCTTGCTTCTGTTCAGCGATCCTTGTTACGCCACGGAGGAATTCCGATACACTGGATATCGTGTCACCCAGACAAGCGGATCGGCAATGACAGTCAGACACCTGATTTCTCGTAATACTTTGAGCGTCCATTCTCGTTTCTAACCGATTAACCCTCTTCATTAGCATTCTAACGAGTCGTCTTTGATCTACCACTTTTTCTAACACGGGAGAAGGCGATGGTGGCGGAAAAGAGACAGGAGTGGTATGTACTGGATTATTAGGAATTATTGTCTGTGGAAAAGAGACAGGAGTGGTATGTACTGGATTATTGGGGATTATTGTCTGTGGAAATGAGACAGGAGTGGTGAATACTGGATTATTAGGAATTATTGTCTGTGGAAATGAGACGGGCTGAAGCGGTGATGTCGCGGCAGGCGGCGTTACAGAAGGAACCCGTGTTTGTATAGGCGCAGCCTTCGGTGGGGACTTGAGTTCCTGTAATATTGTCGGGCATTCCTTCATAATACGGCAAATTTTCTCGAGCGGCGGTGGCTGGAGTAGTACTTCACATTTTTCGCAGAACAGTGGATAGGGATTGTAGCTTGTGTTGTAGAATTCGTCTGTTAGAGAGCATGCATCTGCGGTTTGTGGCTTTGCCACTGGCTCTGGCCATGGAATCACAGTGTTTATTCCAACATCGACAGTTGTCTTTGATGCTGAAACAGAGAAACAAAGAACGGTTTAACATGTTCCGCGCTACGTGTAATCGTTTAATGCGTTGAAAATATATGTTTGTGACAAATTTAATTCACCGGTGGTAATAATTACATTTTGTTAAAGCTCAGACATATTAGTTTTTAGTTTAACACGTTGACTGCCGTGCGTATTTTGCTATATTAAAGCGGCGATGCTATAAAATACTATAGCCTTTGACAGAATTATGCAAAATGTACATAATATGCAAGTATTGAAGACTAAAGTATCGCATCACTATTCTAACAATAACTACATTTATAAAATAATAATTGCTACCCATTGCAAATATTTTGGATGTTCAGTAAAATCTCTTGCGCCGGTCACCGGTGACCATAAAAAAATACTTCTAATAAAAGATTAAGGCATTATACAAAATGCAGTATAGAACGGAGGACATAATTTTGTTTCATTTTCATACTTGCAATAATTAATAATTACATGTAATGGTTGATTTTGTTAAAGCAAGAGATACATAAAAACAGCTTTATCGGGAAACCACTACAAAGCATCATTACTCTTATAGTTTTTAGTCTTCCTACTTTCACTTTTTGGAAATATTTGTTTTCCTCGTGTCTTCCTACTTTCACTTTTTTATTTAAAACAAATTCCAATGCAACATGTTCTTTACTGTTTTTACTTTACTAGGCGTTTAATGCGTTGAAAATATATGTTTGTGACAAATTTAATTCTATAAAAAAATATTTCTAATAAAAGATTAAGGCATTATACAAAATGCAGTATAGAACGAAGGACATAATTTTGTTTAATTTTTATACTTGCAATAATTAATAATCACATGTAATGGTTGATTTTGTTAAAGCAAGAGATACATAAAAACAGCTTTATCGGGAAACCACTACAAAGCATCATTACTCTTATAGTTTTTAGTCTTCCTACTTTCACTTTTTGGAAATATTTGTTTTCCTCGTTTTTTATTTAAAACAAATTCCAATGCAACATGTTCTTTACTAGGCGACATGTTTCGAACAGACTGACTTTTACAATCGAACTGATCGCAACGCCACGTGTACCACAAGTGGTACACGACGTGATAACTACTCTGAACAATGTAACTGTTTATCGATTGACGACATAATGAAATTTTGTGTGATAATATATCAATCTTTTCTCGAAATGTCAAATGGCCTCAAAAAGAAGTCAGGCAAATTGGGCTTGGAACAGAAGGTATTAATGCAACATGCTACGTACAGTATCTATATCCTAAATTATACAGTTGGCCTACTGACCTATTTTTGGTTTCGTCTCTGCAGTTTCACTTCCATCAACACCGTTTGTATTCTTAGGTAGTTTTGTCAGTTTTAAAGCATACAGCTTTTTTGTGGTCTTCAACTCTTGCTCCAGCTCTTTTACTTTTCCTGAAACAGAGTTCCAGTGTAGTCGACTGATATCCGAAGCTGGCTTATCAATATTCATTTAAAGTAGTTTACCTTGCAGTGCAGATATTTGAAGATCATATTTTAAAACTCTGTCCATGTGTTTCCCATCCATGTCCTTCATCTTACAGACTAACTGCTGAACATGTTGCTGATCCTCCATTACTTTACGCTCATATTTTGTTACTTTTGATTCTAGTTCTTCAATATTCTTTTTGTACTCTGTATTTTGCTAAAAAGAAAAAAAAATAAGTATATTCTACCCAGTTTTACAATTAACTCGTTTAATTTATTCCAACTCTTGATAGTCTTAAAAATTTTAAGGCCCTTTTCATAGATAAAGTTGATTTAGTATTATGCTTCTAAAAGCTTTACGTGTTTTGAGACTGTTGGGTCCTTCGTCAGGTATATATATTCGCTTTGAGGGAAGTTTTCCCCCGTAAAGATTAGCTCTATAATAAATGATGGGTAAATACAATATAAATAATAAGTATAATAAATTATAAAGAATACCTTGAAAGTGCAAAACGGGCTGTTCGAAGGACGATCTATCCCAAAGCGAATACATAGAGTCGAAGAAAATACGCGAAAGTTTGTAAATACGCGGAGTTTTTTTAAAACGTAATACTAAGCAAACTTCAAGCGTAACAAGGGCCTTAAATCATCTTGTCCTACAGTTACGCCATACTATTAAATATCTACCAATTCTATCTTGATAACTTTAGCCACCGATGCATTATAATTGCCCGTCATTCGTTTAACCTCTTTGTTCGCTGCTGTAAGTTCAGCATTCAATCGTTCACATTCTTTCAGCTTATCGTTATACTGTCGAATTAGTTCGCTGAAAAAAAAATACAAACGCAACGTTGTAGTTGTTAGGTTAACAATAAACGGCCGCATACATAAAATATAAAAGGCATCACTGTGATCTGCAGATCTTCTGCTTCAATATTAGGAAGGACTCGTTCAATTTCTCTATCCTGCAGCCGCTGTCCTGTAAAACAAACGGCGATATGATAGCGAAACATAAACAACGGAAGCACGTTACGAAGTTGAGTTAACCTCGGAGATGTCGGCAAGACGATCGTAAAACTGAAATACCTGCCTCAAAGTTCGCCTTTTCCTGCGGAGTCTCGAAGCAATTCTCCATCATGTCATTGACCGAGTTGTTACCCCGTAACAATACGTATAACTCTCTAAAATTCGGGTTTGCACGATACACGGTCAATAAGAAGAACACACCGCCATAGTTTACCGTCCACGCTTCCTATCATCTCGTGCGTTCGTTAGTGATACGTGAATTGTCACTAGATTCATGCCCGACTTTTGAATTACTCCCCAGGCGCGCCAAGCTACCGCTCGTTTTTTATCAAAAGCCATTTTTCCCGTGTCCATCGCAGAGCATACAGTACGATCAGAAAGTATCCGGAATTTGTAACTAAAATACATTGTTTTTAATTCTCAAATAAATTTATCTTGTCGCCTTCGAAATAACATCCATCTGAAGCGACACACATATGCCAACGCTTAACCTAGTCCTCCATACACTTTTCATAAGCCGATGAAGAGATTGCCTTCAGCTCCTTCGTCGCATTTTGTTTAAGGGGTTATGCCTACTTGGGCTCGGCGAAATGACATCATTTTCAAGATTCTTTTTTGCCGCTTTAGTGAGTACTAATTAAAATTTGCAAAATACTACCAACAAGTACGTATTTAGTGGTATTTGTATACATTTTTTTATAAGAAAATATTAAAAAATGGAGGGAATATAGCCCTTCTCCTAGAGCTTCCGTTTATTTTCATCACTTGCGGTGACCACGATTTCTCAAAACTACTTCACCGATCGGACTCTAGTTTTATATACTTATTTGTCATTACAATAGGCAGGGCCTGAACGAAGAATTTTGAAAAATTTTAATTTTTACAAGAATGGCAGCAATTTTACGAAAAAAATCCGTCTTTTGAGGTGGTCTAACTGTCGTTTTTATATTCTAACTTTTTTTTTAATACCGAAATATAAAATCCTTAGTTCTGGCCCTGCCTATTGTCATGACAAATAAGTATATAAAATTAGAGTCCGATCGGTGAAGTAGTTTTTGAGAAATCGTGGTCACCGCAACCCTATGTTTTTAAAAACACAGTTTCGAGATAATCGCGTCCAAAGTTTCAAGCTCTTTACTAATCATACATAGTAGCGCTCCAGATAAACGCTTATAATTTTTGAACGTGTGCTTCGATTCTTATGTACTTTTGAGGAAATATTCTTAAAATGATGTACATTAAGAAAATGCAATAAAGAAAAGTCTATTTTTTTCACCAACCCAAGTAGGCATAACCCCTTAATGTGTTCTACAGTCTCAAATCTCTTTCCTCGAAGAGGTAATTTGAGTCTAGGGAAAAGAAAAAAGTGACATGGTGCCAAATCTGGCGAATACGATGCTTGTTCGATGGTATTTCTTCGATGTTTGGCCAAATAATCCAGCGCAATGCGTGCTTTGTGAGACGGCGCGTTATCGTAGTGCAACATCCACGAATTGTCTTCCCATAAATCCGGTCGCTTTCTACGCACAGCATCCCTCAAACGGTTCAAAACGGATAGGTAATACTCCTTGTTGACTGTTCGACCCTCTAGCAAGAGCTCATAGTGGACTACACCTCGATAATCGAAAAAAACTGTGAGCATGACTTTGATTTTGGACCGATTTTGGCGCGGTTTTTTGGCTTTCGGCTCATTTTCCAGGCGCCATGCGGACGACCGTTGGCTTGTTTGCACGTTATACTCGTAAACCCACGTCTCATCGCCGGTAATTATCCGTTTCATGAAGGTTGGATCATTTCTTGCCTCAGAAAACATCTCTTCCGCCACATTCTTGCGATGCTCTTTTTCAACGAAATTCCGCTCTTTTGGCACAAGTCGCACTGCAACGCGTCTCATGCCTAAAATATCCACTACAATGTGCTGAGCGGTTCCATATGAAATGTTCAGCTCACGAGCTATCTCTCTCAGGCTCGCATCACGATTTTCGAGTACAATTTTTTTCACTTTTTCCACATTTTCTTCGGTATTTGATGTCGAAGGGCGTCCATAACGAGGCAAATCTTCGACAATATCACGTCCACTCTTGAATAACTTATACCATTCGTATGTCTGTGTTTTCGAGAGAGCAGACTCCCAAATGATTTTTGCAACATTTTCAACGATTCGGCACATGAAATTTCGTTGGAAACACCAAACTTCAAACAAATTCTTTGTTCGATAGAATTAGCCATTATAAAAACGACGAAGCACAAAAACTTGCTCGATGTAAACAAATGCTCAACAAATACTAGTGATCAGAATCTTTTGAAACTTGGCGCAGACGTTTCTCACAGGTGTACCAATTTCAGAAAAAAAAATTTACTGGGTATGTCAACGGCGGTTCTTTTAAATTACAAATTCCGGGTACTTTCTGATCATACTGTAGGACAGTTTATTCTGCGTCATAGACGTTTGTGTTAAGGTACTTTTGTCGCTCAACGTATCTACGGTGTAATGTTAGGCACCGCAATCGATTTAGTTCGACGGGCAACAGACAATTTGAGTTTTAAATCGACCGTCATGGCACGACGATACGTCGTATTACGATGAAGCTGCTAATCAATAATGGACGGAGCAATTGTACGTCGATTATTTATTATCTCGCAAAGGACAATCAGATATTGCCGGACATGATGGGACGTGCATTCTGCCGATCGATGAAAGTTGTTAATATCGCTGCGATTACTTCGACGGCATCGTTGAGGTCATTCAGTTGCCTGATTTATCTGTGCGCAAGCGACTTTATAATTGACGCAACCACGGTAGAATGCCGTAGTCGGTAGCAGATAAGGGCAATGTGCGTGTCGGTAGGCTTTATCGCAACCGGCAATGTCAGATCAACATTCAATTGACGCGCCAAACTGTCTGGTAGTCTGACTCAACGATGGCGTCCGGCCCAAAACAGTGGAACTCAACTTCTTCGCCCTATGAGCTTGCAACATGAAACTTCTTTGCGCAAATTTGATCGTTTCGGAATCGGTTTAGGAACTTAAAAGAAGTTCTATGGGGATCCTCTTGGGAATGAAATAAAATACGTTACCAAACTGGTTGCAATGAACGAGAATATGCCGAAACATTTCAACAGATCACACGGGCTCTTAATTTGTTAAGTCGATTAACTCCACAAAACAAAGATTATTATTTTAAGTACGGGTTATTTTATGAAGTTATTTATAAGTTATTTTAAGTACGGGAAATTATGCGTTAATGAAGTGCTTTGACATAAAAGTCCTATGTGGAACAATCGGCACCCTTATAATTTCTGTACACTAATGTTTTTGTTCTTGGAAAATGAAAGAAAATACGTGACCAAAATGATTGCAATAAACGGGGACATGTCGAAACATTTCGACAGATCGAAGGGCCCGTTATTTTGCTAAATCGATTAACTGCACAAGATAAAGACTATTATACCTATTTTAAGTACGGAAAATGATGCATTAATGAAGTGCTTTGACATAAAAGTCCCATGTGGAGCAATCGGCACCCTTATAATTTCTATATATTGCTGTTTTTGCTTTTGGAGAATGAAAGAAAATACGTGACCAAAATGATTGCAATAAGCGGAAACATTTCAACAGATCAAAGGGGCCGTTAATTTGCCAAATCGATTAACTCCACAAAACAAAGACTATTATACTTATTTTAAGTACGGAAGATGACGCATTAATTAAGTGCTTTGATATAAAAGTCTTATGTCGAACAATCGGCACCCTCATCATTTCTATATACTGATGTTTTTGCCCTTGGAGAACGAAAGAAAATACGTGACCAAAATGATTGCAATAAGCGGAAACATTTCAATAGATCAAAGGGGTCGTTAATTTGCTAAGTCGATTAAGTTCACAAAGCAAAGACTATTATAGTTATTTTAAGTACAGAAAATGACGCGTTAATTAAGTGCTTTAATATAAAAGTTTAACCCTTTGCGGTCGGCAGATTTTGCTCTTAAGAGTACCAGCAGGTCGGATGAAATCTAGCATCTCGCAGTTACTTTTCCGTACAGAATTTAAAATCAATATATGGATATTAAAACACACAGAATTTGTTGAAACGAATTTTGCTGTGTTTATTAGTACTTGTAACACGTAAGAATACAAATTTGTAATCTCTGTCATGTTCTAAAGTATGGTATTTCGCGAAACAATCACCGATATGAAATCTTGGCTTTCGTGTACAAGTATCACAGTACGTGTGAGTTTGTAGTCTTTCTCCCGCAGTTTTCCTGTTGGAACATACTGCACAGTCTTTCTTGCCTTCTGAACGAATTATATGAAATTGATTATTTAATCTGATGTCTACGAATGACGCTAAAGGTTGCGGTGTAGATAGTGTTTGGCACGGGAAATTTCCTACTAACTGGTCGACTAAACATTTCACAAAATTTAAGTGTGTTAATGGCTTTTCGTTGTTTTATAATAATAATTGCATTTTCGGAGGTCCCCGCTGCTGGAATATCGACTTTTACAACGATTTAAAAATGTCCCCGCTACGGGGACACCGATCGCAAAGGATTAAAGGTATTTCAACCCTTTGAAATCGACTATTTCCTCTGAGGGGAGATGGAGAGTCCGTATATTATTACTGAGAGATTTGTATGCGAATACAAAACTTGTTCGGATATTTGTTTTCTTAAGATATTTCCTAACCATTACATGTAATAACAGTGGAAAAGAGATGAAAAACCACTGTTTGACTTAAAATTTGTAAAATTGTTGGTCAATCTGCTGGAGATTGTATTGTACATTCAAAAGGAAAAACGTGAAATGAAAGACGGCAAACAACTCATTATTGCGATAGTTGTTCAGTTAAATCAGGAATGCATGTTGGTGATTGTTTTGAATGATAGCATACCTCCAAAAAGTATAAGGTATAAAATCTCAATTTTATCTCATAAAATATATATTAAAAAAGTTTTGTGCAAAATATCATTTGAATAAAGTAATTCTTCTCAAAACTATATATCCGAATACAAACGGTTAAAAGTAGAATTAATCGCTATGGCCTATAAACGACTCATATCTTAATACCTTGATTACCGATCTGTGACCGAAAGTTCTTTTCTCGTTCGGCACAAGGTGTTCATTAGTGACCGGTATGTTTCAAACATTCAAAAGAATTAAAATTAAATGAATATCGTCAAGTAAGCAAATTTTAATATCGCAGCAAACTACACAATGTTATAAAATAAAAAGTCCACTATCTAGCCAATAAAAATTTTAATTACAACATGATGTATTATATATTATAATAACCCAGCGTAAATCCACATTCTTTGCCCCTGTGTCTAACACATATTAATAACCCTGATTGCGCAAATGTTCCTTTTTCCAAATTACTCCGTAATTCCCCCCGTATCAGCATGCGAGTCGCAAAGCATTACTCTAAACTTTGTCGCGGCGCTTAACGTATATATGCGTCCAAAACAATCAAAGGCCTAACCGATAACATTAAAACAATTTAAAAGCCGCAGAAATGCCAACACAGTATAAACTCACATTCTTTCCCTCAAGTCGAACACATATCAATAACCCTGATCGCGCAAACGTCCTTTTTTTCAAATTACCCCTGTAATTCCCCGCATAACAATGTAACAAGTATGCAAATCGCAAAGGATTACTCTAAACATTGCCGCGGCACTTAACGCATATATGCGTTCATACCAATCAAAGGGCTAACAGATAATATTGAAATAGTTTAAAAGCTTCAGAAATGCCAATAAAGCATAAATTCACAGTCTTTTCCCCAAATCGAACACATATTAATAATAACCCTGATCGCGCAAACCTCCTTTTTTTAAATTACCCCTACAATTCCCTCCATATCAGTACGCGAGTCGCAAAGCATTACTCTAAACTTTGCCGCGGCCCGTAGGTCATATATGCATCCATACCAATCAGAGGGCTAACCGATAACATTAAAACAGTTTAAAAGCCGCAGAAATGCCAACGCAACATAAATTCACATTCTTTTTCCCTGTGTCGAACATATATCAATAATCCTGATCACGCAAACGTTCATTTTTTCAAACTACCCCTGCAAGTCCCCCCGTATCAATACGCGAGTCGCAAAGCATTACTCTAAACTCCGCCGCGGCACTTTTAATTACATCGCCGCCAGTCCGTTTCATCTTGCTGCACGCGCGGCCCTAGGAATGCGTCGTCGATAAATCGATTATCGCAGGATGTCATGTCATTAAGCTTATGTAGGCCTTTAGCTGTCCACGCTCGTCACGCGACGGCTGAAAGGATCGAAACGCGGCGTAGCGATGAAAAAAGGGGTCACGTGCTTCGATCGCATCGCGACTCCACGATTTGCGTCGCCACGACATCGAGCGCGTGCGTTCGGCCGTTTCGAGTCTCGATTGTCGTCCTTACGCGGCCAAAACGGTAGAACCCTCCCGCTAGTCCTTGGACGCACGCTCAGGCTCGCGCCATGTCGCGTCAAACTTTCCTTCTTGCGGGGCTGCTCGTCGCGAGGATGGTTTTCTGCCAGACCCCCATGACGTTGCGTGAGTCGCGTGCGGCTGGTTCCTCTCTCTCACCTTTCCACTCGTGTCACGCTTGTCGTTCGCGAACTCTCGAACGCTTCAACCCGTTATCTTGCAATCTCTGGCACCGCATGGCGCACATGCACGCGACGCTCGGCACGGAACTTCATTGTGTTGCTCGAAAGTCTAAGCTCAGTTCTGCTTTCGTTTAGTCGTCGTCGTGGAGGACGCCGACTCGCCGATCCTCAGCATCCTGAACGATGCGGTTCCGGCAGCGGAAAGGACTTACGCCATCGAGGTCCAGGTCTCCGCTGTGCAGATCGAACGGGAAGACATCGAGGCCAGCTACCAGAAGGGTACGGAACTTTGTGATAGTGTTTCGGGAGGAGGTAAAGGTGGGTTTAGGCGGTTTGTGGCGGACGAGACGTGAGTTCGGAAATTTGTAAGTTTGTCTCTTATGGGGAGTTTCTGTGCGGGGTCTTTTGCACGTGTGGATCTACTTGCGGTGGGCGAGACACGAGTAGTTCGGAAATTTGTAAGTTCGTCTCTTATGGGGACTTTCTGTGCGGGATCTTTTGCACATGTGGATCTACTTGCGGTGGACGAGAAACGTGGGAAGTTCGAAAATTTGTAAGTTCGTCTCTTGTGGGGAGTTTCTATGTGGGGCTTTTACACATGCGGATATACTTGTGGCGTGGTATTTTTGACGAGGTAGACGATTTCAACAGGTAGGCTAGATGTTTTTGACGATTTCAAGAGGTAGGCTAGATACCAGGAAATATGTATACGCAGTCATTAGATGGTACTTGAATTTATTGACGTAATCGTGTAAATAGTTGTGTTAATGTCAAAATGAGGAGTATGCGTTTGAAGAAAAGTTGTCATAGTTACCGTTGGTCTTGGGATCCTTGCATACAGTGCAGGTCATCGAATCTTTCACAATTTCATGACAATCAAGGGACGAGGCCTTTTTGCGGTCGACTTCCACCTTTGTTTCCTTCTATGCTTTTGATCCAATTCGATATAAGGTAGATCTCTCCTCTGCCTTTTCTAAGTCCTGAGCAGATGTTTTCGCACAAAACAGGTACCAGGAAATATATTTATGTACGCGCAGTCGTTAGACGCTGTTTGAATTTATTGACGTCATCGCGTAAATCGTTGTTCTAATGTCAGAATGAGGAGTAACCGTTTGACGAAAAGATGTCGATAACAAAGGAACCAAATGTTTAGCTGACTCAGCTAACTTTTAGCATATGACATTTTCGTAATTGACGGACTACGGAAGAACTAAAGAAACACAGAGTATGTCATCGCCCACAAAGTATTTTTTGAAAGCAAAATTATCAAACGTTCTTTACATATGAATTCGCCAACTGCCTCTTCTCTGAAATTACAACATATTTTACGAAGTCCTCTGAAACTCTCGAAAATAAAATCTAACTTTGCTGAGGAACAGTTCTTATAAAATCGAAGCGCATCTTACGCGCATCTATCTCAACCGCAGCTTACGGAACTTGGATAAATACTCTGATTGGCCTTTTGGTACAAATCTTTAGAACACTTACAGTTGAACGTATAATTACAACAATTTTCACAAATTTCTAAATTTTATAGTTTTTATAGTTTTTACAGTTTTTACAACACTTTCGTGAGCTACAATTAAAACTCTTTGCCAGTCCAGACGCCAGAACCTGCAATTTCCAACTTGTCACGCAACCTTCGGAACAATTACAGTTAAACATGTAATTACAACAATTTTCACGAATGTGTAAATCTTATACTTTTTATAGTTTTTATAGTTTTCACAGTTTTTATAATATTTTCGTCACCTACAATTAAAACTCTTTAACAGTCCAGACGCCAGAACCCGCGATTTCCAACTTGTCACTCAATCTTCGTATTGTCTCCCGCCGGAAACCGCCTATTGGGTTGGAGGGAAAGTTCTGTCGTATTTTAAAGAAAATGTTTGAATTAATTTATAAAAATATGTGTTTAATATTAATCATAATACATTTAATGTGTTGTATGATGAATGCTAAACTCTTCTGCAATTTCTCGAGTTGTTAAATGTGGATTATTTTCCAACATGGATAGTAAAACATCATTATCGATCTTGGATGGTCGTCCAGATCGATCACTTTCTTGGAGGTTCAGATCCCCGGAACGAAATTTGCTAAACCATCTTTGACAAGTACGAACATTTACAATATCTTTTCCAAATACCGCACATAAATTTTTACATGCAACCGATGCGTTACTTCCTTTTTGGAATTCATACAAAATGCAGTGTCGTAAATGCACTTTATCTACTGACATGTTTTTCACTTTATATATCATAAGTAAATGATGAACAGTAAAAAAGGACTCCTTTTATATTATACAGCGGCTATAGAAAACAAAAAAAAATCCGAATGACTCACTAGCCAGATGTTTTTTTTTATTTACAAGAAAAATTACCTGCCTATTAAAAATACGACAGAACTTTCCCTCCAACCCAATAAATCTTCTCGATCGCCTAATGTTTGTGTCGCTGCACTATCAATACGTTGCCCGTAGTTTGCGCCGCACTCTTCAAGGGAATCAGCGTCGTCCTCGACTTGACCTGGACCGGCTGGGATCGTCTTCGGCAAATGGCCGACGAAAGGGGCATCGTTTACAAGCGCGGCGACTGCAGTATAAATCCGTACGTGCAGGCTGTGGACGACCTGCTCGTCATGAAAAACGCCACTGACGTTGGTCTAATATTCGAGAACGAAAGGGGTAACTAATCAATCCTTTATTTCACGCTTCTAATTCTACACGTCAGGATCCGGTCACTGTAACGCATTCGTTTAGAACTGAATCAGAGCCTTTACTACCTCATTGGCAACTCCATAATCCGTCTGGTGGTGATCGACGAATTCACGGAAAGAACTGTGGCGAAGATCCGTGCGATGCGACCGTCACCGTCTTACTATGTCATTTATTCAAGTACTGCGAAAATGGACGAATTTTTTACGACGGTAATAAGAAACAGTGAGAAAAGATGAAATACCGTATTAGCCTGAATATAACAGCATTTCTTGAAACCTTTAACACTTTGACTGCCACGATGGTCACCGGTGATCGACGCAAGAGATTTTACTAAAGATCCAAAATATTCGCAATGGGTAGCAATAATTATTTTATAAATGCAGTTATTGTTAGAATAGTAATGCGATCCTTTGGTCTCCAATACCTGCGCATTATTTACATTTTGCATCATTTAATCGAACGCTGTAGTATTTCATAGCATCGCCGTTCTAATATAGTAAAATACGCTTGGCAGTCAAAGTGTTAACTATCGTTTCGACCTCTGTAGGAAAATGTCCTTGTTTGCATTACATTCCATTACTTAACCCTTTGCACTCCGCTGTCCCCTGTCAGGGGACATTAAAGTTTATTGGGGATTACAGGGCATTAACTTATTCCAGCGCAACTTTTTGAGACATGCATGTTTGCCTGAAATTTTCTCTTGAAATGGTACAAGGAATCAAATCAAAATATAGTAAAATTACTAAGATATATAAAACAAATATCAGCCGGTTTTGTTACAACTCACCAACCACCGGACTTTAAAAATTTCAATCTCCATAGGTCATAAAACCGATGTGGGACAAAGAAAACGGGGTTGCATTGTTTGTTCTGACAGAAAAACACCTGATGGCAGGCGTCCAACGACTTATTATTGGGGAGTGTTTTAAAGTTAATCACACTGTACAAAATTATAAAAAACAGAATATTTTTTTTTGCAAATATACATTTCTCGATGTCAACCAATTCATATAAGTTCAATATCATTATAATACGTTACTTGGTTCCAAAACTATACTAAATAATATGAGGGTCCGTAAATGCACGTTCCTGGCACAAAATTATAAAAACTAGAATATTGCTTTTTTTGCAAATATATATTTCTCTATGTCAACCAATTCATATAAGTTCAATATCATTATAATACGTTACTTGGTTCCAAAACTATACTAAATAATATGAGGGTCCGTCAATACACGTTTCTGCCACAAAGTGGCACTGAGTAGCTGGTAGCTAATCTCCAGAATGATTCGGAGTGCAAAGGGTTAAAGCCTAAATTTGGCGCGGGTCGATTTTTTAACGGAAAATAAATGGTCCAAAAATATCGCGTTATGTTCGGGCTAATACGGTAATTGCGGCGTGCGGACGTTTTGTATTAATGGAGACTCTTTGAACAGGCCGTTGACGGGGGACTGGTGAAAAGGGACGAGACGTGGAACTTAGCGTTCACGGACAATAATTACCACGATTTTCGCTACATAAGTGGCGACAATCCGCTCAATGTGTCTTTCACTGTTTTGTCAATGAGGGTAGGCGTGTGCTGTCGTTTAATGGGCGAACCAATGACCTGCACCTGCCCACCAAATTTTCAGGTAATAGTTAGAAAGTAGACTGACCAGCGAATCTACGCTACGCTGAATTTTGTCGTGCTGCAGATATTCCCATATTACTTTAAGCGTCTTATTAGCTTAATTGTGAGCGTTATGAGCGAGGTTCAGAAATCGGGAGTGAGCATAGAGGCGAAAAGCGGCGATTGTTCGATGCTACCGTCTTCTGACAATAATTCGACACAGTCTGCGATGCCGACGAATTTAACGGTGGAGACTTTTAACAAGAATCTCATATCGGTCAGTATGCTACTCTGTTCAATATTCTTATTGCTACCCTGCACCAAATCTGTTGCCCGTGAAAACACAGTGGTCTATTTCAGAGATTGACCAGTAACGACACGTTCGAGTACTGGCCTGACAAGTCAATGATTTCGTACAGAGCGGAGATCGACCTGGAAACAGTTGACGGCGATCATTTAGAACCTTTGGCAACCTGGACCAAGAGGGACAAAATCAAGGAAGTTGAAGGGAGAAAGATTGAACCGGCGAAGAGATATTTCAGAATCGGCACAGCGATGGTAGGGAAATTAACTACTTGCACTTTTGAGCTTTTCTGCGTTTTTTATTAACGAACGAAGACGTTCGACATGGTCGACAGTCGATACCATGGGCTGTTCCCAAGACAGACTCATTGACGGGCCAGATCATGCGAGACAAGAATGATAATGAGATATGGGAGGGCTACTGCATAGACTTCATCGAAAAACTGTCGACTGAGATGAACTTCGATTACGATCTCGTCATTCCGGAGGATCGGAGCTTCGGAAAAAAACTGCCCAACGGTCAATGGAATGGGCTGGTCGGCGACCTGTCCAGAGGAGAAACCGACATTGTTGTCGCGTCCCTGACAATGACGTCAGAACGAGAGGAAATCATCGATTTCGTGGCACCCTACTTCGAACAGTCAGGAATACTGATAGGTACCTTGCTTCTAGTGACTTTGATAATCGTGGTTCAGTAGCTTCCAATTAACACGTTGACTGCCGATCATATTTTGCTGTATTACAACGACGATGCTATGAAATACTACAGTGTTTGACTGAATTATGCAAAATGTAAATAATATGCAGGTATTGGAGACCAATGAATCGCAGCACTATTCTAACAGTAACTGCATTTATAAAATAATTATTGCTACCCACTGCGAATATTTTGGATCTTCAGTAAAATCTTTTGCGTTGGTCACCGGTGACCACTGTGGCAGTCAATGTGTTAAAAAAGATGCTGAAAATAACAAAGTTTGTCAGCTACATGCCGGCGTTTCGCAGACATTCGAATTTGCATTATCAGATCTGTGGTGTTCCGATATTGAGTCCCGGGGATGCAAATTGCAATATCGGCATGCAGCTGTAAATAGACGTGGCATCTACCAGGAAACTACTAATTTCAATGATTATGGCGGCGAAAGCCCAAACTTTAAAAAGAGATACTTTTTATCGTCATCTTCCACAGTAATGAGAAAGCCTGTGCGGAAAACCTCGCTGTTCAAATTCATGACAGTGCTCAGACTGGAAGTTTGGCTCAGTATCGTCGGCGCATTGACCCTGACCGGGATCATGATCTGGATCCTCGACAAATATTCGCCGTACAGCGCAAGAAATAATAAAAGGCTTTATCCTTATCCGTGCCGGTGAGTTGCTTGACTTCGATTCAGTACTATTTTCGTAACGTCACTCTTCAATCGCTATTTATTATAGGGAGTTTACGCTAAAGGAAAGTTTTTGGTTTGCGTTGACGTCGTTCACGCCACAAGGTGGTGGAGAAGCTCCAAAAGCATTATCAAGTCGCACACTTGTCGCTGCTTACTGGCTGTTTGTCGTTCTGATGCTAGCCACGTTTACTGCAAATCTTGCCGCTTTCCTGACGGTCGAGAGAATGCAGGTAAGGACGCTTTTTCGAACCACGTACGATGATCAGTATATGACCGCAAAATATTGTTCAGTCACCAGTGCAATCTCTGGAACAACTCGCCCGACAATCCAGGATCAACTACACCGTGCTCCTTAACTCCAGTACACATCAGTACTTTGTAAACATGAAGAACGCGGAAGATAAATTATACACGTGAGCTGTGCGATTGTTAACACGTTGACTGCCGTGCTTATTTTCGTGTAATAGAACGGCGACGCTATGAGATACTACCGCGTTTCACTGAATTATGCAAAATGTGAATAATGTGCAGGTATCGGAGACCAAAGGATCGCATCACTATTCTAACAATAACTGCATTTATAAAATAACTATTGCTACCCATTGCGAATATTTTGGATCTTTGCTACCTTAGAACTACCTTTGGAATTTTGTGACCTTAGAACAGCGATGCGATGAAATACTGCAGAGTATAATTAAATCGTGCAAAAGAAAGGTAACGCAAAGTCGTTTGAAGCCAAAGTATTGAAGCACGATTCCAGTATCACTTGTTTTTACAAGATTGCAAATAGGCTTCATTGCGAATTATTTGCATTTTTAATCAAATCTTTTGCGCCGCTCACCGGTGACCACTGCGGCAGCCAAAAGTGTTAACACGTTGACTGCCGATCATATTTTGCTATATTAGAACGGCGACGCTATGAGATACTACCGCGTTTGACTGAATTAAGCAAAGTGTGAATAATGTTCAGGTATCGGAGACCAAAGGATCGCATCACTATTCTAACAATAACTGCATTTATAAAATAATTATTGCTACCCATTGCGGATATTTTGGTTCTTCAGTAAAATCTCTTGCGCCGATCAGCGGTGACCATCGTAGCAGTCAAAAGTGTTAACACGTTGACTGCCGATCATATTTTGCTATATTAGAACGGCGACGCTATGAGATACTACCGCGTTTCACTGAATTATGCAAAATGTGAATAATGTGCAGGTATCGGAGACCAAAGGATCGCATCACTACTCTAACAGTAACTGCATTTATAAAATAATTATTGCTACCCATTGCGGATATTTTGGTTCTTCAGTAAAATCTCTTGCGCCGGTCAGCGGTGACCATCACGGCAGTCAAAGAGCTAATAGATTGACAACAGGGTAGTTTTGAGAAAGAATTCTTCACTCCGCAGGGTCTGGAAGGAGATCACGCTGAATAGCACCAGTGATCAAGTCGAGTACCGTGTTTGGGATTATCCGATCAAGGAACAGTACGGTCATATATTGCAGGCCATAACGCAAGTAGGTCCCGTGAAAACGACTGAGGAGGGCTTCAGGAAGGTTATTGACAGCGAGAACGCCGAGTTTGCCTTCATCCACGACTCCGCCGAAATAAAATACGAAGTGACCCGGAACTGCAATCTAACAGAAGTCGGCGAAGTATTCGCCGAGCAGCCTTACGCGATAGCAGTACAGCAGGGTAGTCACCTGCAGGAAGAGATTAGTCGCAAAATACTCGACCTGCAGAAGGACAGATACTTCGAGACGCTCGCCTCAAAGTATTGGAACCAATCGCTGAAGGCTCAATGTCCAAACTCCGACGACAACGAAGGCATTACACTCGAAAGCTTGGGTCAGTTGCCCAGTTGGGCGTGACACGTTATTTCACTCGCACCAGTAGGTTAACGTCACTAAGATCGCATATATTAACTACATCTAATTACAGGAGGCGTCTTCATAGCAACGCTTTTCGGTCTCGCACTGGCTATGATCACTCTCGCCGGCGAGGTGCTGTATTATCGCAAGCGCAACGCTTCGCAGGGCAAGAAGAAAGGCGCACGTGACAAGATAATCAAGAGCGGCGACAACACGATGAGCGACACCGATAAAATTATCGCCCAGCGCATCGCAGCGAAACTGCAGCTGAAGCCGGCACCCGTGGACAGTCTATTCACTAAAGAAATATCAACGGGACCCAGGGTCTCGCACATCTCCGTATACCCGCGCCACTTTCCCTTCAAGGAATAAGAAACACGCGCACCTCGTTCGAGATAATTTGCATAGAAAAATAAATTTCTTACCAACGATAATAACGATTTACATATATTTCTCAACGATAAACAGACGGATAACAACGGCAACGATATTTCGCGCAACACACCTAACAGACTAGTTTCTACTCGCCTCTATCATCCTGTCGAATTCGATTTCGTCCTCGGACTTTGTTAGCATATAGGCCGGCAGAGAGATGCCGAGGACTTCGTCATATATTGGCCTCGTTTCAGCTACAAACTCATAAGGTTCGACTTCCTTCCTATCTGGGTCTTGCAGCTCGGCTTTCTCTTCTTCCGTTGCCACAGATTGTTCGTCGGAATCGGTGGTTGTTGATTCCAACTTCTCACTTCTTATCTTCTTTCGTGAATCCCAATCCTCGGAGGCTTTCTTTCTCTTGTCGTTTGGTTTCCCAACTGACGTGGCTGCTGGATACAAATACTCGATGTTCCTATCTTTGTTCATCACGGTGCGTGCGTGGGTGGATGCTGCGGCTATCGAATCCAAAGGCACTTCAGCGTGGTGCCTGGGTTTTCTCTTCGATTCGGCAGGCTCGTACTGGAACTCTTTGAGCTCGGTGTAAGAAGCGTCTTCGCGTGGTTGGCTCTTGCTATCGCTCTCGCCGACAAACATGCATTCCTCTTTGTGGACACCCTTTTCGTCAGTGCATCTACGATTACATCGAAGAAATGTTAAATGTTTTGCATACAACAGGTAATAGATTAAGAAGTTGAGGATGGCGTGTACCACCGGTGGCTCACACGCGAATGGTTCATCTGATACAGTACTAAACGTATAGTAATAGGAAACTGCATTTTTGCGTCTAAAGTTTTGTTAACACATTGACTGCCGTGCGTATTTTGCTGTATTAGAACGGCGATGCTATGAAATACTAGAGCGTTTGACTAAATTATGCACAATGTAAATAATGTGCAGGTATTGGAGACTAAAGAATCGCATCACTATTCTAACAATAACTGCATTTATAAAATAATTCTTGGTATCCATTGCGAATATTTTGGATCTTCAGTAAAATCTCTTGCGCCGGTCACAGTGTTACACGTTGACTGCCGATCATATTTTGCTACATTAGAATGGTAATGCTGTGAAATACTACAGCGTTTGACTGAATTATGCAAAATGTAAATAATATGCAGGTATTGGAGACTAAAGAATCGCATCACTATTCTAACAATAACTGCATTTATAAAATAATTCTTGCTATCCATTGCGAATATTTTGGATTTTCACGGCATCAGACCACCGCGGTAATCAAAGTGTTAAACAACATTGTGTGCAAGGCCCACTAGATAAAGCATAGTACGATTTTTACTGCCGGTGGCCCGACATAGCAAAAGCTGCACCGTCCTCAACGTGTTAAAAAATCGTTAGGATACCTACTTGTAACAGGCCATTTTATCCTTTATCACCTTCTGGCATTTCGATCTGTCCTTGGCTTGAAAGTCCTGCAGCAGCTTCTCGAATTCCTTCCTCTTCGAATTGTCATAACCCTTGATCGATGCTTCGCTATCGATATTAAATTCGGCTGGCTTGTGCCTGGACTCATCGCTTAAATGATATTCAACGATAGGGATGGTCTTCTCTGTATCTTCAGAAGAAACGGTCTTCTTCTCTGTTTCACTGCCTGCGTGACCGTCGTCGCTCTTGAAATGATCGTCATAGGAAAAATGCTTGCTAAAATCTTCCGGATCATATTCTCGATCCTTTTTTACGTTCTCGCTACCAGACACTATCTCCTTATGAATTTCGCTTGGACTGAAACTGTGTGTGGATCCGAAATTGTAGCGATACGGACTCGAGCTTTCGTCGAACAGACTGGATTCACCAGTGTACGGGCTCAATTTTTCGGAATCCGAACTGTAATCCGAACCTTCGCTTTTGTGCTCGAGTTCACCGCTAACCGGCGACCTCGAAGTCTTAGCAGAAGAATCCTCAGCGGACCCGTCCGAATGCGGATTGGAGCCGAAACTCTTCGATCTAGAGAATTGATATACCTTGTCTTTGGGACGATGAGAATAAGTGCACTTTTCATAATTGCCGTTGGTCTTGGGATCCTTGCATACAGTGCAGGTCATCGAATCCTTCACAACTTCATGACAATCAGGCGACGAGGCCTTGCGGTCGACTTCCACCTTTGTTTCACTTCCATGCTCCTTATCCGATTCGATATCTGCACTGGTCGATCTCTCCTCTGCATTTCCTGAGTCTTGAGCAGACGTTTTCGCAGAAGACGTATCATCAGGGGCCCCGAAACTCTTCGACCTCGAGAATTTGTACACCTTGTCCTTCGGCCGATGAGTATACGAGCACTGTTCATACTTCCCATTAGTTTTCGGATCCTTGCAAACCATGCATATCATGCTCTCATCCTTGACGATCTTTTCACAATCTCCATTACTCCGGTGCTTCTCCAGCTGCGTTGGTTTCGCGTCGAACGAAAAGTAGTCTTTGTCGAACAGGTAAGAACTGTCGGAATCACTCAACTTCGACGGCGCCCTAGCTTCGGCTAGCAGCTCTGTGTCCTCCGACCTCTGTCCTTCATGACGTATCACGTGGCCGACCGTCACCGCAATGAAAATGGGCAGCAGTGTCACGTGCTAAAGCAGAAAAATATATGAGTAAACAAAGACTTCTGTGAAGAACCCCGCGCATGTAACGACGTCGCACCATAGTGGATTCTCAACCGTGCTGCGGGACGATCGAGAAAATCTCAGAAGATCGAGGCTCGCACTTGTTCCGCTCTTTCACTCTTGCTCTGCTCTTCTTCCGTTTCCTTCGATATAAACCAGCATCAAGCACTCTGCGTTCCAGAGCTCGAAGTGAATCGCGTCAGCTGCCAGCGACCCTTTTTATGCCCACTCCGTAAATTTGCGGATCATTGACACCTTACGTGAATGTTCGATCGGCCGGTCGAGCGGTCTCTGTCGATGACATCGTCGGTCGATCGGGGAAGCCAGAGCAACGACGCGGTCGAGCTTGATCGAGCGTGGATCACGATTTCGCGGCAAGTGTAATTGCTCGCCTTTTCTCTATTGCGTCAACGACCACTCGCCGAGCAGCGCTGGGCAAAAAAGCCACGAACGCGCGTGGCTTGTCTCCGTGCATTTGCAACAATCCGGAGATATAATGTTCTTTGTCGCGTGAAAGTGCCGGACCCGGTGCGGAATTGCGGAACTTTGTAGATTATCGCACGCATGATCGCCCGCACGGCTCCCGTGAAAAACAGGACTGCGCGTTTCTTATGAGCGTAATCGAGGATATCGAAGGTAATTGCAACAGACCGTGTGGCTGATTTGCGCCGCTGTCATCGGTTAGCCAGAGCACAGAAGCGATCGGTAGGATAGCGTAAAAAGGGAAGAACATGGTTTCTTTGCATGGGTAAAGAAGTCGTTCGTATCTTTTTCTCTTTAATCATATTCACGGTATATACATGCCGTCGGCAATGTTTCGTCGTTCGTATCTTTTTCCTTTTTAATCATATTCACGGTATATACACGCCGCCGGCAATGTTTTGTTCCATCGATGACGAGTGCTGGGCTACTAACGTTCAGCGTTCAGCTTTCTCATCCGTGTTGTTGATAACACACTCCATCATGGTAAAGGCCATCTCGCCTTCGTCCTCGATGTCTTTGACTGCAACAGGCAATGGAACGTTGAAGAAAACGATGCTCCGATTATGGCGTCTATGGACTTACCCTCAGCTACGCATTCCTTCGTGACCTTGCTGAATTTTTCCACCTTCTCCTTTTCTTCCGTCGCTGCTTCAAGTTCTGACATAAACGCGTCTATCCCTTCTTCCTGTATTTTCCCGTCGACCATCTGCGAAACAAAGGAATTTTATACTGACTGCGTAAATATTAAAAGAACCGAGCTGATTTTACGAGCAGGACTTACAATGTTCTGTGCCTTTAGAATACACGCCATCATGTTGCCCACTTTGCCCCGATCCATTTTTTGATAATTGCTCATGCTTTTCACCTCATCTGAAAACAGACACCGGGTCAACGTATGCTTTGAGATTCTGGAAAATAAACGTACCTTTCGGTAGTCCAGCTTCACCGGCACACGTCTCTACTAGTTCTTGCATCTCCTTGAACATCTCATCATCTTCAGCACCGATTGCAGTCCCCTACGACAGAAGAAACCCCGTGCGTATATTGCGCACAATATTGCGTCTGACAATAAAAAAATAAACTTACCGCGACGAGAAGCACGCAAGCGACTAGCCACAAAGTCTTCATGATACTCGAGGTTTAGATCGTTTGAGAATTACGAATGCAATCTTACCATCGCACGGAATGACGCCTGTTTTAAGGCACTCGCGAAGTTTATGCGGAACATATCGCTGCGCGATCATCCAGCCAATTACGCGGCCGAAAACAGGAAGGAAGTCGAATTATCCTAGTTATCAGATTTTTCATTTCTGTTGTATAAGCTATCCCCTTCTTTGTTGCCGCGCGTTTCCGTCCCGCTTTATTTATCGTTTGGCCAACAAAGTACCGCCGTCCATAATCTCGCTCCGCCATCGCTAACGCGCTCAAACGCGATGTTTCTGACACATCGCGCAGAAAATAATGTCTCTCTTATGCCAATAATCGCGGGTATTCCAGTTTATAATCTCCGTTTCGATCGATTTACCAGGAATACGGGCGCTGATGTTTTTTCCTTTGTTTAATCTCTTTATCGAAATTCATCGCGTAGTGGAATTAATTGCGGCTAGTGCTTCCTGTGCTAATTTTATTATATGCGCGCAGCGGAGTCTAGTACTTGTCTCTGTCTGCAGAGTGTGCTACGGACGCTTAAACGTCGACGCTTCAGTAATCATCGCGATATTACGCGAGCAGGATCGTTCAAGGGGATGTTTTCGCAGGAACGTCAGCGACCACATAACACTAGTTGAACAATTCATTTCGAAACTTTCAATACACAGCCATGCCGTACGCCAATCAACCGTCCGTTCATATCTCCGATTTAACGGAGGAGAACGTAAAATTTCAAGTCGAGGATACGGAACTAAGGTACGTTGATATATAACCTCTATTCGTTCAAACGTTCTATAAAGCGTTATATTTGTCCTGTAGCGTGGCAAACAGCATGAGACGTGTGTTTATTGCCGAAACACCGACGATGGCGATTGATTGGATACAATTAGAGGCAAATTCCACCGTTTTGAGTGACGAATTTTTGGCCCATCGCATCGGAATGATTCCGTTGATCAGCGACGACGTGCGTATTCTCATACACTATTATGCAGATTCTGTATTTTCGTCAATGTCACTTGTGGTTTTAGGTTGTAGATAGGATACAGTTTACGAGAGATTGTCAATGCATGGACTTCTGCCCAGAGTGCAGTGTCGAATTCACGTTGGACGTCAAATGCACAGAAGATCAGACTAGGCATGTGACGACGGCGGATTTTAAATCTAGCGATCCCAGGGTTTTGCCGGTTACGTCGCGGCACAGAGAAGATGACGCGAGCGAGTACGGCGAGACAGATGAGATATTAATTGTAAAGTTACGTAAAGGACAAGAACTGAAGTTGAGAGCGTACGCGAAAAAAGGCTTTGGAAAGGAACATGCTAAGTGGAATCCTACGGCGGGAGTGAGTTTTGAATACGATCCAGACAATTCGATGCGACATACGCTCTTTCCGAAGCCTGACGAATGGCCGAAATCGGAGTACAGCGAACTGGAGGAAGATCAGTGTAAGTAAATATGCAATTTTAACAGATTAAGTACTATACTGCGCAAAATCTGAAATTGTGTAACGTTCGAGCTAAAATTCTATGTGATTCTTAACGCGTTAAAAAGATGTTCATAGTAAACAGATTGTATTTATGTATTTTTAGATGAGGCACCCTTCAATTGGGAAGCTAAACCCAATAAATATTACTTCAACGTTGAAAGCAGCGGAGCGTTAAAACCTGAGAATATCGTGATGATGGGCATTGCTGCATTAAAAAATAAGTTATCCAATTTACAAACTCAGCTAAGTCATGAGGTACAAAGCGATGCCCTAAGCATCCACCATTAGGTAAATCTGATTTTATACTGCTCATAAGACTGTCCTGTTTTGCGTAAATAAACGTTTAATATGATTCATATAACGCAATTTTATCTGTCATTCAGTGGGGCAACAAAGATCAATTTAATGTTTATTACAGCGTGTTATTCATGATTTACTCCAGGTCTAAAATTATTCTAAAGCGCCTGTTGATATTACGCATTTTATATAGAAAAGTTACACGTATAAGCGAAATATACAAAAGAATACCTGAGTAAACGTACTAACGTAAAGTGGAGTAATACGGCGATTAAAAAAGAAAACAGAGAGGGACACAGAGAATGAAACTGCTTTCGGATACCTCTACCAAAACGCAGAGTTCACAGCAAATTCATGCTCTTTTATTGTACGTGTGTGCGAGTATCGATTTGCATATATTTTCACACACGCCTATACGCAAACGGACGTATAGCCGAGGATGCATGCATGCACGCATGCACGCACGCAAGCACGCACGCACGGTCGCACGCACGGAGGGCTTACATACATCATACTCTGATATATTCTCTATGCACGACAAATATTACGTGATATAAGTTGTCAGCAGACAAGATCAAGAAACAATGCTGGTAACGACGACGTCGGTTGTTCAGTGAGCCGTATTGTTCCGTCGACCCCGTCTTTTGCGGCTCCCACCCGAAGGACGATTCGTCGAAGAGGCCCATTGTTCGTAGAATCTCTCCGCTTCGAGCCACTCTTGGTACTTGTACCACCATTCTTCCCATTTAACGTAATCATCTAAACTCAGGTCTCGCAGGTACCCTCTGGCCTTGTAATAATCGTATCGTACGCGCACGTCGTCCCAACATTCGAGACCCCTCGGTCCTTGGGCTAAAAGCGATTCCGGGTAGTGTCCAGGAGGTGGTGACTCGTATCCCAAACGCGCGATTCTATCCTCGCCTTCTATCACGACTTTCATCGCGTTCTCCCCATCCTTCGTGATGCGCATGTTCTCCATATCTCGACGTTCCACGCTCCACTGTGCCATCTTGCCGAAACTAAAAAAGAAACCACCTATATTGCATACACTCTCCGCCGGACCGATGACGTAACGCATTTTCTCTCAGAATACCGTTCGGAAAGAGTCATTCTCGGTGGCCCCACATGGGACGCAGTTGATGAGCTATCGCTGTCGTCACTGGGCGAAGATTCAGGCGGTGGCCGCATCATCGGCGGTGCTCCGTGCGTCGTGTGAGTCTTTTCTACCTTCACGGGCTTACGCATCTGCGAAATGGAGCAAAACCGTCAAAGCACGCACGCTTGCCAGTCTCTAAGATAATGAACTTACACCGTTCGAGCAAGATAAATCCAACCGTCAAATCACACATATTTCCCTATACCTAACATACTGAGAACCCTTGCTTTCGTTAGCGCCGCTTATATTCATGCAAAAATATACACCGGGCAGCCCTGGGGCATCACATAACATGTAACATGCAACTATACTACGCAGATTCGCGTTGATCTTACGTACAACACCGATAAGATCAAAGTCGCTCACCAACGGTATCGGCTCGGGAACCCTGGGGTCCTCCGGCATCCGCGGGTGGTGTTTCTCTTTGCGCCGAACCTTCGCATCTTTTTCCTTTAGCTTGTAGTCCTTCTGGTGTCTGGGCGGCGGCTGCGGTGCTGGAGGTGGCGTTCGCGGACGCGGAAGAGGCGGTGACCTTGGTCGGGCACGTGGCGGCACCGCTCGCGAACTCGACGGGAGTACTTCTTTGGGATGTGTGCGCTGTCTCACCGGAGTCAAGGAGCGGGAACGCGAACGAGACGACGGAGCTACGCGGCGACGTTCCTTCGGCGAGCAGACAGAACACGAACGCCGGGAACACGTGCTCCCGGTACTCGGACTGCGCGCGATCGCTCGACCCCTGGTGTGAGAACGTTCGCGGGGCGACCTAGGACTACGAGCACGCGGACTGCGAGGTCGTGGGCTGTGCGGACTACGCGGTCGAGGACTGCGAGAACCGCGCGGGTGCCCTCGACTAGGCTCACCGCTGCTTGCTGTCGACCCGCCGACGTAGAGCTCCTTGTAACCGCTGTGACGCCACCTGTTGGGATCTTTCTCTTCGACTTCCAAGAGTTTTTTGTTCCAATAACTCGACTGAGATTCTCTGGCCTTTCGCATTACACTGTCCAGCTCTCTGCGCTTGCCTGAACTCTCTCCGTGCGGTCTGGGCTGAGAGACACTCGCGTCCATACGTAGTTTACTCGAGCCACTCCCATTCCCGCTACTACCTCGTCTTCTGTCGTAATCGCGTGACATTGCCAATAAGAGAAGTATATAATCTCTTCTGCGCGAACCTTTGCCAACTCTGAAAGCATGCGATGAGTGGGTATTAGAAACTGCTGGCTCCAGGACGTAGGCATACTGCGATCCGAGTAGCTACCCTTAAACGTTGAGGTACCGGTGCGCAGCAAAGGCTCGTTAAAACCGTTGAACCCAACTCCTGTGAGAGCAGTGAACACGTTAGTTCTCAGAATATGACATAGAGGCTGCTAGGGAGTACACGTCGGTTACAATCGGTTAGAGCCATTTTGGTCATCCGTGCGGGGTTGACTGGCCTACGTAAGAAAATGCTACTAGTCATAGAAACAAGCGCATATACGCATACACAGATCTATGCGTATATACGTTGCCGTGTATACATAAAAAAGAATCTGACTCGGGCGTCCGTGTAATACTGGATACTGTCGCGCGACGATGCCTTACCATCGCCACTCGTCCGCACGCTCCAGAATTGCAGTACACTTCGCTCCACGATCCAGTATCGTCGGTACCGCGCGGCGACGCGTCAAGAAAGAGTCGCGCCGAACATAGACATACGTCATGCGAGCGGGTGACGACGCGAGATCGCGACATCGGAAAGCGCGGCTCGGGGAACCCGGGGTGACAGACGACAAACACGTGCAAGACTCGCCCTCGAGCGTTACCCGGGTAACGCAGCAGCCGGCATCTGCGCTCGCACGTGCGAAAAACGTCCCGCGACCGATTCGTGGCTGTCGTCGTAGCCGAACGAACCGTCAGCGAAGCGAACCGACGTTGCGCGACGGCCGAGCGTCGGTCGAGCGTCGGCTGGGGGCGCCGCGGAGAAATCGCGCGTCGCCATTTCGGTCTTACGCTCGGCGCAGGGCCGCACTGGCGTCCGAAGCGTCGTGCGCCCCGAACTCGATTATTTACGCGACTTTCCTTGCGCCCCGATTACGCGCGCGGAGGTTCCTGCGGTCCGTGTCGGTCGGTGTTACACAGCGCGGTCGATCACACTTTCTCCTTGCTCACCCTTACCGTGCGTGACTTCACTAGTCTTACTGGGAGAGAAGCCGCGACCAGCGCACGTCGTCGAGTAGTCAAATTGGCGAAAGTGTCGGCAGAGACGAGAGCAGCGTTCGTCGTACGCCAGCGCCCGTGCGCTATGCTTGTCTTTTCAGCCCACCCCCCGCGCGCTCTCTCACTCTACACTCTCGCCACTCCGCCCACCTCAACGAACATCTCCGTTCCACTCCTTGCCTCTCGCCTCCTCGCTCTTACGCGCCCGATGGAACACCTTGAAAATCAATCTGCCAAGCGAGAGCGCGCGCGGCTACCAGAAGCGGAAATGCACGGCGTCCGTGCCGACCACCCAACTCTCAGACCTTCGTAGCAACGACACTCACTTTTTCAACGCGGCAACTCGGTAACTTGCATTTTTCCTGCACTCGGATCTCGGCGATTCACTTCCGCGTGACGTGTTGCGTGCACAGTGAGGATCGGTTAGAGAAACGTTCCCTGCGGGAAAGCCATACGAGAATGGATGGAGAATCGGACCACGGCCGTGGACGACGGTGGCTCCGCCGGGGTGTGCGGATTTCGGGCGAAGTTTACGGTCAAGGCACGTGCGCAATGTACGTCGGACTAATGCAGTTTTGCCCAATGGGAATGATATGCTATTTTCAGAAATTCCGTCACGGCCAATCCTGCGGAGCTTAATGATGGCATTAAACAGGGGAAGAGTCGGGTGGACTGAAATCGACTGATCGATTTCATTTTATGCTCGATAAGTGTTGCCCTCTGGCGGCAGAGATTCAAATCGTACACGTGCTGGCTGAGTTAATCTCTATCGAAACGGTTTGACAATCTAGAATTACGAACAGAATTAAGAAAATGGTAATTGCAATGGGATTTGAGGGCAGTGCCAACAAATTGGGTGTTGGTATTATAAGAGATAATGAAGTTTTGTCAAATGTCCGGCATACGTATATCACTCCGCCGGGAGAAGGTTAACTACTAGTTTCTTCATTGAATGTTTTTGTCAGATTAAGTTTGTATGTAAAAAGCTGTAACTTATGATTGCACAGGCTTTATGCCACGGGAAACCGCGGAGCACCATAGAAACCATATACACAATGTTCTGCAGGAAGCGCTAACCGACGCTGGGGTTAGTTTTAAAGACATCGATGTCATATGCTATACCAAGGGTCCAGGTATGGGTGCCCCGCTGACTGTAGCAGCTGTAGTTGCACGTACAGTAGCCCAACTACACAACTTGCCGATAGTAGCAGTGAATCACTGCATAGGCCATATAGAAATGGGTCGTCTGATAACTGGTAGTAAGAATCCAGTGGTTCTCTATGTGTCAGGCGGTAACACACAAGTCATTGCTTATTCTCGTCAAAGGTATCGGATATTCGGGGAGACCATAGATATCGCAGTTGGAAATTGTCTTGACAGGTTTGCTAGATTACTCACATTATCCAATGATCCGAGTCCTGGTTATAACATAGAACAGCTCGCAAAGCAGTGAGTTTCACAGTTATTTATTGCGCAAGTCACGGTAGATCCATTCCCAATTTTTCAATGCAGCGTTCTAACAGGGGTAAAAAAATGGCACCGTTGCCTTACGTGGTAAAGGGCATGGACGTATCGTTCTCTGGAATTTTGAGCCACATCGAAGAGCATCTTCCAAGTTGGTTGGATACAAAAGAATATACCAAGGAGGACCTATGTTTCTCATTACAGGAAACTGTGTTTGCCATGCTGATTGAGATCACAGGTAGCGCAACAAAAGAGACACTCATGTTTGCATCGTATTAGAATGAAAAATATTCCTGTTTCAAATCCTTTCCAATATTACAGAGCGAGCAATGGCCCACGTCGGATCGAAAGAGGTGCTGATCGTCGGCGGCGTCGGATGCAACGAGCGGTTGCAAAAGATGATGAGCATAATGTGCGCGGAACGCGATGCCATGCTTCACGCGACCGACGAGCGGTTTTGCATCGACAACGGCGTAATGATCGCAGTGGCAGGTCTGCATCAATTCAAAAGCCAAGGTCCGACCCCCTGGAACGAGACGACCTGCGTCCAAAGGTTTCGCACCGATGACGTGTACGTTACTTGGAGAGAATAAAAGCACTTGCCCGTCCTCCCGCACTTCAATCTCTCGCGAGCGTTCATCGTTCAATCGTCCGGTTCAGATAACAGCGATACGGTCTTGCCGGCCCGGAAACCGCCTTCACCCCCATCGCTCTCGGCACAAGTCGCGTGCTTGCGACTCCGCTGAGAATTAACTAGTTTCCTCAGCTACCTGCCAAGAACACCCCCTATCCGTCCGGCGTAAATCAGTCTGATTACGTCGCAGAAAGGAGAGCGTCGTTTCGGCGGTTGGCCTATTTAGCCGAATGCCTCTCGTGAGCACGCAACGACGACCATAATAACCGTCGCTATCGATTGACGGTTCTCGACGTCGAGGGGAACCACGAGTGTCTGTTCCGTTGAACGGGGTGGTATTGAACCATCCCATTGCGGAACGTCTAATGACGGGTCGAGCGGGGGTTTAGTTGACGAAGGTGGAACGAAGGGAATTTCGGGGACACGTGCGTCCGCTCCAAAGGGTGGTGGTTCGTGGGAGGCAGCTCGGAGGCAGGCGCAAATAGCTGGCCTTTGGCCAAAAAGCGCCTCTGGCGGCGGTCGCGTTGAGGGCCGAGAAGGAAGCGGTAGTTACGATAGTACAACGGTAGCAGCACCGGCAGTGGTGGTAGTAGAAGCAGTCCGTACGCGGAGCTGCATCGACAGTCGTGCGGCCAGTAGGCGGAAGTAGAACGACACTAGCATTCGAACATTTTACACGCCACGACGCGCCCAGCCTCCCTTTGTCAGCACTGCTAAAACTTTAATGCAAGGAGCGCTCTCCTCATCGATCAGACGCGCGCGAAACTTCGATCGCAGCGCGCACTCGCCCGTGTTGTGAAACAAATGTGACAGTGGAAGTGCCATTTCTCGTCTTCCCGAGTGTTATCGTGGGCGTTTTCGAGTGTGTGCCGCTACTACTGCTGCTGTTGCTGCTGCTAGTGTCTCCTCATCGTGGCACTGAGTCCGTCGCGATCGACGTCGGACGGGGCTGTCATCATCGCGGATTTCGCGATGCGTCGCTACTTTCCTGTACCGCTCGAACCACTGCTGCTGTCTGCTCCGTCGAACGACATCGTTCGCGCCTAAACGCTCGGTAGGTGAGTCAGAAAATCGGCTGACAGCGCAAACAAGCCTCTTGTTCGAGCTCGTCTATTTCCGTATAGTAGGCCCGTTTTCTCTTCCCGGCACTTGCAGACCGCCACTTCCTGCGTTAGACCCTTTTCTGTCTTTCTCATTCAAACTTTGCGCCCGACGTCCGATGAGACGCGGTGCAGGGGGATTCGTCGGAGGACCCTCACGACGGGCATCCAGGATCAAGTCAGCGCCATTCCGTTCAAGTAGTCGACGAGATAGTTTCTGCGAAAGCGGTCAGGCGACTCGGTAAAGGCGATCGATCGTTATTTCGCCCGCTGGCCGAGTGCTGGTGATAACATGACGCTTTTCTCTCCTGAACCCGTACGACGTTTCGTCTACGTTTGTTTCGATGCTGTGTCGCAAACACGAGCGTGTCAGGAGAAGCGCATCTCGGCATTTTTCTGACACTTCACGAAAACACAAGGGGAAGGAAGCGGGTCTCGCGAGAGCAAGCGCCTGCTCGTGAAACGCGGAGCTCGTCATCGTCATCCCAGCAGAATGGGAAAGTGCCAGGATGGATCGAATTTCGAGGACTCGAGCTCGCTCTACTCTTGACGCTGTCACGAAAAGTATATTTGTCAAGCCTTGGCTTACTCGCCGCGCTGTTACTTTGTCGCGCGAGACAATAGGGGACTAAGGTTGATGAGGGGACGCGCGCAAATTAATGGCGTTTTTGGCATCGCTCGAAATATCGGCCTTATGCGTCGTTATAACGGGAAGAGCAGCAAGGTCGTCACGTGTATTGGCAGTCGATCAGTTCCTCTCTACGTTCCATATGGCCGAGTCATAGTCGAAACGATCGAACGCTTGTCCGACTATGCTCGACCTTATCTACTCGCGCGCTGGACTGAAAATGGTCGTCCCGTACCACTTGCCGTTCGACATCCCTGCAAACGTGAAGTGGTATTCTCGTGATCGGTCACCCGATAAATTCGCCTGTCAATCGCGCGGTTGCAGAACGTTCAGTGACACACAGCTGCGTCTGCCTGTCTCGCGGGGAAGTTCTGGGTGTACACGACTGCAGGATACGTTCGATGCGATCGGGGGTGAACGGTTTGCGCGGGGCTTCGATCGAAAGAAGAATGTTGGAGGCAGTTGAATTATGAATGTCCGATACCCATGCCAGGTATCCTGGTTCGCGAGATGCTCTGGACGTGCAATCATTGTGTGTGGACGGCGCGTGCGCGTCTTGGCCAACGATCGAAACAGCACCGAATAATAACGAAATCGATAATGGGATCATCGAGCGTTCAAACAAGGTTGAAAGGGGAGGAGTAGGAGAGGCAAAATATGCCGCGGAGAAATGCCACAGCACGACCTTTAGACGAATAGGCCTATGCGCGTGACCGCTCGCAATTGCCACCCCTTCGTAATTTACCCCGATACCAAATATTGGGCCATCATCAGATCGATACGAATCGCGCGCATTACCGGCGGCCCCTCGCTGAGAAAGCAATCGTCGCGTGCCGCGGACTTACGGAAGCTGTTTCTCAGATAAAATCCGGGCAATTCGGTCGATCGTTAATCGTCGTTGGAAACGTGCCGCGCAACGTCTTTTTCGCGTAGTTCTCAGCAACGGTATATGAAGCACTTGCGTTCCGGGACAAGTGCCCACAATTCACTGCAAACTACGAGCACGGCCGCAGGTCGGTACTTAACCGTGTTCCAATTATTGACGAGAGGTAGAAACGCATACCACCCTTCAATGTTTCTTAAGACTTCGTCGTCCTTTTCCTCGCAGTCAATTTGTGTGCAGGAGCTTTCGCGACTTTTCGAAGGAAGTTGTCGTTACAGTAATGCATGCAAGTTTGGGAACCAATGTTTTCATTGACTTAACGCGATTAAAACTATTCGTGCGTTACGCTTCGCTGCTGGTTGTTGGCTGATGGTACGTTTAGCGGATTGCCTAGGTAGGTCGTCGTGAGAGGGAAAAAATCGATTTCCTTCTGCTCTCCCTCGATGAATCCGCCCACTTGCGTTCTCGTTTTCCGCGCTCTTCTCCGTTCGCTTCTAAAATTTCGTCATTACCTCTGGCATACGTTTTTTTCTCATTAACAGTTCTCCCGCGATGGTCAATGCTTCGCTGTATGCCGTTATTGGAACAGAGACAGCACACATTGAGGGAGCATTTCAACGTGCGCTTCTCCAAGAATCCAATTTCGACGTCCGATAGCTCTTATTGTACCGTGGAATTCTGAGAAAGTAGTCATTGAATGAACACGCACATTTTTCCGCGGTTTGGATCGCGTGGCTAGGAAGGTAGGATTTTTAGACCGCGCTTTAATGTATTCAGGACACTCGTATGACTGACGGCATGACGAGACACTCTCATTCCCCGGCATTGTGAACAGTGGGAAAAAAGGCATTAACGACAAATTAGGTCCCGCCGATGCGGACTATGTTATTTCGCTTTGTTATTATAACTATTTTGGTCAGTAGAGACTATCGCTCGGTGCTAACGTTTAGCGCGTGGCAAAAATAGCGGCGTAGGGTGATACTGTAATCGGTCGATTCCATGCCACGCACGTTTCGTCGCGCATTAATGCTAACATCACGACGATCTGCATTTTCGCCAGTTCGCTTCTGGCCGCCCCGAATGCACCGTACGCGACGGTCGGTTGTCATACGAACCCTCATGACTCAGCGAAGAAAAACGTGTCGCGAGAAATGCAAACGCGAGAGGGCGGAAAAATAGAGCTGAACGCCGAAAAGTGTTTACTACGCCCGGTATATCATATGCACGAGTAGGTGTACTATTTATACACAAGGTTAGTACTCTCTGACCCAGATTTTCTAGAAAAGCACCTGTTCCGATAATCCTCGCCTAATCGCACGTGCTTCGATACAAAGCGTGAATTGGCGCGTGCGGACGAATTCTCAACCTGCTCGCGTTTATTTTCGTCATGGATCTCGATGGTCCGCGGATAACGCCAGATTTTGTCCGCTGGTGACGAAAGGATTGGCTTCGACGAGTGCGTGAGCGAAATGTGGGAATAATCGGCGGGGCGCATGTTGGCCAGCGGATGGATCCGGGAGAACGAACCTCGGTGGGGCAGAGCGATGTCCTAATATTTCTTATCTGGCCACTTACAGCGACAATGGGAGAGATAGGAAGACAAAGAGCGGACAGTGAAGAGCCTAGGCGCTTTGTTCGTCTCTGTTGACACTTAACGAATCGTTAGTACGTCGTCCCAGCGCGTGCTCCAGCACGCGTGCTTGTACTCCACGTTAAAAGTTCCTCGCGAGGCCTTCAAGGCTCACTTGGCTACTCGACACTCCGAAGAAGTGTACTTTTTTCGAGGGGACCAGTTGTCGTAGACACCGCTTTCTCGGCGACATTACGCTTTCACTCGGAGTTTCGAGCCATCCTGAGGGGCGGGTGATTAGCATGCCGGCCGTTTTCGCAAGCTCTCTGTCTACTTTTAAACCGACCTTAACGCGTGATCTCGTACTGACCGTGCGCTCGTGGTCTAGGTCAGCTATAAATGATGGTAAATTGGCGATACGTTTCACCGACGATGCGAACCTGCGTTTGGCCGAGTGAAAAGTAATGTTGACGGTGTACGTCAGGACAGTATCGCACACGGTAGCTGTTGTTTTCGAATCGACCGCAAGGGTTACTGGCATAGCCGGTCATGTACCTTGCACAGCGTATCGACGAATACGTCCCGTTCTTGATACGTGAGTCGACTCGCACACGAAAACCCCTGTTCCACGATAGGGAAGTCAATTGGCAAAGACCAGCCCGCACATGGTACAACGGGTGTCGGCTAAGCATGCGATCTTATAAGATTTTACACTTTAGACTCTCGTGGCCGGTGATACTTTAATTATTAAATTCCGGGTGGTAGCCATGTTGCGATCCGTACCGAAGCTTTGACGATGCACACTATAAAATCCGCGAAATAAAGCTGTTAAAAGACGCGGTAGCCATCCGGAAGGTAAAAATGCCAATTTCCCAAGATCCTGAAAGCCGCGTAACGCACTCGGTAGAACGCATGTAGACTTTGAAAAGCATTTGACCCAGTCGCCAGCGGTACGTTCTGAAAAGTGTGTAACACAGTCCCCTGCGGCCGTTTGTCCGGCTTCCAGACGATGACGCGACGGTGGTGGTGCGTCCGCGTGGAGTCCAGGATGCGGGCGTTCCTGGTGTACGGATGAGGCGGAAGAAGAGAAACAGAACCACCGCGGAGGCGGAGGAGGTGGTGGAGGCGGCGGCGGCGGAGGAAGACGGGAGCACGGAGCGTGTGGGGGATAGAGCGCGGGTGGAGTCAAAGGGGGGCAGGATCGTTCGATCGGAAGAAAGCGGAGGGCAGGCTGCGTGGACAACGAGGGGATCGAACGTCCGTGCAGCGTCTGGCGTCGGTCATTGGCAGGACCGGGCGTCGGGGAGCTCGCGGCGGCTCCTCGTTCGATGCTAAACGAAAGGCGGTTCGAGGACACGCTGGCGGACAGCGAGCGTAATGGGAGCGCCGTAGTGACGTCGTCGTCGTGCACGGTGCCCTACATCGGTGCCGACCATCAGGGCTTCGTGTTCGAGGGTGGCGGCACGACGGCGCTGCAGCGGCCCGGTGCAGCTGCATCCGCCGTTGGCCTAGGCGGAGGTGGCGGCGTAGGCGGCGCTGCTACGATCGCGAGCTTAGCGCAACAGCAGCAAGCGCAGGGGGTCCAGGGGACGTCGGGAGTGCAGGGAGGCGCACAGGAAGGCGGAGGAGCGCAGGGTATAGCGACCGGCGGAGGCGTAGCGGGCAACAAGGAAGTGCGCTACGCGTCTCCTGCGACGAGCGTCGTCGGCGTCGGCTCCACGATCGGCTCCACGATCGGCGGCGGAGTGGGTTCGGGAGCGCCCCTGCCGCCACCTTTGCCGGTGGCGCTACCTTTGCCGCTACCGCTGCCGCTTCCGCTGCCTCTCCCGCCACCCCCGCCGCCGCCCCCGCCCCCGCCTCCACCGCCGCCGGTGCCGCCTGTGCCGCCGCCGCCGCCCCTGCCGCTGCAGATGCAGCAGCGGGCCTACTCGAGGTCAATGACGTCCCTACCACCGGAGCCCTTCATGATCATGCGATCGAAGGCCCTCAACAGACGCGTCTCCATCAACGTCGGCGGCGTCAAGCACGAGGTGCTCTGGCGTACCTTGGAGAGGCTGCCCCACACGCGGCTCGGCCGCTTGCGCGACTGCAACACGCACGAGGCCATCACCGAGCTCTGCGACGATTACTCCCTCATCGACAACGAGTACTTCTTCGACCGACATCCCAAGTCCTTTAGCTCGATCCTCAACTTCTACCGCACCGGGAAGCTCCATCTCGTCGACGAGATGTGCGTCCTCGCGTTCAGCGACGACCTCGAGTATTGGGGCGTCGACGAGCTCTATTTAGAGAGTTGCTGCCAGCACAAGTATCACCAGAGAAAAGAGCACGTGCACGAGGAAATGAGGAAGGAGGCCGAGTCGCTGCGCCAGCGGGAGGAGGAGGAGTTCGGCGAGGGCCAGTGCGCTCAATACCAGAAGTGGCTTTGGGACCTTTTGGAGAAGCCGACCACATCAATTGCCGCGCGGGTGAGTTGTCGCGATGATATGCGGTGATGTAGGCGGTGAACATCTCCCGGCGCGCTCACTTTCGATGCTAGTTATGTGCCGCAGGGTGGCGGGAGGGGGAGAGACGGATTTTTCTCTCGGACCACTCCGAATGTCAAAGGCGCGACTTGAGCACGTTTTTGCGCCAAATTCGCCGCGCGTAGCTATCTGCGTACCCGGCACGCCAACGTATGCGACCCGTGCTACGGGAGGAAAAATTAGATGATCTTTTTTGACCGCGCTCGGGTGCCGGGGAAACTTGAACTTGAGCCAAACGAGTCCAAAGACGACCACGCCGCGGCGCTTAGTGTTTTGGTAGCGACCGGATTAAAAGTAACTCATAACCGGGGAGAGTTTGCGCGTTCCCGGTTAATTAACATCTTGACCCGAGCGTACGAGATGTTGGCACGTGATATCCATCCGATAGTATCTTCCAAAAACCAAAGAAACTTTGACCGCTCGCACTTTGTTCTTCAGCAATCGTTTATTCGACGAAACTTACGATGTCTCCACGTTTACAGTCTGATCCGGAGCATAAATTCGACCAGAGGTATTACCAAGTCGACATTAGAGCATCAATTCGACGTAGGTCGCATTTTTACACGTACTCGTATACATAGACGAAGTCATAGCTGAGAATACGTTTGCGTGGTTTATGAGTTTGAATACGTACGCACACACAGATTAGATTAGCGTCCGTTTTTGCCGTTGTGATTACTACGAGACTCGTTACTGCCAGTGTACCCTTATTGTTACTGCGCATTAAAACCTTTCGGCTTGTCGCACATTTTCGCATTGGCTCGATTCGATTTACACCTGTACGCGTACACGTTTTATTTGACGATTCAAGAAGTATCGATTCTTCCCACTGTTGGCCCGATTGAACCACAGTTAGCCGAATTCAATTTGTGTGACAGCCGAACGGGCATAGTTCCTGAACGACATGCCAGTGAGTTTGTGCGCTAGACCAATTCTTCGTTCTTCATTCACTGTAGCTTGTTACGACGATCACATCGGTTAGTGCCTCTACATCTAAGTCATCAATGAAAGATAGCTGGGTAGATAGATAGAGAAAGAGAACATGCGTGCGCGCGCGCGCTCGTGATGTGTGCGTGTAAGAGAGAAAGAGAGCAAAAGTATGAGAGAGATAGCTTTCTTCCTTATAGTTTACCCAGGCAGTATAAAGTAAGTATTCACGGTAGTTGAGAACAACTTCAAATAACGCACACCGATTGTTTGCGGACTCGTTCACCCCTTGTGTCGATGTCTGTAATGTGTATTCTGTTTCTAGGTTGGCCTCAACACGATACTAACGCCTGTTTTCTCTTTTATATGACCCGGTCCCCTTTTTAGCTTTTCCCAGACCCATGACCCTACAAAAAACGCGTATACTAAAAGTACGTTTAATTGACCTATCCTCCGATGATAATGGGAGTGCTTAATACGCGATTACCAGGTATCACGTAGATTCTTTCTCGACACCGCTCCCTACGAAATATATACATAGTCATTTCGCTACGAGCGAATTCAATTCGATCTGTACTAATAAAGTATCGCGCGACATTGGCAAACATGTGAGTAATGATCGCTTCACGTTGACGATTGCGATTCATCCCAGAAACGATCGATTGTCGAACCCGAAGACGATACGCGAAAAGAAATATGTAATGATTTCAGAGACTAATAGTTGGCACGATGATTAATCATGGATCGTTGACGATGGTGTGTCGTAGAGTTAGAGACTATTTAGGAAGTAGACGTAGTGGAGTGTGGAATGCGAGAAGTAGCGTGTGAAGAAGAGAGAGGTGAGAAAGGCGTGTGGGACTGTGCGAGTGTGATGGCTACGTAGCACGTATCTAATAACTCTAACTCGCAAATATTTCTTTTCGCGTCTCGTCGCACACGGCGGAAGTAAAAATTAGAAAAGTAAGCGGAAGACAAAGGTATTACTTTAATGTGAGAGAATCTTCAGTGTTGTCAGGCGGCGCCTCTTTTCGTGAATACGTTGTCGTAGCAATTGTCTCAATATACTCGCCGTACACACCACAAACAATACACATTGCACACACTGTTGCTCTGAGATTGAAGAATTTGTGCGGGGTATTCACATGGCACCTTTGGTACTTTCCCTCACCAGCTCCCCTGTTCATTCCCAGCCGTTTATTCGCCGAGCTCGAAACAAGCAACCTCGGGAGACATCTCTTTGCCATAAGTGTCGCACGGAAGTCCGGCAAATGTCGCACAGTGAACACAGCTTCCCTCTACCGTAATGGCTGCTATGGTGCTCACGTATCTGTAAAAAAAGTATCGTCCTCGTTACGTGAATGTATGTTCAAGCACCCGCACGTAGCAAGGTGGACAGTAATCGCTGTTTGCTCGAAAGCTTCTCCCTCGCACGAGCCCAGAGATTGGCTCCTCCCACACAAAGTGCGACGCGACGGCATCGTTTACGAGTAGCCAGACCGTTACCGTTTTTCCCTAACGTGGCGTGTTCGATACTGACGCACCGTCTAACGAAATTCATCCACGGCCCGACTCGCGGGCGAGGAGGTTTTCTCTTTCGTTTCGTTCGATTGGCGCAGCCACGCTACCAGTTTACTGCTACGACGTTTCAGACAATTATCTTGGCCTGTCGAACCACGTCAAAACATGCCAGGAAGTAACGTCGAACGTTTCGAACGTGCCGGTGTCAACGTTTCCACGCTCAAATCTTATCGTTTCGAGTTTTCCACACACACGCACACACGCACAAATACACGTATCAGCGTGGCATCGTCGAAAACGCAAGTCCGTGATGTTGCAAGACACGTGTAAGCGCACCCATCGGATGTACTGCATGCCAAGTTGTTCTTGCTGCTGTTATTATGCCCGCGACACGTTGATTTCCTTTTTTCTCTCACATTCTTTCGTTCTGCTTCAAACGTTGCATTATGTACAGCTTGTGTCAGTAAATCTGGACCCTGGCCGTTTAAGACCGGTGACCCCTGAGGTGTTACGCTAAGAACTGTCACCACTTGCGGATTCTAATGCTCTTGGTCTTTGGGGATTAATACGTAAAAGACGAAGCCATTTGCATGCGATTGTCCATTTAGGCGGTGCGTAATACAGAAATTGCATTTGTGTATAAACACGAGGCAACGAGCAGAAAACCTCACTTTTGTTCAAAATATTTCAATGAAACCCATTAAACGGTTAGATACTACGCGCCACTAGAATGACTTTGTTACGAGTAGCGTTTTTATTGAAAAAAAATGTATATTTTTTCGTATTGTAATAAATTTAAATATTCATGGTACAACCGTGGTACTGATGTAATTTGCATGCTTTCCGGGGCAAAGCTATACAAATATACAGTTCCATCGTTATTAAAGGATTAAAAAAGTATAACCCAATTTTTCAATATTCTATCATTTATAGTATCGTCTCTCAACATTGAAATTGCCGCCTAAATGCACACTTTCGCGTCAGTTCCAAGGATCCAGCAGGTTATTCCGGTTGAATAAATCACAACATTCCAGACTGGTACCGTTTATTTATACCATCGAAAGAACGCATATCTCCTGCCGAAACGTTGGAAACTTATAATTTTGTTCTAAATTCTTATGAAATATGTGACTGTAGCCTCATGCAAATATTTGCGCTTTTGGCATAAATCATTTCTACGCACACGAGCATGCGCCGTGGCATATATCGTCTGTATGCACAGCTATCGTCGACGTTTTCGACAGCGAGCGCTTTCGAATAGGACTGCCAGCACAAAAGATACGCATAAACTTGAGATTTCTGTCGGAACGTCGACTTAGCATGTGGCGCAGTCGGAAAACGTCGCATCCAGTGTCCAAGTTTGCTGAGACAAGCTATATATCCGTAGTGAACCAGGCTCGAGGGCGTGTACTTCCTCTCCGTCGATGCGTTCGCGCAGCAGAAGAAAAAATATGTTGCGCATCGTCGAAGAGAATTGTCCGCGTCCTTCCAGCAAAACGCCACTTCACCGCAGCCTTCCTATCTTCACGCATACTACTCTCGATTTGCGAAGCGAGCGCCTCTTAATTATTTCCGCGTTTTTATACTTTGAACACAACGACCCCGACCGGGGTTGCGGTGGTCGACGAATTGATTTCGCACTGTAGCGATGTCGCACTGGCAGACGGCAAACTATGGACAGCCAGGGAGAAAGCAGCTTCTTGAGGATATGTGAGGGAGAGAATGTGAGAGCACGTGTGGCATCGAGAGAGTGTGCGAATGGAACGCGTGCGACAAGAGACACAAACTGAAGGAGGCTATAGCGAAGTGGATGAGAGGGAGCGGGGTTTTGAAGGGACAAAAAGGTGTTGTGTATAAACGCTTGCCGAACAACGTGCAAACTTTTGTGAGTCGAGCGACGTCGGGCAGACTGCCTTTAAACGACGAGAGACTCCTCGGTACGAGAGACTTTTCGGTCTCCTTTCAAATTGGAACATTCCAATTTTGCCTTCGTATAAAATCAGCAAGAGTGAAAGATGGCGTGACAGAGAGATGGGAGAGCGAGAGAGGGAGAAAGTGGAAGATCGTTGTTTCTCTTGTAATTATACTACTAACCTAGTACGTTCATCGTTTATCGATGCAAAAAGAAAGCAGATATGGGACCTGCGTCACCTTACGCTGATTGGCAGCTTGCTTCGGTATGTCATATGTGTTCGTGTATTTTTCTATTCGCTTACGTTGTTTCATGGACAGACATTTTTCTACGCCTACGTTTCTGTTTGCATTCGCCTTTGTATTTCTTTACACGCTTTTCCTGACTGTGACCGCCCAGCCGTGTTTGGCAAGTATTCGTCAGTCGAAGTTAGGGGAGGCGAGATAGGGTGTGTGCGCGTGCGAGAGTGTGTGTGTGCGAGAGAGAGAGAGAAAGGGAATAAAAAACGCCATTGGACTTTAAGAAGACGCCCCGGTAGTTTCGAGGTAAACCGTTTATACTGTCGTGAACGTTCCTCATCCTCGTTGATTCTTAACGGTTCGTTGACGCTTCAGGACCCTCAATTCGTTTCGCAAAAGTCACGGATTTTTCGTAACTTATATAGGCACTTAATAAAAGAGCGCAAAGAGACGCTGTCGTCTTCTCTCAGATGGTCGTAACTAGTGGAAGTATAGTAATGTAGAGTTTAGGGGTTGAGCGATCGCTCTGACTTTGTTTATGATTCGGCCCGTTACCGTCGCTTTTCCAGGTGATAGCCGTGATATCAATACTCTTTATTGTGCTCTCGACGATCGCACTAACTCTCAACACCATTCCTAGTATGCAAGTGAATGATGAGAAGGGGAACTTTCAAGACAATCCGCAGCTTGCGATGGTGGAGGCCGTGTGCATCACGTGGTTCACCCTCGAGTACGTACTTAGGTTCAGTGCATCGCCGGACAAGTGGAAATTCTTCAAGGGCGGGCTAAACGTGATCGACCTGTTGGCGATCCTCCCGTACTTCGTATCTCTGTTCCTGGTCGAGACGAACAAGAACGCGACCGACCAGTTCCAGGACGTGCGCAGGGTAGTGCAAATCTTTCGTATAATGCGGATCCTGAGGATCCTGAAGCTGGCCCGCCACTCGACCGGGCTGCAGAGCCTCGGCTTCACCCTGCGTAACTCGTACAAGGAGCTGGGCCTGCTGATGCTCTTCCTGGCGATGGGCGTCCTCATATTCTCGAGCCTCGCCTACTTCGCCGAGAAGGAGGAGCCCGGGACCAAATTCATAAGCATTCCAGAGACCTTCTGGTGGGCGGGCATCACGATGACCACCGTCGGATACGGCGACATCTACCCCACGACCCCGCTCGGCAAGGTGATCGGCAGTGTGTGTTGTATATGTGGTGTCCTGGTAATCGCGTTGCCCATTCCCATTATCGTCAACAACTTCGCCGAGTTCTACAAGAATCAGATGCGGCGGGAGAAGGCGCTGAAGCGGCGGGAGGCCCTCGAGCGGGCAAAGCGGGAGGGCAGTATCGTGTCCTTTCACCACATCAACTTGAGAGACGCGTTCGCCAAGAGCATGGACCTCATCGACGTGATCGTCGACACGGGTAAGGGACGAGCTCAACACCGACCTCTGTCTATCGTCCACCGTCTATCGTCTGTCCGACACTTCGAAGCGAGCGCCACGCTTCCCGTTCTTCGATCACTTCCTCCTAATTTACAGCTCTTTGCCTCGTGCGTACGCTATCTGCTGTCGAGGGGACGAGCTTTTCGCGACACGCAACGTCAACAGCACGGCCCAGTCGCTCGAATTTCTTCCATGTTAACGTGTGCCTCCGCTGCTTGCGCGTGCCGTTGACGTTGCGCGCAAACGTCTTCTCGCGTTGGAGAAGGGGATTTTGTGGGTTGACCAGTAAGAGGACGGGCTGACGACGAGTTTCCAACAGGTCACAACATGTCAGGCGTCGACGGGAACAGCACAGAAGGCGAATCCGCGTGTGGTCGGGGCCCGGCCCAGACTGGGCCCGGCTGCTATCGTAACTATGAGCATTACAGTCCATCGCGACATCGTCGCAGCGCCTCGTCCTGCTTCCCGAATCTGCCGAATGACCTGCCTGCGACGCCCGACAGCCCCAATCGCCGGCTACTCGATTTCGCCCAATCCGTACCAGGCACCCAGAACGATACCGACTACTTTCACAACGAGGTACCGGCGCAGCACATCAATCAAGCCAATACCACGCCGAGCGTAAGTCCTCTCCAATCGTATCAAACCGATCTCTACTTTCCATATCGAATAGTCGCGCACGATCGCGCGCGCCCGTGCGCGTCTCTGTGTTTCTTTTAAGCGAGCAGTTTCAATTGGTCCACTCGACGTTTCACGTCCGCTCGTCGTTTCAACTACGACTTGTTCAGTCTTTTGAGATAAAGAACGCATGATCGTTGTACATGCGGAGGTCTTCGGGAAGAACGTTCAGTGGACCGCTCTCTGTAGGTATTATATGTGTGTGTATGCAAAGGGTGCACGCGTAAGTGGGGTGAGAACGCACTTACGGTATCTGTCACAATAATGCTCTTTCCAATACCGGTGCTACCGTCAAGAGCCTAGGGCACAGCGATGTTAAGTGCATTCTGACTTCCGGAGCACCCTGCATAAATGTATGCCAATTACTTCTTTCGATGTGACGTGTCGTACGTGCGCGCCTAGACATGGACGCCAAACTGCCTTCGCAGTTAACGCATTGACTGCCATGCCGACCAGATGGGTGATTCTGTGAGTCGCAGGGGTTCTGGTCAAATGTATGTTTACGCATCCGGGATTATACTATCATTAATGACGATGTTCGTAAACTATTGCGTTCCGTAGAATCGTCCCGGCAACGTGCGTGTCTCCCATCTTCCACGTGTTTTAGGCGATGTCTTACAAAAGATTCTGGATTTCTCAACTCATTTGTGACTTTTCGGAATGGATTTACACTCCTTTTAAATGTTCATGAAGACAAGTCTATCAGAAAATGTCAGTTTTTTACCCTAACGTTTGAACTATTTTTCATCCTTTTTACATTTAATTTCGAATATATATTCGAAAGTATTTCAAATTATACTTCCTCTGGTTTTATTAGTTGTCTTATATTTACTTGGACATACTGAGCGGGTGTTTAGTTTTTCCATTTAAAAAGATTGAGTATTTTCGTTCGGTCATTTCATTGAGTTTAACGCAGGATTCTGGATATTAAATGAATGAAAAATAACGTTTTGTAAAGTGATATAAGGAAAGACGACTACGCTGAGGAAAGTTTAAATTAATTTTTCTCAAAACTACATTACGTGGCTAATGTCATATCTACCGTTAGCTTGATCAACTTAAACTTTTACATAGATATTATAAAATTTATATTATCCTTGTTTCAAATGAGTTAATATCCTCAAATTGATCACTATTATGGAGTAATTAATATAAAAAGTGCAGTAAAATAAGGTGATTACAATTTTTTATTGTACCATTTTTGCAAAAACCCATTTTTTCTTTGTCCCAAGCGTACTGACTGTAGCCATCGAAACAGTTTAAGAAATTGCTTGATTCTTCTATTTTTGGAACGGTCGAAATCGTGTCAACGAACCCATTAAGTTTGTTCTCACGTGCCATCTATCTCGCCGTATTTATTCAAACAACATTTCGTTGTCTCACAAAATCACTATTTTTCCCAAACTACCTAAAGCTCAGCGACCGAATAATAATTTACTCTCAGCTCAAATGACTCTCTTTCAAACATTACAGATCCGTCATCGACAAACGTGCATTTTACCTTGATATACAAAGGTATTGTCTATTTTCTTCAAAATTATCTGTTTATGAGCTGTACGCAGACTTTCGCAACTCACTCTATGTTTTAATCTCTTTCAACGCCTCCGACGCAGTCTAAAGATAACTTTTCAAAACATTTCCACCTTTCACGACACGCCACGTAAACTCGTATCGCGCCGCGGGGAAAGTATCATGCTCGCTGCTGAAAATCACCCACTTCGTGTGGCAGTCAATGCGCTAACGAGGCACCTGAATGACGCAGGTTCCCGACGAAGTATCCACTTCCGTGCGGAGAAAAGTTACTCGTACGCCAGTAGCTTGCGCGCTCGTATGTGAACGTTTGTGGTTTTCGCGGGGGGCATTCAAACATAATGGGAACGCCAACGTGCCTTGCGCGAGTCTGCGAGAACGAGAAAGAAGCACGTCAAGCAACGATCATGCGTTTGTCACGCGACCGTTGCAACTTTCAATGCCCGTTGACAAATCGGGACGATAAATCGACCGGAGCTTCTGTTCGTGAATGAAATGCCCTCGACTCGATGAAGTCGCTGTCACGCGACGCACGAGGTGCCGATCGACAACTTCCTCGGTCTATTCTTTCGAACGCACGCGGAAACGCAAGTCGTACGCATAGCAAGTCTGCAAGCGCGGATGACCCCCGACGATCCTACGAGGCACTACTGTTCGACCGCTCGACACATACGGACGAGGTTCGCGTGATCGAGGGTGCTTCTCACACAACTGCCAAGCATGAACCGGGCAACCCCGTATAGCTTGTCTCAGTGAACCAGGACGCTGGTCGTTTTAGGTAGCCCTAAAACGAGTGATGTTCTATGCAGAGCGAAGGGTACCTCCAGATTTGCGTGCTCTTATGTGTACGCTTTTGGGAAATTAATGAGGGCGTGCAGGTGCTCGACTTTACGGGTCAGGTGAGGGTTCCGAAAGTTTGTAAGGTTAATGTATCGGCAAGTGAGGCTGGTCGGTCGGGATATCAAGCTTTAAGATGTTCAGATACCCGAACGTACAAACAAGTCGGGAGCTAAATGTTCATAGTATTCGCGTATCCGAAGCTCAAGTTAGGTCAGTGTCCTAAATGAGTCAAGTTCTATGGAGAGCAAACCTCCACATTTACGTGCTCTTATGTGTACGCTTTCGGAAAATTAATAAAGACGTGCAGGTGCTCGACTTTATGGGTTTGTGGGGGTTCCGAAAGTTTGTAATATTAATGTATCTGCAAGTGAGGCTGGTCGGTCGGGATATCAAGCTTTAAGATGTGCAGATACCCGAACGTACAAACAAGTCGGGAGCCAAATGTTCATAGTATTCGCCTATCCGAAGCTCAAGTTAGGTCAGCGTCGTAAACGAGTCAAGTTCTATGCAGAGCAAATCCCCACATTTACGTGCTCTTATGTCTACGCTTTCGGGATATTAATTAAGGCGCGCAGGTGCTCGACTTTACGGGTCAGGTGAGGGTTCCGAAAGTTTGTAAGGTTAATGTATCCGCAAGTGAGGCTGGTCGGTTAGGATATCAAACTTTCAGATGTTCAGATACCCGAAGATACAAACGGGTCGGGACCCAAATGTTCATAATATTCGCCTATCCAAAGCTCAAGTTAGGTCAGCGTCGTAAACGAGTCAAGTTCTATGCAGAGCAAATCCCCACATTTACGTGCTCTTATGTCTACGCTTTCGGGAAATTAATAAAGGCGCGCAGGTGCTCGACTTTATGGGTTTGGTGGGGGTTCCGAAAGTTTGTAATATTAGTGTATCTGCAAGTGAGGCTGGTCGGTCGGGATATCAAGCTTTAAGATGTTCAGATACCCGAACGTACAAACAAGTCGGGAGCCAAATGTTCATAGTATTCGCCTATCCGAAGCTCAAGTTAGGTCATTGTCCTAAATGAGGGAAGTTCTATGCAGAGCGAAACTCCACATTTGCGTGCTCTTACGTGTACGCTTTTGGGAAACTAATAAGGGCGTGCAGGTGCTCGACTTTACGGGTCAGGTGAGGGTTCCGATAGTTGGTAATGTTAATGTATTCGCAAGTGAATCCAGTCGGTGAGGATATCAAACTTTCAGATTTTCAGATACCCGAAGGTACAAACGGGTCGGGACCCAAATGTTCATAACATTCGCCTATCGAAAGCTCAAGTTAGGTCAGCGTTCTGAATTTGTTATCGAGTCGGGTCGTAATCTTGAAAACGGTTCGTTACGTCCGTTTACACTGCGAAACAGAGAAGTCCCTTCTAATTCTGAATGTAAACTCGAATCCGATTAACCAATCATGAAAAAGATCGTATATGGTTACAAGTTTTCGAGATCTGGTGCCGACTGTAGCTTCAAACTCGCAGGTAGCCGCATGTTAAAAACTTTCAAGATCTCAACCCGACCCAAATATTCAGAATATTCGCGTATCGAAAGCTCAAGTTAGGTCAGTGTCCTAATCGTTCCTAATGTTTGGGTATCTGAACTTGTAATTGAGTCGGGTCGTAGTCCTGAAAATGGATCGTTCCATCCGTTTACACTGCGAAACAGAGAAGTCCCTTCTAATTCTGAATGTAAACTCGAATCCGATTAACCAATCATGAAAAAGATCGTATATGGTTACAAGTTCGAGAACTGGTGCCGACTGCAGCTTCAAACTCGTAGGTAACCGTATGTTAGCAACTTTCAAGATCTCAACCCGCCCCAACTTCAGCTTCGGATATCCGAACTTTACAAACTTTCGGGATCCCAACCTAATCCCGAGTTACATTTCCAGCCCGACTGGAATGTCGGGTATCCGCACACTCCTAGGAATTAACGATTTTAATGCCACGTCGTACAAACGTGCTATTTAGATATCAAATATTGCCATCGCATTTGGTCGCGATACTCAATTCACGATTAATTCCGGTTAATTTATAGTATTTTTCGTGGTAAAAACAACAGAATGCGTTCGCGCTGCTGGCCATTTTTGCTGACACTATTCGAGACAGTTTTTAAAATGACCCGTGGTGCTAAAATGGTTGATGAAAGCGTGTGAGCGAGCTGATTATATACTGGATAAAGAAATAAAATATTTCATGCTTCTGTGTCAGCGATAAAACGACGGTCGGGCATGTGAATGGAAGTAAAGATATATGTTAAAAAAAGAAGCACAAGCGACAACAGAACAGCTTAAGCTCACGCTCTCTTAGTCGGAGGGAGTCGAACAAATGTCAATAACTTTGAAAGCATGAAACTCAGGGTGTTCTAGAAATTACTACTATCATTTTCTTTCGTATTCGTACAAAAACGCGTACTTTTAAAGTATAATAATTTTATTATTATATTTTATTATTTATTAAAATACTTTTAAAGGACAGTGGCTATGAAAATGTTCAGAAGCCTACAATTTTGCCCTAATCTCTCATCATACAATTAACCGCATCTAGTATCCCAAAACAAAGCTACTTTCACTCTTAATGTAAGTACATTTTTTCTGTGTCACTTTTTCGTATTTTCTCATTCGGTCCGCTAATGACCATACAATGTCAAAGACAAATGACACATAATGAAACATTACTTAAGAGACCCTTACACATGCGCTAATACTATACATGCATCGCGATTGTGATCGTCACGAACATTGTTGCATATAAAATTAATGTTGATGGTACTTAGTTTGACTATACTAGTGTCACTTTAACTTCGCAAGCATCACGTGGGCGTCCCATTTTGGGTTTATGTGATTTTACTACCCCTCCCATGCTAAAATTGCGCATGTGCAGTAACCGCTGTGTGGTTTGAATCGTACCCACACCAAGTTAATCGATTCGGCACTCAATAGTGAGATACGCAAAGTGTCAAAATGTGCGTGACGGCACACGTATTTGCCAAGGAGTGGGGGAAAATTTAGTAGGTACTGGCACTAGAGAAGGGGTAGCGAAATTTGCCAGGTTCAAGTGACACGACCTTATATACTTCGTGAAATGTTTATTATGCGCAGTTTATTAACTAATTTATTTGCAAACTGCAAATTTGTGCATATTTTCGAAAATCTCTATAATAGTGACGCAGTGCTAAAAAAGTAATTGTTCGAACAATTTGCAAAGTAAGCAAGAAAATGCGACATATTGGCAAAAAATGTAAAAACAAGAAGTGTTCGGCAGTTCTTATTTTTAACCATTTGCAGGAGTGGTACCAACAGAAATAGATCATATTTTGCTTTCTAATTATCTTTTACATCATTAACATGATTGAAAACGATATAATTCTATCATCCGTAGAATCTGAAATTTCGACCTATAGAAACTCATCGTTGAAAAATAGAGAAAACGTGCGGAACCTACGGTAGAAGTAAGAAAAAATATTATCTATTCACATTTTTTTACGCTATATGTGTTACAGAAACTGCCGAAAACATATACAAATGCATTGTTTATAAATACTTACTTAACAACCTAAAATTCCGCGGAAAAACTACGACAGACCGCCATAACTACGATAGAATAAAGAAAAATAATATTAATAACAATTTTTTCCTCTGTAGACATTATAAAGATTCACAAACATCTTGCTTTTAGAAAGTCAGTTCATAGACTATCGTTTCACGGAGTAATTACTCTTCGAAGTTGATCAATGTACAAATATATTCCACATAACCATATTGCCCCTATATGCGGCTAGTGGGAATATGTGAAAGTGTGATTCTAGTGGGCTATTTAGTGTAGATTTCGATAGTGCGTCACTCCTTATTTACAAGACTCCTGGCGAAGAAGAAAAATGCGTTTTCGCCATGTGAAACAACACACGGAAAGCATACAAGGAAAATTACGAGTAAATGGGGAAATTTCTCGAAATAGGCAAGACCACGACTCGGCGTAGTCAGAAAATGAAGCGAGAAAATGGCGCGTGCAGGGTCCACGTTCGCTGAGACAAACTATACACCACGAATTCTCATCGGCGTCCGAAAACGCGTTGGCGAGTGACTTTTTTGCGCAGAACTTTTGCCGTTAGCCGCGTTTCTAGCCGCGTGCGAACCGACGATCCGAGGAGCCCGAAAGAACATCGCGCGACCACGCGTGCACTTTTCGTTGTCTTCCGTGTCCTTCTCCACGTTCTTTTTTTTTTTTTTTTTTTTTTTTTTTTTTTTTTTTTTTTTTTTTTTTTTTCTATCGTCTGTCGCCTCACACGTCGCGCGGAACTTCGCCTCGAAGTCTCTGCACGCACGACCCCAGAGTGTCCGAAACTGACTGCGGGCACGCTTCTTTCTCCGGTACCTCACGCTCATACTCGCTCATTACGCAAAGGACCCACACGACCGTCGAATGTACCGAGAAATAAGCGAATCTTCTCGTACCCCACCGGTCCCGTTCATTTTCTGGAAAAAAGAATCGAGGGGGAACAGCAAGGATTGGCGTTGACTTACTTTATTGTTATTTAATTGTGGCAGTAATCTCGCTGCGTTTCGGGGTCCTTGGGCACTATCTTCACGAGTCATGGTTTCATCCTTGATTTCAAAACTACTTTGGCGTCAGTGATATGACGAATTATTTATAAAATTAGGTATTAACACATTGACAGTCGGCCCGGCGAAAACGCGGGTTCCTGAATCTGTCGTTTGAGTGGCGGCCCCACGATGATGTGGGTTTTTCTTTGCTGGTATGAATGTCTTACGCATCGAGTTGTATTTACTTGCCAATTTTTCGGGAAATACCGCACTTGCATTAAATATTAAAACTTTTGTTTTCTGTTTACGTTATATATATGTAATAATCGACCATGAAATGAGGAACTGTATTTTTTTCTATAATCATAAATTAAAAATTTCGATTTTGTTTCTATTTTTAATTACCGTTAAATTGTATGTGACGAATATGCAAATAAAGTGTACTATTTTACGAAAATATATAATGTTTTGAATATTTTGTTGGCTATTCATTGATCAGAAACAAGGGAATAAGGCCGGTGTTTCCGATTTAAGTGGCCGATACTTTGCCGGCGCTGAGGCTTTAAATGTCTCTTAGGTCGCCGGCTGTCAATGTGTTCGAATGTATTCATATATTTTTGTAACACATTTAAAATGATAACAACATTAGTGATTTAGTAATTAATTTAATAATCAATGGCAGGTTTACGGGACCTATCAAGTATTTTGATAAGTTTCGAGTCTCACGTGCAAAGTTACCTGATTGCGATTAACGGAGTGATATGAATATGTATCCAAATGTATTTCTTGCACAGAATTCCGATATCAAATGCTGTAGGTCGTATACCTGCAACTTTTGCCATAAAACTAATATTACATAAATATTAACTTCAAATATTAATAACTGTTTTGAGATCGACTTTTTAAAGCGGAACTACATAACTACGAAACTACATCACACAATAAATTTGTTTTATATATATATTTTTTCTAAATTTACGCGTCAAATTGTATTATTTTCCACGATGCTAACTGATAATTCATTGCCAATCGGGAGATGTATTACATAACACACATGGTGTGTTCTTTGTTTCAAAAAGGCTAAATTACATACCAATAATTTGACTAGTACCATTGTGATTTACTTTAAATATTAAATTAATCATTAGTAAACAATTATCACAGAAATGATGCCAAAAGGAAAAGAGGAACCGTACAATAAGTTAATATATTGAAATACGGAATCCAACAAGCCTGATGTTCCAACACTGGCTGCGTGCTTAGTAAACAGTTTTTATAAAACCGTACAAAAATACTACGTCTTTGAGAAGGGCGAAACGTGAGGGTTTTTTAAATATTAACACGTTGACTGCCAAGCGTATGTTGCTACGTTAGAACCGCGATGCGATGAAATACTGCAGAATATGACTAAACCGTGCAAAATTAAGGTAACGCAGAATTGTTAGATGCTAAAGTACTGAAGCACCGTTCCAATATCAATTGCTTTTGCAAGATTGCAAATTCGCTTCATTGCAAATTTTTTGTATTTTTAGTAAAATCTTTTGTAATGTTAGAACTGCAACACAATGAAATACTGCAGAGTATAATTAAACCGTGCAAAATTAAGGTAACGCAGAATTGTTAGATGCCAAAGTACTGAAGCATCGTTCCAATATCAATTGCTTTTACAAGATTGCAAATACGCTTCATTCCGAAGTTTTTGTATTTTTAGTAAAATCTTTTGCGCCGGCCACCGGTGACCACCTTGACACTCAACGTGTTAAAATTCGATATACCAATTTATTGCCCAGTACACGCAAACCTTGCGGAGGACAAACTGACTCGTATCTAGGGTGGCCCACGACTCCGAAACTCCGATTACTGACCCAATTAAACACTACCAAAGAAAGTCAACCGAAAACCCGGTCGTTTCCCATTAATTCTCACTTCCCGCGGCTGACAGAAAACTAGAAAGTGAAATTCTGTGGAAAGGTTCGCAAGCGCGTAGCACACGCCACGGACACGGACAACACGCGGAACACTCGTATCGGACAAACCTGATTAGACGTGAACGTGTTGAACGTTCGACCGGCCGTTGTACGGCAATATTCGCGCAGTCGGCCGGGTTTACGCGTTGTGCCACGTTTATTCAGTTCTCTCAGCTCGTTATCTGTCAACTCTGACGGTGTTTCGTTGTCGATATGTTACAGGCAATGTCCGACAGTGCGCATTGACCCACCACCGTTGAGTGCAAAGCCGCCGAAACATACCGTCACACACACAAATTAACCTACTAACATGTCGGACCTTGCCGAAACGATCAAGCGTTCGAGCGAACTGTGCGGGATCTCTGCTAGAGTGTATCGCCATAAGTACCGCCAGTCGCACTCAGACTCTTTACGCATCCCTCCCAGATTACTCTTGTCCTAAGTCACGTCTTGTACCGAGCGATCATTCTCCACGACGGAATGAGAGCTTTCCTTTCGCTTACGATCGTCCGCGTCCCCTTACGCTGACGATTATGGTGATGTGATGGTGACTGCGATGACTATGACGTTTATGTAATCGCTGTACGCAACAATACCGTCGAGAACTAGAGAACTAGGCACGAAGCGAGGATCCGAGTGTTTAATCAGTGTCGCACCCGATGGCGGCCGTTGCTCCGTACAAAATGTCTCTCTGTGCAAACTGTCCTCGCGCAATAACAAACAGGGTGATTCTTTCGTTTCGCGCGCTCTACGGATCATTCCAAGTCAAACGATTCGCCCGTCCATGAACTTTTGATACGTCGCCTTTTATTAGAGAGCATCGTATAGCCGTCGTTTGAAAAGAATCACCGTATCGCATACGCACACACGTACTTGCGTCCGTGATAAAGTATAGTGCGCGAGAATTCAAGAAGTTTTAATACCGTCGACGTTAATGATCTCTACACACACACTTGTTAACGCTTCGTTACTTTCTCATCATTTTACGTCTCTGTCTTTCTATTTCTCTTCTCCTTCCTTCTTTCTTACTTTCTTTCTCTCTCTGTCTCTTAACCCCGTCTTCGACTGTCCGCCCTTATCTCTGACTGTCTCCTTTCCACAGTAAAACTTGAGTCGATCGTTGCGTCTTTCGGTCCGAACTTTTCTTGTCTCACCGACAGACACAGTCGTGTTCGCTCTGTCGATAATTGATTACGTTAATTATTTCAGCAAGAGAGTGCATACCGTCTTAAAGGTAGACGTAATTACGTCCATAGGCTTTTGATCGAACGAGTGTATAAATAGATTAACCTTTTCCCGCACGCAACGTCGTGTGCATGTATACTGCACGATACTCATTACGCTAAACGTCGAATTGTCGTTTTTACAATTTTACCATAACTACCGTCACTCTCTCTTTCTGTCCGTCGGACACGTGCGGTTAAAGGTTGAGCTGGCGAGAAAAGCCATATGTACCGGACCCGTGCTTTCATAGTCGAGAGGTTTTCCATACGAAGGCCGACAGTCTGTAGCGTACTTCTTGTAATCCGTCGTTATGCAGCTTGTAGGCGAGTTGAATCCCCTGATTGCAATGAACGCGTACAGACCGCTTTGACCGAAGGGTAACTACGCACGAGGGCTGACTCTCAACTTGCGAGCGTAGATCTTATTATGGGCGCTAAAAGTTCCTTACTCACCGTAGTATACGTATTACGTAATGCTAATGGAGCCGAGAACATCCGTGTTCTCGTAACACTGCCTGTACATAAGGTATCTTATACCGACAATATTACGATCGGCTGTAACAAGCACTTACTTACTTAAGGGAAATACATAATACGGTGCCGATGTCTGTCTCTTCTTCCTATCGCCCGCAATGAACAAAGCATACGCTTCGTCTACCGCGACTCGCTAGCGAAAAAGCGTAAAGATCGTAGAAGCGGCGATCGCTACCACCACGGAGGCCGTCGTACACAAGTACAGACAGAATCGTAAGTAACCGGAGTCAACGATAATCGTTAACACGTCGTGTCCACATTTCCGGTTGCCGACACTGTCGTTCTTCTTTCACGGTCTACACGGTTTTCTTATTGCAGTGAATTCTCTCACATTGACACCGCAGTTGTTTCTCACATTTCACCTATGCTGCTCCTACGTCACTGTAAACATGGTTCCTGTGCCTGTCGTATTGTAAATTGTGTCAGTGAGGCGTGCGACTCTTTGATACGTGCTCACCAGTTGACCGAAGGACTTTTCTATTTCATTCCTTTTTATTTGAATATTTTTTTAATTAGAATCACACCAAACGTCACATAAATTGAAACACATTTGTTTGCACCTATTATGTACATGTTGGATGTACACGTTTTCCACAGTGTTTTACATTCGCATTTTATATCAAATGGGCATATGTTATTTTTAAGAATTATCTATTAAATTACAATTCGAAAAATAGTACATTCACCTGCCTCTCACAGTAACAGTCGTATATAATATTGTTTTTGAAATTGCGCATCAAACGATGGGCTGTTCCTTATATTCTCCAGGCATATGTATAGATTTATGCATCCGTATAATGTCGGGTTTTTTAATTCAATCAAAGTAATAACAAAATAAAATGCCTTAATCAGTATAAGTAAATATACACCGAATTATGTCATGCCTCATTTTTATAAAAAAATCTCATTATTACGTTAATAACTTTTTTACATACAAAAAAGTCAAAAATATTATACATCGCGTGAACTTAAATTTGTTAACGGCGTATAGTTAGGTTCCTGGACGGATTCTGTTTCTTCAATTTCACCACATTATTACAAACTTCTTTGAACGTTTTGACCCAGATGTGGATCTTCCTCAATGGAATATTTGGAACTTCAATGGGAAAAAAGAAGTGCAGAAATAAAGCCTATATTCCAGAGAAAAAGTGAATAAGTGAAGTAAAGTGAAACAAGAAAAAAAATTAAATTGAAGCAGAAAATAGAAATGATACAACATCAAACAATTTTATATTAACACATTGCATGCAGGTATATTTGCCGCAGCCTTACGCGTGTAGCGGACGTTCTTTATCTCAAAATGAACTTCTAGAAACAATGCAAATCGTTGCCCTGCAACAGAAACACCATATTTACAATGCCCATCGTATTTCTACGATATCAACTCTTCAGCGTAAATCTATTAACACGTTGGCTGGTCACTGGTGACCTGTGCAAAAGATTTTACCAAAAATGCAAAAAATTTGCAATCCTGTCAGTGCAATTGATATTGGAATGGTACTTCAATACTTTAGCTTTTAAAAACTCTGCGTTACCTTCATTTTCACGATTTAAGCATACTCTGCAGTATTTTATCGTTATATCGCTATATTATATTATTTATATTATATTATTTATGTTATATTATTTATATTAACGTGTTAATAATAGGTGTACAACTTTGCTCCCGCCGTTTTTTGCATTGGACGAAAGGGAAAAACGGCGGGAGCAAAGTTGTGTACCTATTACGTTTTTTTTTTACGTGACCCGCGCTTCAGGGACAGACTCCGAAAAACGTAAAATTACGTTTCCCGCATGCAATGCGTTAAAATAATTGATGACCTCTGAACTAATCTATTTTAAGATTCATTGTTCGATCGTAACGACCACTGCGTCGAAACATCCGGATAAATTTGTAAATCTCTGGTGCAGGCGAGGACACAAAACTCGTCGAGGAACACGACAATACACCATTAACAATTCCATCTTTTTTTTATCTTATTTATATTATATTATTTGTGTTATATTATTTATATTAACGTGTCAATACGTTTTTTTTTACGTGACCCGCGCTTCAGGGCCAGACTCCGAAAAACGTAAAGTTACGTTTCCCGCATGCAATGCGTTAAAATAATTGATGACCTCTGAACCAATCTATTTTAAGATTCATTGTTCGATCGTAACGACCACTGCGTCGAAACATCCGGATAAATTTGTAAATCTCTGGTGCAGGCGAGGACACAAAACTCGTAGAGGAACACGACAATACACCATTAACAATTCCATCTTTTTTTTTATCTTAGTTATGCGTTGCATTTGATATTCTGGCTTTTAAATCTTCCCTCGCGCCCTTTTGTTCGGAGAACTCGAAAGGCGTGCTCCGAGGCTGGGGTACAATGCACTTGTCCCCCAAACTGTCACCGCCCACGCCCGAGCTGGCTGTCAATGTGAGACAATTCACCGCACCTGATTGTCCGTTTTTCGTGCCAACGCTTGCGCACCGTGTGTACACAATGCACATCGACACAAACACGTCTACGAGCAACTGCGTCGTGTGTACGTTTTTAATCCCGCGCCGCGTCCGTCCGTCTGACCAAGACACGAGCTTTTCTACTGCGCCACCCTCGCTCGTTCAACATTTACGTTGTTACGCCTTTTACGTTCACCGTCTGTTCCTTTTCTCACAGTCTCTTCCGCTTGTGTTCACGACGAGATGTCTCCCTGCCGAGCGGCGTTCTCCTAATTTCGTCTTGTTTCTCCTGATTTCTCTTAGCCTGACCGACTTTCTCTTACTCTCCTGATTTTCGTTGTCGTTCGCTGCGAAGGTACATGTCTCTCTGGCTCCGTGCGATCATACGTTACCACGCTGTCTCGTACTACGTCAAGCGTTGATTCTCGACTTTTCGTAGAACTCGTCTCGAAAAGCGCTCGCGTCGTTTGGCGAGATCGCGCGAAAAGAAGAATGTAATACCGGGCGGGCGTGAATTATGTCCGAAACCCCCTCGCCAACGAACGACTCGAACACTTTCGATGCGAAATAGGCCGAGCGATACATCACGATTTTTAAGTAAAACAAGACATTGTGTGTGTGACATTTGTAGGATGAAGAGAAAAAAGACAGCAGAAAATTCGAGAAAATTGATGAATTACCTAGCGAATTCGAGTGTTGCTTTTGTACTACGAAGGTATTTACGATCACTAACGTTCTTCCTCTCTCACACACACTCTCTCTCTTTCTTTCGTTTTCTGTCTCTCCCCCCACTCTTTCTCTCTTCTCTCTGTCTTTCAGCTTTCGTTCTCCCACTCACTCTCTGTGCCTCTGTCAAGGTGCATCCGGACCGAGCAAACATTGTTGAACGACAGTTGATCAACACACAGTTCGCGCAGGGTGTACGTGTTGATCAACAGTTGCGCAACTGTTGGCGATCTGTTGCGATATGTTCGCTCTCAAGGCGATACTTCAAAGAAAATGTTGCCGAACAATTCGCCCAACAGTGCTCATAGTGTGGACGCGTTTTTTAAACACTCTATCATTTTTATTGGGTTGGAGGGAAAGTTCTGTCGTATTTTTAATAGGCAGGTAATTTTTCTTGTAAATAAAAAAAACATCTGGCTAGTAAGTCATTCGGATTTTTTTTTTGTTTTTTATAAGATGCTGTATAATATAAAAATAAACGTCCTTTTTTACCGTTCATCATTTACTTGTGATATTTAAAGTGAAAAACATGTCAGTAGATAAAGTGCATTTACGACAATGCATTTTGTATGAATTCCAAAAAGGAAGCAACGCATTGGTTGCATGTAAAAATTTATGTGCGGTATTTGGAAAAGATATTGTAAATGTTCGTACTTGTCAAAGAGCAAATTTCGTTCCGGGGATCTGAGTCTCCAGGACTGGACGACCATCCAAGATCGATAATGATGTTTTGCGATCCATGTTGGAAAATAATCCACATTTAACAAGTCGAGAAATTGCAGAAGAGTTTGGCATTCATCATACAACACATTAAATGTATTATGATTAACATTAAACACATATCTTTATAAATTAATTCAAATATTTTCTTTAAAATACGACAGAATTTTCCCTCCAACCCAATATTTACCGAAGGGAGAGTTTTATTACCGGTTTTCACTTTGCTTTAAAACATGTCTCATGATTGGACTGAAGAGGAAGTTCTAAAGTTGATAGAGTTGATAAAGGAATATCCCAATATATGGAATACTGAAGATGATGCGTACAAAAATAAAAATAAACGTATTGACGCATTCAACAACATAGCTTCAGCTCTAGGAACTTCGCGAAAAGAAATTGAGCGAAAATGGAAAGTTCTGGAAACTCAATTTAGACGAGAATGTGGTAAAAGTGTCACAAAATCCGGTTAAAAAGCAGATGAATTGTACATTTCTCATTGATTTGGATACAAACATTTAATATTCTTAAAAAACCGGAATATGCCGAAACATACAAGAGATGCTCAAATAAAGTTATCATTAATCTCGTCTTCACACATATTGTTTCCCGAAAGTTTGTATGTTTTTTTGCAATTTTGGGATCAATAATTATGTTGAGATTTTCAAATGTAGTTGTATCTATTCGAGTAAAATTTTTGAATAACTGTTGGTCCTCACTCCTTAATTCTGATAAAAATTGTCGCTTTCCGTTAGCTTAAATATCTGTTTGCCACCGTCGCCGCTTTCTATGGTTTTCTCGCGATAATTTTCTTTTTATTAAATAAAGAATAGTATGGAAAGGTATAGTAAAGAAAATAACAAAGCACCTTTTTCGTTGCTCATCTTTACAACTACTTTTGAGCGAACACTGAAGCAACTAGCAAGCCAATATTTCTGAACAGTCGCTCAACTTCTCGTACATAAAATTCGCCAACTGTTGTTCAACCGTTGCTCAACTGTTGGTCCTCACTCCTTAATTCTGGTAAAAATTGTCGCTTTCTGTTAGCGTAAATACCTCTTTGCCACCATCGCCGCTTTCTATGGTTTTCTCGCGATAATTTTATTTTTATTAAATAAAGAATAGTATAGAAAGGTATAGTAAAGAAAATAATAAAGCACCTTTTTCGTTGCTCATCTTTACAACTACTTTTGAGCGAACACTGAACCAATTAGCAAGCCAATATTTCTGAACAGTCGCTCAACTTCTCGTACGTAAAATTCGCCAACTGTTGTTCAACCGTTGCTCAACCGTTGGTCCTCACTCCTTAATTCTGGTAAAAATTGTCGCTTTCTGTTAGCTTAAATATCTGTTTGCCACCATCGCCGCTTTCTATGGTTTTCTCGCCATAATTTTATTTTTATTAAATAAAGAATAGTATAGAAAGGTATAGTAAAGAAAATAATAAAGCACCTTTTTCGTTACTCATCTTTACAACTACTTTTGAGCGAATACTGAAGCAACTATCAACCTCGATATTTCCGACCGGTCGATCAACTTCTCGTACGTAAAATTCGCCAACTGTTGTTCAACCGTTGCTCAACTGTTGGTCCTCACTCCTTAATTCTGGTAAAAATTGTCGCTTTCTGTTAGCTTAAATATCTGTTTGCCACCATTGCCGCTTTCTATAGTTTTCTCGCGATAATTTTATTTTTATTAAATAAAGAATAGTATAGAAAGGTATGGTAAAGAAAATAATAAAGCACCTTTTTCGTTGCTCATCTTTACAACTACTTTTGAGCGAACACTGAAGCAACTAGCAAGCCAATATTTCCGAACAGTTGATCAACTTTTCGTACGTAAAATTCGCCAACAGCTGATCAACTGTTGGTCCTCATTCCTAAATTCTGGTAAAAATTGTCGCTTTCTGTTACCGCATATATCTTTTGCCACCATCGCCGCTTTCTATGGTTTCCTCGCGATAATTTTATTTTTATTAATACGAATGCGAAAGTAAAGCATTTTTTTCGTCGCCCATCTTTACAACTACATTTGAGCGAACACTGAAACAACTAGCAAGCTCGATATTTCCGAACAGTTACTGAACTATTGGTCCTCACTCCTTAATTCTGGTAAAAATTGTCGCTTTTTGTTAGCGTGTAAATATCTCTTTGCCACCATCGCCGCCTTCTATGGTTTTCTCGCGATAATTTTATTTTTATTAAATAAAGAATAGTATAGAAAGGTATAGTAAAGAAAATATAGTAAGTAAAGAAAATAATAAAGCATCTTTTTCGTTGCTCATCTTCATAACTACTTTTGAGCGAACACTGAAGCAACTAGCGAGCCAATATTTCTGAACAGCCGCTCAACTTCTCGTACGTAAAATTCGCCAACTATTGTTCAACCGTTGCTCAACTGTTGGCCCTCACTCCTTAATTCTGGTAAAAATTGTCGCTTTCTGTTAGCTTAAATATCTGTTTGCCACCATCGCCGCTTTCTATGGTTTTCTCGCGATAATTTTATTTTTATTAAATAAAGAACAGTATAGAAAGGTATAGTAAAGAAAATAATAAAGCACCTTTTTCGTTGCTCATCTTTACAACTACTTTTGAGCGAACACCGAAGCAACTAGCAAGCCAACATTTCCGAACAGTTGATCAACTTTTCGTACGTAAAATTCGCCAACAGCCGATCAACTGTTGGTCCTCACTCTTTAATTCTGGTAAAAATTGTCGCTTTCTCTTACCGTAAATATCTTTTTGCCACCATCGCCGCTTTCGATGGTTTCCTCGCGATAATTTTATTTTTATTAATACAAATGCAAAAGTAAAGCATTTTTTTCGTCGCCCATCTTTACAACTACATTTGAGCGAATACTGAAGCAACTATCAACCTCGATATTTCCGAACAGTTACTCAACTATTGGTCCTCACTCCTTAATTCTGGTAAAAATTGTCGCTTTTTGTTAGCGTGTAAATATCTCTTTGCCACCATCGCCGCTTTCTATGGTTTCCTCGCTATAATTTTATTTTTATTAAATAAAGAATAGGATAGAAAGGTATAGTAAAGAAAATATAGTAAGTAAAGAAAATAATAAAGCACCTTTTTCGTTGCTCACCTTTACAACTACCTTTGAGCGAACACTGAAGCAACTAGCAAGCCAATATTTCTGAACAGCCGCTCAACTTTTCGTACATAAAATTCGCCAACTGTTCTTCAACCGTTGCTCAACTGTTGATCCTCACTCCTTAATTCCGGTAAAAATTGTCGTTTTCTGTTAGCTTAAATATCTGTTTGCCACCATCGCCGCTTTCTATGGTTTTCTCGCGATAATTTTATTTTTATTAAATAAAGAATAGTATAGAAAGGTATAGTAAAGAAAATATAGTAACTAAAGAAAATAATAAAGCATCTTTTTCGTTGCTCATCTTTACAACTACTTTTGAGCGAACACCGAAGCAACTAGCGAGCCAATATTTCTGAACAGACGCTCAACTTCTCGTACATAAAATTCGCCAACTGTTGTTCAACCGTTGCTCAACAGTATTCGCTTAGCCCGGACGCACCTTCACTCTCCATCTGTCTCTTCTGCTCAGTCTTCGTTTCGCAGCGGCACTGTGCACGCCAATGGACATCGCGATACTCAATGAACGATCACGTTTGTCAATCTCACGCGATCGGAACGTGCAAGCAGACGCATACGATTCCACGCTCGTCCGGCGGTCGTATGCATTGCCGTTATCGTATTCCAAACACTAGCGTACACACAGTCACGACCGTAGCCAAACACGGACATTCGATCACGCAAAAACGTACAGAGCGCCAACTTTCACGTTGCAAGGATACTTTCTCCTTCATTCAAAGCTTTAGGCGCAACGTAGCTCGTCTGCAAACTCGATATTGCGTGTATGACTCGTAATTTTATAGGTCAAGGCACGTATCGCGCCGTATCACCGTAATCGAAATGACGGTCACGCAAAGCGTTACACGCGGCCGTGCCTTAATCCCATTGCACAATGAAAATAATAGCCGGCAATTGATGGGGTAGGTGACGGGCATTTACACGACGCTAACACGTGAACCGGTATATGGTGATTAGAACGATACCGATGCCATTAATGATATTCCGTCGAGTCGATAGCGTTAGTACTTGGAGGTAGTATAGAAAATATTCGTGCATGAAACAATTTTGAACGATAGATCGTGAGATTGTCATTTATTGACTAATTGTTTATACTCGGAAATCTCTATAGTGGATACGGTGCAAAAAATATTTGTGCGGACAATTTGCGAAGTTAACGAGAAAAATACATGATATTACGGTTCTTGCTTCCGAGTATTTTATAAAAAAGTTTGTGGCGTAAGCAGGTCATGTTATTGCTCCTAATTATGGTTCATGCCGCTAATATGTTTGGAAATGTTGTATCTACGTTATACCTAACGTTATAACTCTACCATCAGCGGGGTTCGGAACTTTGCGCTAATGAAAATTATCGCTGAGGGATGCGGGAAAACATGCAGGAACAATTATTCAAGAAAGAAAAATTCGTAATAGTTTGTAACTATTTTTTTGCACGGTACCTACTCTAAACATTTCAGAGAATATACACAGATTCGTTATTTATTAAAAATGAGTTAACACATTCACTGTCCAAGCATTTTCTTAAGTTGACCCCGAACCTCCAATACGAATAGTATAAGATATATGGGCGGTCCAGATGTTAATAAATTACAATTTCAAGAAGTATTGTTCAAAATTGATCGGTGTGCGAATACCTTCTACACTACTTGTAATTGGAAATATCAAAAAGTACTTGACATCAATGATTGATTACGCCTTTGCTGCAATTGGTACAGAACCAATAATATGTTGAATAAAAATTCAAGTGATACTTCACGATCGTATCGATAATTGTTTGATACCTGACGAAATTTTCGATAGCCAAGTAGGAGTTGCATGAGACGGCACAGAAATGGATGACTAGACTGTATTCTACTGTCCCGAAGCATAAATAAATGCCATCTAAGAATAGATCCAAATTCGATGCCTTTCCGGGATATAGATATTTTCTGATTACGATAGAGTATTATCGAAATGTTTAAAACTTACTTAAAGAATATGTTGAAAATTGTTCAAAATTGATCGGTGTACGAATACCTTATACACTACTTGTAATTGGAAATATCAAAAAGTACTTGACATCAATGATTGATTACGCGTTTGCTGCAATTGGTACAGAACCAATAATATGTTGAATAAAAATTCAAGTGATACTTCACGATCGTATCGATAATTGTTTGATACCTGACGAAATTTTCGATAGCCAAGTAGGAGTTGCATGAGACGACACAGAAATGGATGACTAGACTGTATTCTACTGTCCCGAAGCATAAATAAATGTCGTCTAAGAATAGATCCAAATTCGATGCCTTTCCGGGATATAGATATTTTCTGATTACGGTAGAGTATTATCGAAATGTTTAAAACTTACTTAAAGAATATGTTGAAAATTGTTCAAAATTGATCGGTGTACGAATACCTTCTACACTACTTGTAATTGGAAATATCAAAAAGTACTTGACATCAATGATTGATTACGCGTTTGCTGCAATTGGTAGAGAACCAATAATATGTTGAATAAAAATTCAAGTGATACTTCACGATCGTATCGATAATTGTTTGATATCTGACGAAATTTTCGATAGCCAAGTAGGAGTTGCATGAGACGACACAGAAATGGATGACTAGACTGTATTCTACTGTCCCGAAGCATAAATAAATGTCATCTAAGAATAGATCCAAATTCGATGCCTTTCCGGGATAAAGATATTTTCTGATTACGATAGAGTATTATCGAAATGTTTAAAACTTACTTAAAGAATATGTTGAAAATTGTTCAAAATTGATCGGTGTACGAATACCTTCTACACTACTTGTAATTGGAAATATCAAAAAGTACTTGACATCAATGATTGATTACGCGTTTGCTGCAATTGGTACAGAACCAATAATATGTTGAATAAAAATTCAAGTGATACTTCACGATCGTATCGATAATTGTTTGATACCTGACGAAATTTTCGATAGCCAAGTAGGAGTTGCATGAGACGACACAGAAATGGATGACTAGACTGTATTCTACTGTCCAGAAGCATAAATAAATGTCATCTAAGAATAGATCCAAATTCGATGCCTTTCCGGGATATAGATATTTTCTGATTACGATAGAGTATTATCGAAATGTTTAAAACTTACTTAAAGAATATGTTGAAAATTGTTCAAAATTGATCGGTGTACGAATACCTTCTACACTACTTGTAATTGGAAATATCAAAAAGTGCTTGACATCAATGATTGATTACGCGTTTGCTGCAATCGGTACAGAACCAATAATATGTTGAATAAAAATTCAAGTGATACTTCACGATCGTATCGATAATTGTTTGATACCTGACGAAATTTTCGATAGCCAAGTAGGAGTTGCATGAGACGACACAGAAATGGATGACTAGACTGTATTCTACTGTCCCGAAGCATAAATAAATGTCATCTAAGAATACATCCAAATTCGATGCCTTTCCGGGATATAGATATTTTCTGATTACCATAGAGTATTATCAAAATGTTTAAAACTTACTTAAAGAATATGTTGAAAATTGTTCAAAATTGATCGGTGTACGAATACCTTCTACACTACTTGTAATTGGAAATATCAAAAAGTACTTGACATCAATGATTGATTACGCGTTTGCTGCAGTTGGTACAGAACCAATAATATGTTGAATAAAAATTCAAGTGATACTTCACGATCGTATCGATAATTGTTTGATACCTGATGAAATTTTCGATAGCCAAGTAGGAGTTGCATGAGACGACACAGAAATGGATGACTAGACTGTATTTTACTGTCCCGAAGCATAAATAAATGTCATCTAAGAATAGATCCAAATTCGATGCCTTTCCGGGATATAGATATTTTCTGATTACGATAGAGTATTATCGAAATGTTTAAAACTTACTTAAAGAATATGTTGAAAATTGTTCAAAATTGATCGGTGTACGAATACCTTCTACACTACTTGTAATTGGAAATATCAAAAAGTACTTGACATCGATGATTGATTACGCGTTTGCTGCAATTGGTACAGAACCAATAATATGTTGAATAAAAATTCAAGTGATACTTCACGATCGTATCGATAATTGTTTGATACCTGACGAAATTTTCGATAGCCAAGTAGGAGTTGCATGAGACGACACAGAAATGGATGACTAGACTGTATTCTACTGTCCCGAAGCATAAATAAATGTCATCTAAGAATACATCCATTCGATGCCTTTCCGGGATATAGATATTTTCTGATTACCATAGAGTATTATCTAAATGTTTAAAACTTACTTAAAGAATATGTTGAAAATTGTTCAAAATTGATCGGTGTACGAATACCTTCTACACTACTTGTAATTGGAAATATCAAAAAGTACTTGACATCAATGATTGATTACGCGTTTGCTGCAGTTGGTACAGAACCAATAATATGTTGAATAAAAATTCAAGTGATACTTCACGATCGTATCGATAATTGTTTGATACCTGACGAAATTTTCGATAGCCAAGTAGGAGTTGCATGAGACGACACAGAAATGGATGACTAGACTGTATTCTACTGTCCCGAAGCATAAATAAATGTCATCTAAGAATAGATCCAAATTCGATGCCTTTCCGGGATATAGATATTTTCTGATTACGATAGAGTATTATCGAAATGTTTAAAACTTACTTAAAGAATATGTTGAAAATTGTTCAAAATTGATCGGTGTACGAATACCTTCTACACTACTTGTAATTGGAAATATCAAAAAGTACTTGACATCAATGATTGATTACGCGTTTGCTGCAATTGGTACATAACCAATAATATGTTGAATAAAAATTCAAGTGATACTTCACGATTGTATCGATAATTGTTTGATACCTGACGGAATTTTCGATAGCCAAGTAGGAGTTGCATGAGACGACACAGAAATGAATGACTAGACTGTATTCTACTGTCCCGAAGCATAAATAAATGTCGTCTAAGAATAAATCCAAATTCGATGTCTTTCCGGGATATAGATATTTTCTGATTACGATAGAGTATTATCGAAATGTTTAAAACTTACTTAAAGAATATGTTGAAAATAATTTCCTTCTATAATAATACATGCTTCGGATCAATGTTTAATAAAGTTACGAAGACGTTAAAAATCCGTGATGTATTTCGAATTAGTTCATCCATGTGTAAAATTTATGCGTGAAGTACTCATTCCCTTAACCCTTCGCGGTCAGCAGATTTTGCTCTTAAGAGTAGCAGCAGGTCGGATAAAATCTAGCATTTCGCAGTTACTTTCCCGTACAGAATTTAAAATCAATATATGGATATTAAAATACACAGAATTTGTTGGAACTGATTTGTTGTGTTTATTACTACTTGTAATAGGTCAGAATACAAATTTTTAATCTTTGCACTGTTCTAAAGAATGATATTTCGCGAAACAATCGCCGATATGAAGTCCTGGCTTTCGTGTACAAGTATCACAGTACGTGTGTATTTGTAGTCTTTTTCCCGCAGTTTTCCTGTCGGAACATACTGCACAATTTTTCTTGCCTCCTGAACGAATTGTATGAAATTCATTATTTAATCTAATGTCTATGAATGACGCTGAAGGTTGCGGTGTAGATAGTGTTTGGTATCGGAAATTTCCTACTAATTGATCGACTAAACATTTTACAAAATTTAAGTGTGTTATTGGATTTCCGTTTTCTGTTGTTTTGTTATTTTACACAGTATGAATGAGTTGATGACGCACATCTCCATGCCTCAAAAAATAATTGCATCTTCGGAGGTACCCGGTGCGGGGATATCGACTTCTACGACGATTTAAAAATGTCCTCGCTACGGGGACACCGATTGCAAAGGATTAATATTAGAATAAATCATTTTGACAGCATTGTTTCCGCCATAAAACGTTTAGGTATATATTAATTTACTATGAGACACGCTTAATGCAAGCATAACTTACTCTAACGTACCGTTTACTTTTAGCAAGAAAGGTTCCAACAGTACTTGAAATTTTCCAGCTGATAACAATTTTAGTAAATTTTCAACGTAAAACGTCTCTACATCTCGGAAAGGAAGAATTCTTGGACTTACATTTATGTGACCTTTTTCTATCTTTAGCAACAGTGGAAATGGTACCAAAGATTAGCCATCTATTTCCCTGTCACCCTCTACATGCACATGTTTCCATATAGGTATCAAATAGTTTGACATTTTCCTGTAGGCGTCAAATAAATGTCGGTACATTTGCATACGTAAATATCAACGAAGTATTTGTGTCCTGCAATAGCTTTGTCTTTGATATGTACCAGATGGAAAATTGTAGACCGACATCGATAATATCGATATGGTATCAGTCTCATCCATAGACATATATAATAGATCAGCTCCTGCCGTGAGTGGCAGTATTCAACCGTATAAAGAACAAAAATAATGTTCCCGGCTTTTCCATTTGGTCACATAGTATGGATAGACAGGGACGAAATTGAATGAGGGGAATTTACGTGCATGACAGGAAATATTTTTATTATGCTTTGTTTTCACCCATTTCCCCCTATCCCCTATACATGATCAAAGGGAAAAGGCAAAAGTTCCTGGAATGCTATTTCCGTACTTGATATGATTGAGCACTTCCACTTACAGCAGGGGCCAGTCTGTTGTACATAGTGGTAGAAAAAGGTTCATAATAATTAGAGTAGATGGTACTGGCCAAATAATGAAAAAAAGTTCTAATAAATATAAGTCGAACAAGTAATATTTTATAATGTTAAGTAATATTACAATATAATATTATGTAATATTAAAATGAACAGTTTTGTTGTTCCGGTTAAAGTGAGTGACTTTTTTGCATCGCAACATGCAAAAAAATGTGCATATGAAAAAAAAATGCCTTTATCTACTTTACCACTTTATAGGAATATCATAACACAGGATTACCTCATTATGATATGAGTGTAGTTGTTATAATTATAGTACAGACACGCGTACAGACTTATGATATACCAAAACGGCAGTCATTCGCTTTAACTGAAACATAACTTATTTACAACTCTGAAAATACGAGTTTCTCGACTTATACTTATCGGAACTTTTCTCATCATTTCGCAAGTACCACCTAACCTTAGGACTCCCGAACCGTTTTTCCACCACCCTGTACATGTCTCATCACTGCCGGTATCACGATGGTAAGTCCTGTCTAGCTTCAAAGTTCAAACCCTTTTTATCACCCTATACACGTCTACGATCTCATCACTACCACGACAGTAAGGACCCCACCCTCTGACAATCTTCATCCACTTATACACGCCAGTCTCTTTTCGCCGGAATTTCGAACGACCACATTTCCCCCCGGGGTCCCGTTCAACGCCCTACAATTTCCCACTCCTGCCAGCCCTTCCCGCCCTGCACAACCCCTTGTTGTTTCATTGTGTAATGGGCTCCGTTCTCCACCCACGCTCCATCACGCGTCCACTGTTCGCACAAGTGGATAATTTCCTGCATTCTCGCCCAGAACGAATAACCACGCGCACGCGAAACAAAACGCCAGGCGCGAGTTTCACTTTATCTCGCCATCGGCGTCTAAGGTCTGGGTTACCTTAGGCAGAAACCGTTACGTCTCGTTACGAGGCTGCAGGAGATTATATCGCATCATAATTGACTCCAGTTCGACGATTTCCGTCAACTCACCTAATCACACCGCCCCACAGCCTTTTTCCTGGGCCGCGTCAACCGGCTACTTTGCTCGAACACGGAGCATGCAGCCAATTAGGGCTCGAACGTATTAGAATGTCGCGATATTGTTGACATCTGCGCATAGAATTTCCGTGCAAGCGAAATGGTATCGTCCGTTGGCAGTGAAGTATAACCGGAGTGACGTTCAACGTGCATGGGTCTTTATTACGTCTGTTTTTCGATATTTGCTCACTTTCCGCGGCAGCATCACCGCGGATAACACGATAACGCTCATCTCGCCGGACAGTACACGATACAGAGGATTTTTCATTTTGCGTATGGTCTTTCGGCATGAGAATTTAGCGAAGAAAAACGGCTGGTACGGGAGCACGTATTAGAGCGCGTACAGAAGAGTCTTTGCAGTAATGTGTGTAGCACACGTACACGCGTAGATCACGTTTTTTGATGCATCCAGTAAATTGGCCTCTTGCAAGCTTTGGAGGGCACTGTTAGTGCAGTAGTGGGTTCAAATAGCTGTCTCATCCTGCATATCACTGCGGCAATTCTGTCAACACCAACACTGTTATTCTTGTTGCAAGTGGACGATGAAATAAGTACGCAAACAACTGTTCTTTTCTCTTTCTCTGTCTTTTTATACTTTTGTCACCTTTTGTCTACATCACGGCTTAACAATTTGGACACGTTCAGGCCAGTATTATCGACACTCGACAGCAATTCTACGTAGGAAGAATGGAATCTCGTGAGAATATGCTCATTTTGATCCTTCATTAAGTAGAGAGCAGCACGTCTTACTCCGTGGCTTTTTGCGTTTGCTCTAGGTGATTGCTTAAAAACGAGCGTTTTTACGTTGCTTCCTGCTCCGAGAAATGGAAAGGAAAATGCGTCGCACCTCATATTCAGTACTTTTCTCAGTGAAACTAGCCAATGAAACTAGCCAAAATGCAGTCGTCAGTCAATGACCATTTATACATGTGTGTGCAGGCGACGAAACGCATCCTGAAGACACTTTCTCGGTGCACGAGGGTGGACACATCTACGGACAGCACGAATCTGTACTACCGTTTCTCATCTTGCAACACGGAAATCTCCTCTCTCGCGCATCGAGTTTCCTTGTTTGTCCTTCGTACTCCTTTTGTTAGTGTGCTGCCATAGCAAAGTAGATTGTAGCGTACGATCGTTGATCTCGTGAACGAGAGTAGGGGGCTTCCCGCGACAGCACGGTGACATAAAAATCGTTCTTTTCTCGGTGCAAGCCGAATGTCCTCCGGCACCCTGAATAGTGCCGAATTTGGTCTGTGTCAGATAGCACGCTGCCTCCGTACACTTAAACATTTACGACATGGTTTACGTGGATAACTTCGCGCAGTCCAGATGCGCCATCCTCGATGGGATGGATTCGCAGGTGGGATCAGGCCGAGGGTATCGCATGGCAAGCATACACATGCCGGTGGAACGATCGATACAGCTGAACGCCGCCGTGCACCTACAGTCCGTAGCCTCATCCGCAAAAGAATGCCGTGCGAACTATAAAGTCGGGAAACGTTTGACACGAAGTAATGCGACGTTACACCGGCAGTAACCTTGCCAGAAGGACCGAGAGCTGGCCTTCTTCACTCGCCTCTTCCCCTCATCTTTCTAGGAGTACAAAGAGTTCAGAGACGCTGAGAACATAATGCCGCTGGCAACGAGCGACTTCCGAAACCCTGTCTGTCAGGAGATGAGATCACTCAGGTCCGCTGCCAGTGTGGTGGCGATCAGTGAGCCACTGGCTCTGGGCCCACCCCCGCCCCCACCTCCAGTTTTCCCGGAGCCGAAGCCAAGACCCAAGACAATCTCGCCAGTGCAGCCACTGGACACAAACTTTAGTCGTCCTTACAACGAACAGGGCAGCGTCGACAGTTCTGACACATACGCGAGCTGCCAGACGCATCCATTCCACTCACAGGTACCAGCAGCTTCCGCCAAACCTTGCATGCTCACAGGCCTACGTTACGAGAACTCCCGCGTATTTTCCACCTGTGCGCCGAACGCGCGAAAATGTTGAAAAACACGCCACGCGCGTAAGAACGTAGGGCGCTTGCGGAAGGATGTGACGTTTGGCGAGTTTAGCGTGCCGAGTTCGTAACGCTTGTGTAAGGACGATTACCTGTAACGAGATTAGCCGACGTAAAGGCCGGTCATGCAATCCCTCTGTCCCGTTTGACACCGCAGGGCGATCTCACAGAGGAGATGGATAGCAACCTCTATGTGAACCCTCTGGAGGCTGCTGAGAAGTGTGGTGGCGAGCGCGTGAAAAAATCAGCTTCCGGCGAAGTCGGACGCAACGTCACAGACGTCTCACCCAGCGTAGAGTCGCTGAAAGATGTCCCGCCGTACCCGGGGGAGGGTAGCAAAGTAACCCTCAACGACGCGATACCCAAACATAGAAAAATTCGGATTCAGCAGGTGAGCGCGCACGCGAAGGTCGGAGCACCTTCTCACTTGCCTTTTTAGCATCGCGTCCTCGTCAAAGGACGCGTTGTACGCTAACTTACGCCTGCGCGCGAACTTTCACGGAACTAACCTTGAACGTTTCTGTTCATTTCGAGCACCCGATTGCGAAGCTCTCATCGATGGTAAGGGACGACGCCAAAGAGCGCGTCATCACGTAGCGATTAGAAGTATGTTGGTTGCGAGTAGAGGTAGACGTAGAACTAGCTTTAGACATAGCGCTAGAGTTAGAAATAGGAATTAGTCGGTCATACGCGAAGGATATGCAAAAATAGGTGGACACCGGAATGACGAGCCCGGTTTAGCCGACGATTCTTTCACCTCACTCGCTGTTATTGCGTTCTAGTTGTGCAGCACGGCCATCGCGTACGACTAACTAATATACGGACTCGTTGGTATCGTTCGCGAACGCAGAGGGCTGTCGCTCAATATTATAACGGTTTCGATCGTCAGCAATTCGAAGGAATTTTTTCGACCCGCTGCTTCTTCCAGCCGCATACGGAGCACAGATGACAAACGAACAGCAAGAGCCAAAATTCGTTTCCGTAAGCGCACTCGCGTTTTCTCGAGCAACGCTGCGCGAGCGGAGGACTACGTGCAGCTCCCAATTCCCTATCAACGCCTGGACATGCCGTGCGGGTGCTCTCGAACGAACGACGCAAAACAAGCGCCACGGGTCGACAGGTCACGACAGCGGGTATCGTTCACTTTGCCCACGATCTAGCGAGCAGTGAAGCCGTACTAAATTAACCCCCTCAAAAATAAGGCTTTACGCGGCCACTCTCATAACTGGAATTACTCTTGGTACCCATCTTGGTACCACCACCCTGGCTTCCTAGTGTACCGACGTTTCGCCAACATTCTGTTCAGCTTCACCAGGATTCTAACGCTTTAAGGACCCCTAAGAAATCTATAAGAAATACGCCGCACGTTTTTGGGAAACTTGTACGTTACAAAAAATCATAACTTTGTTACTTATGAAGCAATTTTTGTGAGACTTTCAGAAATTGTATAATTGAAAGTACTTTAGGTATTATTAAAAAAATTATGTTTTTTAACACGTTAACTGCCAAGCGTAGTTTGCTATGTTAGAACCGCGGTGCAATGAAATACTGCAGAGTATGATTAAATCGTGCAAAATGAACGTAATACAGAGTTCGAAGCCAAAGTATTGAAGCACTGTTCCAATATCAATTGCTTTTACAAGAATGCAAATAAGCTTCATAGCGAATTTTTTACATTTTTAGTCTTTTTTTATTATTTTAGATTTATATTATTTGGATTTATATTAGAATTATTTACATTTTTAGCATTTCACTATATTAAAACCCCAACGTGATGTTAATCACTGTTTAATATCAATTGCTTTTACAAAATAATAAATGCTAATTGTTTTTTTTATGGTGAATTTTTTACATTTTTACCACCGTGCGTATTTCACTATATTAAAACCGCAACGTGATGAAATACTATAGAATATAATTGAATTGTACAAAATGAAAATAATGCAAAGGTATCGGAGACCAAAGAATTGAATCACTATTTAATATTAATTGTGTTTACAAAATTACAAATGTTACCGATTGGGTATTTTTTAAATTTTTCGTGAGACCTTTTACGCCGATGACCATCATGGCAGTCAACGTGTTAATAATTATCATAACTTTTTTACTAAAAAATGAAAATACGAAAAAGCATGGAGACAATCCAGTTTAATGCATTGAATATTGACGTAAATACTTAAATCGACAAAATAGATACAATGTATCAAAATAAGTGACATCTAAAGACAGCGTGTAGAAAGCACGAGAAAACTCGTGAGCGGTCCGTAACAGTTGGGACACAAAATGAACACACGTGAGCGGTCCTTAAAGTGCTAAGATAACACTGCCAGTACATGGAAACCCTTGGATCCTTCTCCAATCTAGAAACCAAGAGTAACTTCCACTTCCAGAGTTTTAACCCTTCCAATCTTGCCTCCCAAAACGATTTCTATCGCATCGTGCTTCGTTCGTTCCGTTCGCCATTATGCAGATCGCGGTGATGTTTGTCGATCGCCTTCAGCACCAGCCATGTCGCTGGTCTAACCAATACTTTTGTTCTATGTACACCCCCCCCCCCCCCCCCCCAAACCGATTGAAACCGGTATAATGACACTTCGAGCAATCTTCGATGAGTACCAGCGATCACGCAGGTCACGCAAAATCTGGGTCATCGAAGATTGGTCCGATTAAACGCATGTTTGGCGCCGGATGACCGGTTGCCTGAAATGTCGCGGGCTCCTTCCAGAGCGGCAGGTCTCGCGCGCAATTTCTGACCGAACAAGATAGCACGTTGAAGGACGATGCGGCTCGGATTAGCAATCACTACGGCGGATTGCGCGGCGGTAGACCATTCACGACGACGAACAGCCTAGCCTCGGCAACGCGCATCCTGAATCACCACCTCTTCGGATCCATTGCCGGTCCCAGGCATTATGCAGGTGAGTGTGCGCAAGATGTAGAGCGATGTCGGCCGGATCTGCGGTATAGCATTGCAAACATTCTGAGCTGTTCCGCTGATCATATCGCGAGCGGCCGCGCTGAGATCGATATTATGCAAATTCGGCCGAGAATGCCTGGAAATTTCTTACCGTTGCGGCTGTGCTGCGTTCGTTACGTACTGCACGACGGGCGAGCGAACAAAATTCATGCGGACGGGGCAATCGTCGAATGCTAGCAGCGACGTCTTTAGCCGAATAAACGGTTGAACGGATGAACGGATTGTCAGTGTAGAGCAGCAGAAACCGGAAGAGATTCAGGGTCAGCGGAAATTTAAACCCGTCACCTCGTTACGGTGGCGTTACTTTTGATTTTCGGGTCCTTGGATTTTAGGGTATCGACGTTTCGCCAATATTGCAGTTAGCACTGACGTGAGGTCGAGAAAGTTGGATCCGCGTTCGCGTGTCGCACCCCATCGCAGTAGCCCTTTTATTTTTGTAGGAAGCAGCGCAGAGAGTAGGCTCTCACTCTCGGCCGATTCGATTGACGGAGAGGGCGCGCCTTTGTTCGTCGACAGACATCGGATTTCGAGATCAATCCTGAAAAAGTCTGATAGCGGTAGCAATTATTACGCCGGCGGCGGAGACTCTGACACGGAAAAGCTCATCACCGACAATGCGTCGACTGCGAGCATATGCGACAATGAAACATCGACGAGCGGCACCTCGACGACAACAGTTACCGCGGCTACCTCGACGACGAGCACCTGCGAGACAGGATTCGGCAGCTCGAACGGATCTAGAACCAGGCAGCAGTCTGTCTCGCCGTTGCTCTCTCGTCAGGTACCCCCAAATTTTCACGCTGCCTTTTACGGAGCTTGGCAAATAACACTAGATTTATGGGATTTGTCAGTTTTACGGGTTTTCAATTTCGCGAGCAGAATTACTATAGCTATAACAATTTCGAATTAACAATTCTTGCTGACTTTTATTTATGGAATATCCCACGAGTATATATCCAAATTCATTCCCATCCTAACTTTTCAGTTTGAGTGAAATTATTTCGGATCTAATAAGCAAAATGGCAGAAACGGTTACAATTGGTTTTATGAAATTTTTCATGACTTATTAATAGAATACTATGAGATACCTATTCAAACTCATTTCACCCTCAGGCTTCCAACTTTGCAATGGAATACCTCGCGAATATGCATTCAAATTCATTCCGTCTTGGGATTTTAAGTTTGATTCAAACGGTTTTGAATCCAATGAGCAAAATAGTGAAAACGGTTACTATTGGCTTCACGACATTTTTTCTGACTTATTAGTGGAATTCTATGAGATACTTATCCAAATTTATTGTCCCCTCAGGTTTTCAACTTTGCAATGGAATACCTCGCGAATGTGCATTCAAATTCATTCCCTCTCTGGCTTTTAAAATTTGAAATGTAAAATGAAATTTTTCCTGACTTATTAGTCTGGGATCTAATAAACTTTGCAAAATAGCAGAAACAGATACTATTGGTTTTATGAGAAACAGTTTTTGTGTTACCCTGACTTATTAGGGGGAGATACTTATCCAAATTTATTGTCCCCTCATTTTCAACTGTGGAATACCTCGCGAATGTGCATTCAAATTCATTCCCTCTCTGGCTTTTAAATTTGAATAAAATTGTCTCGGATCTAATAAGCAAATTAGCAGAAACAGATACTATTGGTTTTATGAAATTTTTCGTGACTTATTAGTGGAATTCTGTGAGATACTTACTCAAATTCATTTCCTTCTCAGGTTTCCAACTTTGCAATGGAGTACCTCGCGAAAATGCATTCAAATTCATTCCTCCTCTGGCTTTTAAGCTTGAGTCAAATGGTTTCGGATTCAATGAGCAAAGTAGCAGATATTAGCTTCACGAAATTTTTCCAAACTTAATGGAATTGTATCAGATACTTATCCAAATTAATTTCCCTCTCAGGTTTCCAACACTGCAAATCTCTACATCGTATATCTATAACTCCAAATACCTGTCACGTTGACTTCCCGTATTACTTTTGCGCAACGTTCGCTGCTTTCATTAATAGCATGCCACAAGTTATACCCTTATTAATTCCTCCCTCGGGCTTCTAACTTCGAAGTACTCTACCCGTACACCGATTTCCCCAAACACCCGTTTAATTCAGTTCCGTAAATTTAGTGTTAACTACGTCGAAACTACCTACCATTACTATGTCCCGCTCGTCTACCCATTAAAGGTCCTCGAGTCGATCTTTCGTACGAACAGCAGCAACAACTACAACAACAACGCCGAGAGACATTGCGCGAACGAACACGCCGTTGGACGGAACGGTACGACACGGACGTCCAAACAGCTACTTGATGACGGTCACGGAGGTATCTCGTCTTTGTACTAATGATCCTGACGCGCCCGTATGTTTCGCCGAAACATCCCGCTATCCCTTGTTTCCGCGCGAAACTTACCGGCGCGTACAACACGACAGAAACATCATCTACCAGGCTGATTCCGTCGCCTTGTTTCTCTACTGTGTGCTTCAGAGGAGAAGCACGCGCGCGACGAGGCTGTGACGGAAAACAAAAATAAGGAGGCCTCGGAAGATCAGCAGCGGCCGAAGCCGAGGGCCAGAATGGGACGGGTCGGCGAAGAATCTGGAAGTAGGGAAACAGGTGGGCAGACAACGCTTGGACGTTCGTTGCGCACCGGCAAGCTGATAAAGAAGTCACTCGCAGAAGACAGGAAGAGGAGTACGGCCTCAACGAAAGTCAGTCGCGGTGGAAATGCCGCGACATGTAAGGGTTCCGACAGCAACTGTCTGTCGCAGGAGTATAATTTCACAACGTAGCGTCAGAGGTGGTCCGATGAATGAGAGGGGGCGCGCCCTTACAAACTTATCTTGTTTCATGCGGACGCAATCGAAAGACACTTGGGCCAGCTTTGTAGAGAGAGGCGCCAGATGAATGAGTGCGTGAACGAATAAGTGCATTAGTCGTGGGAGTAGAGTTTATTAGGCACGCCTCTGCATGTGTCACACTGCCCCGATGTTCAAACGCTGGCTGATTGCTCTTTCGTTTGTTCGCGAACGCGGTACCTTTTACGGCACGTTGGGGGTGACGTGAACGGTACTACGCACAGAAGGTATCTGTAGCTCTGGCGAGGATAGATTTTTTCGCGGGACAAGTAGAGTTGCTTGTTTAGCGATGGTCTGGTGGCATGAAGGCTCAACTAGCAAACCGAACGAACGCTCAACAGGTGTCATTGTGATATACGTCTTAAGTTCCGTTGCCATAATCACACGCGAAATGCTAATTTAAATTTGCTGAGTCATGTTCTGCCCATCGGCAATAGACACGAATGGTATGTTAAAGTTTCTTCGGAAAGAGAATCTCCCTCGACGTAGTCAAACACGCTTTCTTCGTCATTATCTACACACACGTGCATTCAGAGAGAGCACATAAATGCGTGCATTACACACTTTAGACATCCGTCGTGCAAAGAACATATCTGCAAATGGCATTTCTAATAGTTTTTACGGTAGGTTTAGAATAACTTATAAAACGTACAATCGCTATAGGAGAGAGAGAGTGAGAGAGAGAAAGAGTGAGAGAGAGCACACGACGCTGCGGAAATAATTATTACGCCGGTGGTCTGGCATTCACCCTTCGGGTATTTTCTACAGATATTTGCTGCTAATGACTGCTTCCGGCACATATTCACACGCGCATATAAAGTCGCATATGTTGACGATCTTTCGATATTGTTATCACGTTGTACTTATTGTTAGCGAGAGGAGTGAGTCGCGAAATCGATGTCGTTGCATTAAAAAAAAAGAAAGAATGAAGGCAGAAGGAAATGGCATGCACCATCGTTTCGCACGCACAAACGTTCTCGAATCGTTCTTGTACCTGTTAGTGGAAGGTATCTTCAACGTACCTTCGCCCGCTTAAAATTTCCCGACCGAGGTTCAGCAAAAATCAATGTCTTCTACGAGCGCAGTTAGTTTAGAAAAAAGAAAGAAAAGAATCGAAAAAAAAATGTAGACAGTTCCTAGTGACAGTGTTACAACCGATTGTTATCATTAATTTGTCGATCTAACTGGTATTAGTGAACGGTTAGCGGACACATAGTACAAAAGTATGGAAACGGAATTGGCCGGGTCGTAGACGACAAACAGGGAAAAACGGAAGGATCGAAATACGGCGAACTGCAAATTTTATCTACGACCACTCGTCGTGTTTCGGCGACGAACTACATGCAATGCTTTATCTCATATTGAAAAAGTGTCCCTTATTACGCTTCAACAGGACAAGGAACAAGAATCTGACCGAGCGACTGGTCGATCTGATCTTATTTTTTCGGTCTTGAGAGGCCTATTTCGAACCATAGAGACTCGCCTGTGTGGATGGTAGAATGTAAATCAAGAAAAAAATGTGAAAGAAATAAAGTTATAAGTTGCATCTCTTTTGAATAATCTGTCTACCGAGTCTCACGACAAAACTTATCAACGTCAACAATGAGAATCAGTATATAAATGCAAGGGATATTTGTTTATTACAGTTTACCAGAGAACAGCGACAACAGTAAAATGTCTGTGCCCCAAATCCGCAGCTCGTTTCGTGACGATCCGATTCACACCGCAACCAGTGACAATGGGTACAATTCAACGAAAGAGCTCGGTCATCGATTAACCCGATGCAGCTGCGTTAACTGTTTCAGTCGTGGTGCTTGTGGCGTCCGAAATCGGTTTCTCCTGGAGCTCAAGCCACGGCAACCGTTTCTGCAGCTCCAGCCTATTTCGGGAGTGCATGGAAAAAAAAGACATCGCCGTATACACTCCATCAATCCCATATATCATTCCTAACGTTTACCGATAGGCTACCTATATTTCGGATGACTTATAGCATAGACGTATGGATCTAAGCAAGCGACAGCTTTGCAGGTACAAGCCGGTATCATCGTGACACCGGGTGTGAGCAATGCCTTGTTACCGAATGCCCCAATCATCGCGAGCACACCGTAAGGAGTCCATGAGGCGACAAACAGGAAACAAATGGTGATAGCGGCCTTCAAACAAATTACACATTATTACCCACTATTTGCCGTTTTAACGCAGACGTCACTTATTGTCCGTTTTACTTAAGATACTTGCTTCATGAACGCACTTACCTTCGCTATGCGAATCTCGGCTGTTTGAGAACTCGTATTGGAATTACTCCTGAGACTGTCAACGTTCATCTTCTTCGCCTGCTCGCGGAGAGCTTTTTCGTGATTCACCACGTGGCTGACAATCTGGCTGTAATAATATATGATAAGCATCATCGGTATGCAGTAGCTGAAGGTAAATATGGTAGCGACGAAGTAACGTGTCTCCGCACTATCGGTGAGATAGTCGAAGGTGCAGCTAGTGAGGAAGCCTTCGGGTACGAAGCGACCCCAAACACCCATCAGCGGCATCAAGGCCCAAGGTAGCACGTAAGCCCAGATCAGAGCAATGAAGAGCATCACCTGACCGCGCGACAGCTTTCCGTCGAGAGGATGCGCGATCGTGCTGCGTCCCAAAAAGACAAACGTTCATAACCGGCGGATCTTGGCATGGGATCCTCTTACAACACTACGATCCATAATATTACCTATATCTGTCGTATGCTATTGCCGCATTCGTTATCGCCGCGCCGATCCCAGACAATGAGCCGATGACCCCGAAAATCTGACACCCCAAGTTACCCAGTGCGAAGCCGGTGTTAAACGAGTTATATATAAAGATGGGCGTCTTAATCATCATGAAGAAGTCGCAGATAGCGAGATTCACGACGAAAATGTTGGAAGGTGTCCGCAGAGACTTGGCGCTTATAACACAAAGTCAAGTGAATATGAGCACACGATGAATGAGAAACGTCTGTCAGCGTACTCACGAGGAGAAGATCCATATGACGAGACCATTGCCGAGTAGCGCAACGAAGGTAAAAAGTATGTACAGTAGGGCCAGCAGATAGTGAAGGGAGGGGTTCGGCTCGGGGTAAGCCAGCCAGTGTTCCGGGATGTGAATTAATTCCTCGGCAGGGACGTTCCATCCCAGCAAACGTGGTGGCCCTGCTGGTAGGACCCGCGCCTCCCAACGAATCTCGCTCTCGTTAAACATGTTCGGCTACACCGTACCGCCAGCCCCTCTCCTTGTCCCGTACCGACCGACCTGGCTGCTTTTATATCCCTAAGAATACGCGAAATCCGCGAAGCTTCTCTAATCTGGCATCGCCTGGCTTCCGACGTAGGGGATCAGCCTCAATTCGCCGCGGATCATCCCTCTACTCGCGATTTCGTAATTTCGCTGGTCAGCAGTAGGGGATGGGAGTGAACGTCACGGCAAAACTGACATTGGCTGCCTGCGCTTATCTTGTCAGAGTCACCGACGACCGCAGCAGTGCTGGATGACCAGAGCGGGTCTATTTCTTCTTCGAAGCTGCTCGAAGCGGAGTCGGACGGGACCGTAATACTTAGCTGACAACGCATGTGAGGTAAATGAGTAATTTAACAGTTGACGACACATTCGTTCTGTTGCAGGAATGATTTAATTCTTCCGAAAAACGGAATGCTCGTTTTAGCACGAGTGTAGCTGTCATCGCTGTGAAAATATACAAGTGAAAGTGCGCGTCGTCGACGACGCAGCGTACAAAACCGACACGTCGTGGAGTCGTCCTTACATCGTGACATCATTGTACTAAAGCATCCCATATTGTGTCGCCGATGTGACGACGTAGATAAAAGAGCGTCAAAAATATATCGTATCGCAAGATTCACCGAGAAAGAACCCGCAGTGTGCTAATCGAATAAAAATTAAGCTAAACGACGCCAGCGTCATTCTCTGCCCTGTCTCTCAGCTGAATCGTCACGAAGAGTGTAGGCCGGAAGATACGAGGATGGATTGTTAGGATCCCGCAGCAGAGGATTCTGTGTCGTATTCGTCTTGGTCCCTATGCTCGTGTACCCCTGATCGTACAGCGAACAATACGGTACTTTGTGCTCCAGCAGGAAGTCCCATACCTAACGACGGAAATATTTCGTACATATAACAGGTCTATGCGAATAACGCCAATAAATTTTCTATCATAGTGATTCCGAAAACGCACCTGGTTGTACGTCCAGTTTAAAATCGGATTGACACGCATTAGGGGAGGCCATGACGGATCAGTCGGCGAAAATGGCTCCAAGTCCTCCGATCCCGGATCGCCTTTTCTCATTCCCATCAGACCAGCCTTTAAGTTGCCGTTCTCGTTGAGTAACGAGACAAGCGCCGATCGCAGAGGCCGCTCTTTTCGTATCAGTTGTAACCCATAATATCTAGCTGCTTCCTCGACGAAATCTTCTACCTTCGAACGCGTACCACTACCTTTATTTGTGAACATTACGTACGCTAGAGCGTCTTTCTACTTCTGCATCGCCCGACTACACGATAGGTTCTATAACGTTACCTCGGGGAAGGGATCGGCTGTCACGTAAAGACATATTAATGGCGAAACATCGCATAGCTTGTTGACAGACGCAACCAAATATAAGACCACCGTGCAATCCTTCCCGCCGTTGAAGCTAAGAAAGATCTCATTTGGCTTGTACCTACGAAATAAGTTAGTCGAAAGAACACTTAAATGTTGATGGTTCTCAGATGTTTTATTATGTCACCTACCTGTCGTAGCATTGTTCCAACGTATCGATGGCGGACTTAATGTGCTCTTGACTCTTGCTACTGTCGAGAACTTGCAGCGCCCGTTCAAGCGTAAAACCCACCCTTAGAACCTTCAACTCTGCCAACGACGAAAGGAAATCTTCCTTCGCAGCGAGGACGTCTTTATCGTTTTTACTCTCGAAAGTAATCCTAGTACGAGGCAAGTCTCGAACGGCCTGCGGGTAACTCCCTATCGCAACTCTATTCATCCAACGCTTCGCTAGCTCATCGAGAGCGTTTACGATCGTCAATTCGTTTGACTCCACATCCACGTAATCCGAAAAGAATGGCAAGCCACCATCCAACTTCTGGACGATCGTGTCCACCGCCGGCCGGAAGTATTTCGGCGAACCGGGCAATGAGTAGACGTTGTGCGATTTTATTACCGGAAACGTTTCTAGCAAATATTATTTTCCTTAATTGTCACCCTCTGCCGTCGACAAGGCCAATACAACACCACTTTCGTCCAGTTTGTAGCGTGGCGTGGAGAGTATTGAAAGGTCACTTTAACTCTTTGAGGCACAATATTTTGGGACAAATTTTAGAGAGAAATTTCATTTTAAAAAAATGTAGCGAAACAGAATCATTAACACTTTAAGGACTATTCACGAGTTTTCTTGTGTTTCGTGACCCAACTATTATGGATGGGTCACGAGTTTTCTCGTGTGTTCTACACGCTGTCTTTAGATGTCACTTATTTTGATACATTGTATCTATTTTGTCTATTTAATACGTTGACTACCGTGCGTATTTTACTATAGTAATACCGCAACGTGATAAAGTACTACAGAATATTATATATATATATATATATATATATATATATATATATATATATTCTGTAGTACTTTTACTGATATATATATATATATATATATATCAATTGCATCTGCAAAATTATAAATACTAGCGATTGGGTCTTTTTGAATTTTTCGTGAGACCTTCGGTGACCGGTACAAAAGATTTTGCTACAAACGGAAAAAAATCACAATAAAGTCTATTTTCAAGCTTGTAAGAGCAATTGATATTGGAACGGCGCTTCAATATTTTGGCTTCTAACTACTCCGCGTTACCTTTATTTTGCACGATTTAATTATACTCTGCAGTATTTCATCGCATCGCGATTCTAACATAGCAAAATACGCTTGGCAATCAACGTGTTAAGTATTTACATCAATATTCAATGCATCAAACTCTGTTACCTTCATGTTTTCTTTGTATTTTCATCTTTTAGTAAAAAAGCATTGATAATTATTAAAAAAAAAACATAATTTTTAATAATACCTAAAATACTTTCAATTATACAATTTCTGAAAGTTTCACAAAAATTGCTTCATAAATAACAGAGTTATGATTTTTTGTAACGTACAAGTTTCCCAAAAACGTGCGGTCCCAGGTGCATTAAAGATCGCTCATGAGTTTTCTACGCGCTGTCTTTAGATGTCACTTATTTTGATACATTGTATCTATTTTGTCTGTTTAAGTATTTACATCAATATTCAATGCATTAAACTCGATTGCCTTCATGTTTTCTTCGTATTTTCATTTCTGATTAAAAAAGTTATGATAATTATTAAAAAACATAATTTTTTAATAATACCTAAAATACTCCTAATTACACAATTTCTGAAAGTTTCACAAAAATTGCTTCCTAAACGACAAAGTTATGATTTATTCTAACGTACAATTTTCTCAAAAACGTGGGGTCCCAGGTGCATTTCTTACAGATTTCTTAGTGGTCCTTAAAGTGTTAAAATATATGTAGACCGCTTCGAATTATCTCAATATATCAAGATGGCATGAATGACACCTTACTGTGCAGATATAAGAACTAAAATGACTTTCGATCCCACTATGCCTCAAAGAGTCAGGACGCAGTGATACTCAAACGTAGACACTTACCCACCGCTGACACGACATGCACAATCTCGCATGGGGTGGGTACGATCGCCATACGTTTAGCTTCTTTTTCTTCAGGCAGCATTTTACCGAAAAACCGTACCAGCTCCTCGTTCTCTCGGAGTGGTAATCCCAAGCATTTCGCTACAGCTTCGTACGTGACATCGTCATGCGTGGCACCAACTCCACCAGACGTAAAGACAGTCGTATAGCGTTTTGAAGCATCGCGCAACACCTCCACAATTTCGTCTACCTAACACGGAAACAACGCGTCTTACACCGTATTTCTCATTCTCACCCTTTCTGCGATATGACTTGTCAAGAAGGCGAACAAGTAGACGCAAGTCTGAAAAAGACTCCGTCTTTGAATGGATAAGTCTCGCGTCAATTCCGGGGTTTTCATGGACTGATGTATGTTTGCAGTCCGATAAGTACTTAGCCTACAAAGGAAAAACGAAAATTTGGGAAAATTGACGATTTATTTTTCAACATAGTCTCCTTTTAACTCGATACACTTAATCCAGCGATGCTCCAACTTCTTCAACCCGTCTGAAAAATACGTTTTCTGGAGATCTGCAAAGTAGGCCTCCGTGGCGGCGATAACCTCCTCATTCGACTCAAATTTCTGCCCAGCGAGTGAGTTTTTCAAGTTTGGGAACAAAAAGAAGGGACACGGGGCCAAATCTGGAGAATACGGTGGATGGGGCAGCTGTTCGTAGCCTGATTCAACGAATTTCGCTGTAGCTTGGGCAGAGGTGTGAGCCGGTGCCTTATCGTGGTGAAAGGGCACTTTTTTCTTCGCCAAATGGGGTCGTTTTTTCCTTAATTCGGCATCGAATCGGCTCAATAATTCGGCATAGTACAGCCCTGTGACTGTTTCGCCCTTCTCCAGGTAGTCTATGTAGATCACACCTTGTGAATCCCAGAAAACGATGGCCATCACCTTTCCGGCCGATAGGACAGTCTTCGCCTTCTTCAGAGCACATTCGCCGGGCGCAGTCCACTATTTCGACTGTTTCTTGGTCTCTGGTGTGTACCAGTGGATCCACGTTTCGTCGACAGTCACTGTACGACGTAGAAACGGTGCGTTATCGTGGTGGAAGGGCACTTTTTTCTTCGCCAGTTGGGGCCGTTTTTTCCTTAATTCTGCACCGAATCGGCTCAATAATTCGGCATAGTACAGCCCTGTGACTGTTTCTCCCTTCTCCAGGTAGTCTATGTAGATCATACCTTGTGAATCCCAGAAAACGGTGGCCATCACCTTTCCGGCCGATAGGACAGTCTTCGCCTTCTTCGGAGCACATTCGCCGGGCGCAGTCCACTGTTTCGACTGTTCCTTGGTCTCTGGTCTGTACCAGTGGATCCACGTTTCGTCGACAGTCACTGTACGACGTAGAAACGGTGCGTTATCGTGGTGAAAGGGCACTTTTTTCTTCGCCAATTGGGACCGTTTTTTCCTTAATTCGGCATAGTACAGCCCTGTGACTGTTTCGCCCTTCTCCAGGTAGTCTATGTAGATCACACCTTGTGAATCCCAGAAAACGGTGGCCATCAGCTTTCCGGCCGATAGGACAGTCTTCGCCTTCTTCGGAGCACATTCGCCGGGCGCAGTCCACTATTTCGATTGTTCCTTGGTCTCTGGTGTGTACCAGTGGATCCACGTTTCGTCGGCAGTCACAAAACGACGTAGAAACTTTTTCGGATTGCGCTTAAACAGTGCCAAACACTGCTCTGAAGTGGTCTCACGGATGCGCTTGTTATCCGGAGTGAGCAAACGCCAAACCCATCGAAAGAAAACTTTCTCATGCCCAATATTTCATGCAGGATATGCCCAGATTTCATCGCTGGATCAAGTGTATCGAGTTAAGGGGTTATGCCTACTTGGGTTGGTGAAAAAAATCGATTTTTTTTATTGCATTTTCTTAATGTACATCATTTTAAGAATATTTCCTCAAAAGTACGTAAGAATCGGAACACACGTTCAAAAATTATAAGCGTTTATGTGGAGCGCTACCATGTATGATTAGTAAAGAGCTTGAAACTTTAAACGCGATTATCTCGAAACTGTGTTTTTTAAAATATACGGTTGCGGTGACCACGATTTCTCAAAAACTACTTCACCGGTCGGACGCTAATTTTATATACTTATTTGTCATGACAATAGGCAGGGCCTGAACGAAGGATTTTTTATTTCGGTAATAAAAAAAAAGTTATAACATAAAAACGAAAGTTAATTCATCTCGAAAGACGGATTTTTTCGTAAAAGTGTTGTCATTCTTGTAAAAATTCAAATTTTTCCAAGTCCTTCGTTCAGGCCCTGCCTATTGTAATGACAAATAAGTATATAAAGTTAGAGTCCGATTGGTGAAGTAGTTTTTGAGAAATCGTGGTCACCGCAAGTGATGAAAATAAACGGATACTCTAGGAAAAGAGCTATATTTCCCCCATTTTTTAATATTTTCTTATAAAAAAATGTATACAAGTACCACTAAATACGTACTTTCTGGTAGTATTTTGCGAATTTTAATTAGTACTCACTAAAACGGCAAAAAAAATCTTGAAAATCATGTCATTTCGCCGATCCCAAGTAGGCATAACCCCTTAAAAGGAGACTATGTTGAAAAATAAATCGTGAATTTTCCAAAATGTTCGTTTTTCTTTTGTAGGCTAAGTACTTATCGGACTGCCCACGTATGTATCAAATGCAAAATGAATGCGTGGAAAATGTAGAAAGTTATACACACTATATCGGGCACCACGATAACTCTGCAAAGCTTCACTCCTGCCATCCTCAAGGCCCTCGCCAGGTAAATTGTATTCGTGTCGGCGACTTGTCCACGTAGAATTTCGTCGCCCACGACGATCAAGCACACCGTATGCTCAACCGCAGAGTCCGTATTCGCCATGCTAAACGAGTCAAAGGAAATGCGTTATTGCGCGTCCATCCACGATTATTTCAGGTTCATACGATATCGGCCTGATCCTCTTATCAACCGATATTGCTCCTGAACTTGCGCATAGCAATCAGAAAACGTGACATTCAACTGTTGCACGGAGAAAGGATGAGGAGTAGCACAAACGCACGGAACGAAAGTACAAGTTGATCGTTTGCATGACTGCACAGCCATGGGTCACATTGTTCAAAACAAGCCAAGTTTCTTCGCTGACACGTAACCCAATCTATTACACGCTTCTTAACAATTATAAAGAATACAACACGCTTCACGTATGTACAGAAGATACACGTAACAATGTATACATATGTCAAATCTGCATTTTCTCAACCATAGAAGCCGCCGTGTCCGTTTGGGCTGACGTAACTTTGCCACGAGTCTTCTGTTCGACTGACCGATGCTCTACCTTCGCAGGTATATTGCTCTTCTTCTTGGCAACGATACTACACCCGTCGTTGCGTATTTCTGCGAGCTGCCAATCGATCGACGCCGTCTTGTCCTTACTCGTCGTCTTCTTCACTTTCAAGTTTAACTAATCAAACAGACATATCCCTGACAAAACACGGACATTTTTCTTCGCCTCGCTAAACAATTCATAGATACGCTACACCAGCTTTTTACTTAGGTTCACGCACAATTAGTCAAAACCAGACTATATCGAGCGTGTCGCTAATGACGTTCTGACGTCGGTGCTCACTTACTTTTTTAAGATTCGTCGCCACCTTTTGCGCTTTAGCTTTCAGCTTAATACTACGCGTTGTCGCCACTTGGAATACGTTTTTCGCTCTTTGGACACTCTTGTTCTTCCCCATTTTGTCCTGCAATTGTGTCATTTACAAGCAACGAAACGGCACTATCCTCGGTCTTAGGTCTTTTCGTTACTGGCTCCTCGGATTTCAGAACGCTTTCCGTTAATCGAAATGAGACACGGATCATGTCTTTCCCGGGTGCGACGTTTCTTACGTTATGAGTTTTGATCAATATGTCTGGTGACAGTGGGCAACCTATTTTCTCTTCCACCATGGACACAGCTACGTTGCAACCATCCGCAATCTTGGAAACTAATTTAACAAAGCAATAGAGATGCACAATAGGCGGATCGCGACAGATCGTCTCAATATCGTTGGAATCAAACCAAGTCGGTAACACATCCAGAAAGTCTATCGCTGTACTTGGCAGGTTCATTGCGATGTGCTCCTGTCCGGAAGCATTCTCGATGCGTCTCTTCAACATGTCAGCTTTTACGACAGTCCTTAAAAACTCTCTGCCATCCATGTTATAAGCGTTAAGACAGGCCTTGGTTTTGTTGCGCTTGGCGTTCTTGCAAAGCCACGTATACGATTCTGGATTCAGATCATTTGCCAATGTTCTGATGCCTCTACGTGCGGCAAGTACTGAGAAAGGTCCAACACCGGCAAACACGTCATACAGAACATCACCTGGCTTCATAGTGTTGACTAAAGCTTCATGTTCCGTGGACAGCCTTGTGTTCCAATAGACCTGGGCGAAGTCGAATTCAAAAGTACAACCATTTTCTTTTAAGGTGGTCACTGTATCCTTATCGCCAGCGAGAATCTCCATGGTAAAGTTTCGAAAGGTTGTATCAATTGTGTTGACCTTGTTCACAACCGTTCTAACAGTGTGCACGTTATCTAGATATACCTGACCAATGATGTTCTTGTAAGGTAAATGAACATCACGCAGATTTAAGTGGGCTATATGACCCACAATGCTATAAGACGTCGGTACGTCTATACCTTCTGGAAGGATTGATCTTAATATGTCGTGGACTGGCCAATTCTCATATGTAAGTGTCAACTTAGTCTTGTCAAAGGTGAACTGATAACTCGTTAGTTGAGCTCTATCTGTTTCAGTTATGTCATCGAGATTACGTACAATCCTGGGATCTAAGTAGGCGACAACATCGTTATTCGCTGTTTGTACAGGCTTTAGTTTAGGTAATTTTAGCAAATATTTCTTCACGATGGACATGACTTTGGATGGTACAACGTTGCATAATCGTAAGCAAGACACTTCAATATCCGTTGTAAATGCCGTGCGATCCAAGCAAGTCATACCACGTACTGACACTGGAGGAGCCAGCAAGGAAACCATTGTGGTATAATTACAGCCTCGTGAATGGAAAGAATTGATCGCAGGAAACAAGAATCTTCTCAAACCCATCTGCAGGATTAGACACTGTTCGACAAAACAATTTTCAATAAAGAATCTGTCCATTCGTACGACGTGCGAATGGGTCTTTCATCTTGTACGTTACTCACACAAATAAGAGGACCACGCCGGTACGTAATCGTGTAACAATAAAAGAGGAAATTTTCGATAACGCAGTATTAGTCAAAGTAAAGCGATTTGTCAAGATAGTTTACAAAAACTTTTCAACGAATCCACTAACACTAAAAGCTAGGTTACAATCGGATCACCGATCGTAGTGGAACGTATAATGTCATCCAAGGGCAAAGTATTAACTGAGAAAATCCACGCTTAATCTCTAGCTGCATTAATGAAATAGCAATTTACCCTGATGATATTTGTGTCTTTTAAAAATACTGTATAAATCACACGTGCTCCTCCACGCGTTACAGCTCACGAACTGCATATGTCAACGAAGACGCCGTGTGATACGAAACACGAGACCATTCAATCTTAATGAATGACCTGCCGTGCACCCTCGCGGCTGTACATGTAACGATCACCTACGAATCCCACGATAATCAATTCAATAGTCTACAGTTCAAGCGATATTAACACTTTGACTGCCAAGCCTATTTTGCTATATTAAAACCGCGATGCGATCAAATTCTGCAGTGTTATTTTTATTTTGTATGATTAAGTCGTGCAATCAATGCAAGGTAAAGTGTTAACACTTTGACGCAGCAAAATGAAGGTAACGCAGAGTTATTAGAAGCCAAAATATTGAAGCGTCATTCCAATATCAATGGCTTTTACAAGATTGCAAATAGGCTTCATGGCGAATTTTTTTGCATTTATAGTAAAATCTTTTGCGCCGGTCAGCGATGACCACCGTGGCGGTCAAAGTGTTAACACCTTGCGGACCGGGCATTCTATTGCTAACCGTACCTAGTGGCCGGATATTTTTTTGCGTCAAATATCTTTAAATTAGTGATGATTTGTTAGTAGATAACACGTTGACTGCCACGGTGGTCACCGGTGACCGGTTCAAAACATTTGACTAAAAAGGCAAAAAATTCGCAATGAAGCCTGTTTGGAATCTTGTAAGAGCAATTGATATTGGAACGGTGCTTCAATACTTTGCAAAATATTTGGAATGAAACTATTTGCTCTTGCAAAAGCTCTGCGTTATCTTCATTTTGCATGATTTAATCATTTGGCTTCTAACTCTGCGTTATCTTCATTTTGCATGATTTAATCATACTCTGCAGTATTTCATCGCATCGCGGTTCTATGATGATCTTGTTAACGCGTTGACTGCTACGATGGTCAGCGGTGCAAAAGATTTGACTAAGAATGCAAAATATTTGGAATGAAGCCTATTTGCAATCTTGCAAAAGCAATTGATATTGGAACGGTGCTTCAATACTTTGGCTTCTAACTCTGCGTTATCTTCATTTTGCATGATTTAATCATACTCTGCAGTATTTCATCGCATCGCGGTTCTATGATGATCTTGTTAACGCGTTGACTGCTACGATGGTCAGCGGTGCAAAAGATTTGACTAAGAATGCAAAATATTTGGAATGAAACCTATTTGCAATCTTGCAAAAGCAATTGATATTGGAACGGTGCTTCAATACTTTGGGCTTCTATCTCCGCGTTACCTTGATTTTGTACGATTTAATCATACTCTGCAGTATTTCATCGCATCGCGGTTCTATGATGATGTTGTTAACCCGTTGACTGCCATGATGGTCAGCGGTGCAAAAGATTTGACTACAAACGGAAAAAAATCACAATAAAGTCTATTTTCAAACTTGTAAGAGCAATTGATATTGGAACGGTGCTTCAATACTTTGGCTTCTAACAACTCTACATTACTTTCATTTTGCACGATTTAATTATACTCTGCAGTATTTTATCGCATCGCGGTTCCAACATAGCAAGAAACGCTTGGCGGTCAAAGTGTTAAACTGTCCACAAATATTTCTGTAATATTGCTAATCGTTTTGTCGCTATCCATATTTTAGCGCTTCAAATAATTAATTCGCAACACAAATTACGAAAAACTGCGGCTGACAATCACGTAGCAACTGTGTGATATCTTGTCACCTGTCTCGAACGACAGAATATGCAAGACGATATATCTCAGTGGCCCAGAATGACGAAATACGCAAGACGATATATCTCGTCAATGGCCCCGAACGACGAAATAGCAATGACGAGATATCTCGTCATCCGTCCGCAATGTGTTAACACTAGATTGCCCGAGATTTCTTGTATACCTATATTGCCCAAAAACAGTCAAAATGACTGCATTGTGAAAAAATAACAAATATGTTAAGAAATTTGTTTAAAATTAATTTTTAATATTTTTTTGTATTATTTACAGTTATATAACAGGTTATTAGTAAATATTAACTGTACATATTGACTGTTTTCAATTAACTTAACCCATATTTCCGAAAGCAAGGCAAATTTATTTGATTGTAGGCGCCTACTGCATTCGTTTTTTTTGTCAAAATGAATAAATCGTAGGATTTGCTTGAACTTTTCTCTGGCCATAGTTTTTCTAAAAGATTCGGGACCCCACGTCGCTCACCATAAATAACTCAATTTAAAATTTGTTGCCTCGTAAGCTCCACGAGCATATAGAATCCCAATAAATGCACGTATTTCCGGTAATGATATTGTCCAACCGTTCCGCAAAATTCGGCGACATTCTTCTGTGCACTTTCTTATATGTTTGATAATATAGTTATCTACTATCGACGATAATGCACTGATAAGATTATCTGCCACAATGTTCCTTTTTGCGTAGCCTGTTGGCCCTTTCACACTCTTGAAAATACAAGCAGATGGTATCCTTCCAGGAATACCACCTTCGTCATTTTTTGTCGACACAGTACCATCAGCAGCGGTTTCGACCTCCTGAAACGTATTTTCAATTTCTTCATCAGAATCTGAACTAGTTAGCGCCCTACACCTTTTCCTGGGCATATTGATGACACTTTCATTTTCATCATTGGTGATCGATTCTTCATCACTATCTTCAGCGTCAGATGTTTCACTTTGAATATAATCCGCTTCATCTTCAGATGATAGTTCAGAATTTGTTGCATTTGATTCTATATCGGAGCACTCTTCACTTGTGTTCGTTAGCTTTTCCAATAACTCATTTCTGTTCGACATTTTTTTCATAAAGTTAGGGCGCAAAAGAAATAAAATAAACAACTTGTTAGAACAACACTTTATAAAGATTCGAATAACTAGTACTACTTTAGCTTATTGAGCAACTGACACTTATCAAGTATACGCCCAAATCGACAATTTATCATGCATCGGTATGTTACCGTAATCGAAAAAAAAAATGTTATTTCAATACAAAGCCGAACAGGTCATATAAGAAATTTACTCAATTCAATAAATAAAAATCTTTTGATTATTTAAAATTTACCAAGCAGTCAAAATGACTGCTTCTGGGCAATATAGGTATAACACATATATATATATACGGAAATAAAGGAGGGCGGAAGTAACTACAATTATTCATAAACCCATTTATATGTCATAGAAAAATTCACCAAATTCTAAGAAATTGTGTCATCAATTTCATAATCGTTTTTCTAATTGATAATAAAAAACAGTCAAAATGATTGCCTTGGGCAATCTAGTGTTAAAAAATATTTATTAATTCACATAATACACAAAAAGTCCGATAAATATGAACGTACAACCAGCTTGAGAAAAGAAATGTAAGCGTATCGCGATTCTAAGTCCACTATAGCTGCCATCGGCGAATTTATTATAAAACATAAATACTGTGCTTAACTACGTCATATGACTTTATAAATTTCAGCAGAAAATTCATTGAATCGTCGAGTTTTCATATTGAAATAGCAGTCGCTCGCACTGCAGCACTTAATAACGGATTCGGATCTGGCTCCTCTGTCAATATATTGACCTTTGTCCACTCGCGCCGTTTATTGCTTTGACGCAACGCGTCAATGACTGCTTGTACATATAAGCCGTCTTCAAACGTGGACGCAGAGAAAACTGGTTCCTTGATCCATCCTCTCTTGTCTTCTACAGACTGAAACGCTTTTCTAAGAGCTGCAATCATGTTCCTGAGACCCTTCACGTACGGTCTTGGAATAGAATCTGCGATCGGTGGGAAGGATTCTTGCAAATCGTCCATGTCCCTGTGCAGAATCTCTTCTTGTCCACCTCTGTATCCGTACAAATCACCGCCTCGCACAACCAGATGGTTGCCACCGCCGCATATGAGCACTTCCTGTGATAGTTGACCTTGCAAATGATTGCTAAGCGTGGCTGTTACCAATGCTCCTCCGCTCAGTTCCATTTGAAAGCTACAGAAATCTGGTGACGTGACATGCCTGATGCCACTTATATGCTTCGTCGTCTGCGTGAACGTCCTTACTACGGCGTGCACTCTTGACGCTCGTTGACCGATCAAGTGAAAAATTAAGTCTATCACGTGACTACCGACTAAAGCCAATATCCCACCACCCATAGTATCGTCGCATAACCAGTCGTATCCTGTAGGGAATAAATGAAAGTAAAATCTTTTCTTTTAAGACGCTAGTTTACAGCTGCGATTTATTAGTGTACCAGTACCATTGTGCAACAAGCTTCCCATATGTACTCTAACTTCTATCACGGTGACGTTCCCGTTCAGGTATCCTTCTTCTAACGCCTTTTTCATGCGCACGAAGGCGGGCAAGAATCTCAAACTGTGATTCACTATGCTTATGAGAGACGGGTAATATTGCGCAGCTCGCACCATTTTCAACGCCTCGCTTTGACTCAAACCGGCTGGCTTGTCGCACACAACGTGCTTGCCTATGCCCAGCGCCTTCACTGCGATCTGCGCGTGCAGACTGGGTGAACACATAATGAAGATGAGGTCCACATCCTTCCGCAACAGGACGTCATCTATCCTACTCGTGTGAAACGGTATTTCAAGGTCACTGGCAACCTCGGAAACCTCTGCCAGCGTGCGGCCCCATATAGCTTCGATTTTAAATCCCTTTTCTCTCAAAAACGGTATAATAATCCTAACGATGCTCCCTGTACCAAACACGCCAATGCCAGGCAGCGTCATTATTTTGCTCCGCTTGCTGCAGTACCCCGAAAATTATTCCACCGTCTCGACCACCATAATACGTCCACTGCCTAATTCTCCAGGCACCCCCCAATTTACGGTCCAACGCCTAAAACTCGACTCAACCCAGTACAGCCTCGTACAGGTTAGAACCGACGCTGTCAGCCGTTAAAGACGTGACAGTGGTATGTAAATACAACATAAAGTATAGACAAAGTACATTCAATTTCGTAACACGTTCGGTTTCTTAACAGCGACGCCACGCGTGCGACGTCTGCCGCTTTCTTTCCAATTAAGTAGAATGTCAATTAAATCTACCCCGCAGTGGACTTCGATCGCCTGGGGTTCATATTGATTTATTTGAGACGCGCAGCTTATTGCCGCGATCCCGTATTTGGGGTCCAGAGAAAATATTCCTGTACGCATGACATAAAGTTTTAAGCGTTGAGAAATTAAAATGAGAAAATGTTTCTTTCCAATTAAGTAGAATGTCAATTAAATCTACCCCGCGGTGGACTTCGATCGCCTGGGGTTCATATTGATTTATTTGAGACGCGCAGCTTATTGCCGCGATCCCGTATTTGGGGTCCAGAGAAAATATTCCTGTATGCATGACATAAAGTTTTAAGCGTTGAGAAATTAAAATGAGAAAATGTTTCTTTCCAATTAAGTAGAATGTCAATTAAATCTACCCCGCAGTGGACTTCGATCGCCTGGGGTTCATATTGATTTATTTGAGACGCGCAGCTTATTGCTGCGATCCCGTATTTGGGGTCCAGAGAAAATATTCCTGTATGCATGACATAAAGTTTTAAGTGTCGAGAAATTAAAATGAGAAAATGTTTCTTTCCAATTAAGTAGAATGTCAATTAAATCTACCCCGCAGTGGACTTCGATCGCCTGGGGTTCATATTGATTTATTTGAGACGCGCAGCTTATTGCCGCGATCCCGTATTTGGGGTCCAGAGAAAATATTCCTGTACGCATGACATAAAGTTTTAAGCGTTGAGAAATTAAAATGAGAAAATGTTTCTTTCCAATTAAGTAGAATGTCAATTAAATCTACCCCGCAGTGGACTTCGATCGCCTGGGGTTCATATTGATTTATTTGAGACGCGCAGTTTATTGCTGCGATCCCGTATTTGGGGTCCGGAGAAGATATTCCTGTATGCATGACATAAAGTTTTAAGCGTTGAGAAATTAAAATGAGAAAATGTTTCTTTCCAATTAAGTAGAATGTCAATTAAATCTACCCCGCGGTGGACTTCGATCGCCTGGGGTTCATATTGATTTATTTGAGACGCGCAGCTTATTGCCGCGATCCCGTATTTGGGGTCCAGAGAAAATATTCCTGTATGCATGACATAAAGTTTTAAGCGTTGAGAAATTAAAATGAGAAAATGTTTCTTTCCAATTAAGTAGAATGTCAATTAAATCTACCCCGCAGTGGACTTCGATCGCCTGGGGTTCATATTGATTTATTTGAGACGCGCAGCTTATTGCCGCGATCCCGTATTCGGGGTCCAGAGAAAATATTCCTGTATGCATGACATAAAGTTTTAAGCGTTGAAAAATTAAAATGAGAAAATGTTTCTTTCCAATTAAGTAGAATGTCAATTAAATCTACCCCGCAGTGGACTTCGATCGCCTGGGGTTCATATTGATTTATTTGAGACGCGCAGCTTATTGCCGCGATCCCGTATTTCGGGTCCGGAGAAAATATTCCTGTATGCATGACATAAAGTTTTAAGCGTTGAAAAATTAAAATGAGAAAATGTTTCTTTCCAATTAAGTAGAATGTCAATTAAATCTACCCCGCAGTGGACTTCGATCGCCTGGGGTTCATATTGATTTATTTGAGACGCGCAGCTTATTACTGCGATCCCGTATTTCGGGTCCAGAGAAAATATTCCTGTATGCATGACATAAAGCTTTAAGTGTCGAGAAATTAAAATGAGAAAATGTTTCTTTTCAATTAAGTAGAATGTCAATTAAATCTACCCCGCAGTGGACTTCGATCGCCTGGGGTTCATATTGATTTATTTGAGACGCGCAGCTTATTGCCGCGATCCCGTATTCGGGGTCCAGAGAAAATATTCCTGTACGCATGACATAAAGTTTTAAGCGTTGAGAAATTAAAATGAGAAAATGTTTCTTTCCAATTAAGTAGAATGTCAATTAAATCTACCCCCCAGTGGACTTCGATCGCCTGGGGTTCATATTGATTTATTTGAGACGCGCAGCTTATTGCTGCGATCCCGTATTTCGGGTCCAGAGAAAATATTCCTGTACGCATGACATAAAGTTTTAAGCGTTGAGAAATTAAAATGAGAAAATGTTTCTTTCCAATTAAGTAGAATGTCAATTAAATCTACCCCGCAGTGGACTTCGATCGCCTGGGGTTCATATTGATTTATTTGAGACGCGCAGCTTATTGCCGCAATCCCGTATTTGGGGTCCAGAGAAAATATTCCTGTATGCATGACATAAAGTTTTAAGCGTTGAGAAATTAAAATGAGAAAATGTTTCTTTCCAATTAAGTAGAATGTCAATTAAATCTACCCCGCAGTGGACTTCGATCGCCTGGGGTTCATATTGATTTATTTGAGACGCGCAGCTTATTGCTGCGATCCCGTATTCGGGGTCCAGAGAAAATATTCCTGTGTGCATGACATAAAGTTTTAAGCGTTGAGAAATTAAAATGAGAAAATGTTTCTTTCCAATTAAGTAGAATGTCAATTAAATCTACCCCGCAGTGGACTTCGATCGCCTGGGGTTCATATTGATTTATTTGAGACGCGCAGCTTATTGCCGCGATCCCGTATTTGGGGTCCAGAGAAAATATTCCTGTAAGCATGACATAAAGTTTTAAGCGTTGAGAAATTAAAATGAGAAAATGTTTCTTTCCAATTAAGTAGAATGTCAATTAAATCTACCCCGCAGTGGACTTCGATCGCCTGGGGTTCATATTGATTTATTTGAGACGCGCAGCTTATTGCTGCGATCCCGTATTTGGGGTCCAGAGAAAATATTCCTGTATGCATGACATAAAGTTTTAAGCGTTGAGAAATTAAAATGAGAAAATGTTTCTTTCCAATTAAGTAGAATGTCAATTAAATCTACCCCGCGGTGGACTTCGATCGCCTGGGGTTCATATTGATTTATTTGAGACGCGCAGCTTATTGCCGCGATCCCGTATTTGGGGTCCAGAGAAAATATTCCTGTATGCATGACATAAAGTTTTAAGCGTTGAGAAATTAAAATGAGAAAATGTTTCTTTCCAATTAAGTAGAATGTCAATTAAATCTACCCCGCGGTGGACTTCGATCGCCTGGGGTTCATATTGATTTATTTGAGACGCGCAGCTTATTGCTGCGATCCCGTATTCGGGGTCCAGAGAAAATATTCCTGTACGCATGACATAAAGTTTTAAGCGTTGAGAAATTAAAATGAGAAAATGTTTCTTTCCAATTAAGTAGAATGTCAATTAAATCTACCCCGCAGTGGACTTCGATCGCCTGGGGTTCATATTGATTTATTTGAGACGCGCAGCTTATTGCCGCGATCCCGTATTTGGGGTCCAGAGAAAATATTCCTGTATGCATGACATAAAGTTTTAAGCGTTGAGAAATTAAAATGAGAAAATGTTTCTTTCCAATTAAGTAGAATGTCAATTAAATCTACCCCGCAGTGGACTTCGATCGCCTGGGGTTCATATTGATTTATTTGAGACGCGCAGCTTATTGCCGCGATCCCGTATTTGGGGTCCAGAGAAAATATTCCTGTATGCATGACATAAAGTTTTAAGCGTTGAGAAATGAAAATGAGAAAATGTTTCTTTCCAATTAAGTAGAATGTCAATTAAATCTACCCCGCAGTGGACTTCGATCGCTTGGGGTTCATATTGATTTATTTGAGACGCGCAGCTTATTGCTGCGATCCCGTATTTCGGGTCCAGAGAAAATATTCCTGTATGCATGACATAAAGATTTGAGTATTGAGAAAAATTAGGAAAATGAGAAATTTGGAACATTATAGTTTGGCATACGATGAAGACCCAAACGCCAGGACGCTGTAAGTTGAAGTGGCAAGGGACGCGACCACTTCCATTTACTTCTACGATATATCGATTTCCCGATGGGCGCCGGAATCGACCGAGTATCGTCGAGTAGTAACCCTGCGCTAACCTGGCATTTCGCTTTTGCGCGAGTGTGATATCTGTCTATCACGTCCGCCCTGTTCGATTAATTATTTAAACATGTAAATATGCAGTTAAGTTGTACGTATAAGTGGTCGACGTGCTGTCTTCTCGTTTAAGTTGTTTGTCCGCGGAAAGGTATAGTAGATCATAAAACGCATGAGAATGTCGGAGGTTCGTAAAAGAACTGGTGCAGAAACGTCCGCCTCAGCGCGAGATGTCAACGACGATCAAGTGAGTGGATTATTATTAAGATTTGATAGACTTCGATGCGAATAGGGTCCTTAGAGTACGCGGGCGAACCTGTTAAGTTTTTGTTAAAACCGTTCGACGTGCTTCGGTACATATATGTGACAGCTACTCACACCGAGTCAACATCACTAATTTTACCGCATATCTGTTGTAATTGGCGAACGCGTTTAGGCGCACTGCGAATGTCATGCACCCGTGTGTACCGAATTAACTGTCAGTGCAACTGTCAGTTTGTTGGACAGTGCATGCAGATGTCGCCAACAAAATGCTTGGCTGTTCAAACGTTAACAGTTTCACTGCCGGATTTTGCTGTGTTAGAACGGCGACGCTATGAAATATTGCAGCGTTTTGTTGAATTATGCAAAATGTGAATAATGTGCAGGTATTGGAGACCAAAGGATCGTGTTACTATTCTAGTGACTTTGACAATCGTGGTTCAATAGTTTACAATTAACACGTCGATTGCCAATCCTATTTTGCTGTATTAGAACGGCGATGCTATGAAATGGTAGAGCCTTTTATTGAATTACGCAAAATGTGAATAATGTGCAGGTATTAGAGACAAAAGGATCGCATTACTATTCTAGTGACTGACAATCGTTGTTCAGTAGTTTCCAATTAACACGTCGACTGTCGATCATATTTTGCTGTATTAGAACGGCGATGCTATGAAATACTACAGCGTTATTAGAGACCAAAGGGATACACAATCGTGGTTCAATAGTTTACAATTAACACGTTGACTTATTGAATTATGCAAAATGTGAATAATGTGCAGGTATTAGAGACAAAAGGATCGCATTACTATTCTAGTGACTGACAATCGCGGTTCAGTAGTTTCCAATTAACACGTTGACTGTCGATCATATTTTGCTGTATTAGAATGGCAACGCTATGAAATACTACAGCGTTTAATTGAATTATGCAAAATGTGAATAATGTGCAGGTATTGGAGACCAAAGGATCGTGTTACTATTCTAGTGACTTCGACAATCGTGGTTCAATAGTTTACAATTAACACGTCGATTGCCAATCCTATTTTGCTGTATTAGAACGGCGATGCTATGAAATGGTAGAGTGTTTTATTGAATTATGCAAAATGTGAATAATGTGCAGGTATTAGAGACCAAAGGATCGCATTACTATTCTAGTGACTTTGACAATCGCGGTACAGTAGTTTCCAATTAACACGTTAAGTGCCATGCGTATTTTGCTGTATTAGAACGGCAACGCTATGAAATACTACAGCGTTTTGTTGAATTATGCAAAATGTGAATAATGCGCAGGTATTGGAGACCAAAGGATCTCATTACTATTCTAGGGACTTTGACAATCGTGGTTTAATAGTTTACAATTAACACAACGATTGCCAATCCTATTTTGCTGTATTAGAACGGCGATGCTACGAAATGGTAGAGTGTTTTATTGAATTATGTAAAATGTGAATAATGTGCAGGTATTAGAGACAAAAGGATCGCAGTACTATTCTAGTGACTGACAATCGTCGTTCAGTAGTTTCCAATTAACACGTTGACTGTCGATCATATTTTGCTGTATTAGAACGGCAACGCTACGAAATACTACAGTGTTTAATTGAATTAGGCAAAATGTAAATAATGTCCAGGTATTGGAGACCAAAGGATCGCATTACTATTCTAGTGACTGACAATCGCGGTTCAGTAGTTTCCAATTAACACGTTGACTGTCGATCATATTTTGCTGTATTAGAAAGGCGATGCTATGAAGCACTAGAGTTTAATTGAATTATGCAAAATGTGAATAATGTGCAGGTATTGGAGACCAAAGGATTGCATCGCTATTGTAACAATAACTACATATATAAAATAATTGTTGCTACGCATTGCAAATATTTTGGATCTTCAATAAAATCTCTGATACCGAACGGTACTGAAACACCGTTTACTTTGCTCATTGCGTACATGTGATTTTGTTAGAACCGTAAATAATGTGCAGGTATTGGAGACCAAAGGATCACGTTACTATTCTAGTGACTGACAATCGTGGTTCAGTAGTTTCCAATTAACACGTTAACTGCCATGCGTATTTTGTTGTATTAGAAAGGCAATGCTATGAAATACTAAAGCGTTTTATTGAATTATGCAAAATGTGAATAATGTGCAGGTATTGAAGACCAAAGGATCATGTTACTATTCTAGTGACTGACAATCGTCGTTCAGTAGTTTCCAATTAACACGTTGACTGCCAATCATATTTTGCTGTATTAGAAAGGCGATGCTATGAAACACTAGAGTTTAATTGAATTATGCAAAATGTGAATAATGTGCAGGTATTGGAGAGCAAAGAATCGCAACACTATTCTAGTGACTTTGACAATCGCGGTTCAATAGTTTCCAATTAACACATTGACTGCCGATCATATTTTGCTGTATTAGAACGGCGATGCTATGAACTACTACAGCGTCTGATTGAATTATGCAACATGTAAATAGTGTTCAGGTATTGGAGACCAAAGAATTGCATCACTATTCTAACAATGCCTACATTTATAAAATAATTATTGCTGCCTATTGCAAATATTTTGGATCTTCAGTAAAATCAAGGAAGTCAAAGTGTTAATTGTCTGTTGTCATTCCGGGTGATTGCATTGGTGGTGCATTTGTAGAATTGTGAGAGATGGCTTTTGTGGTATATTCGTAGAAGGAAGATGTTGAATCTGAAGATGATGCGAAATTGGAGGTGGACGAGCTCAGCAAAACGCTGCCGCAAGGAACGGATAAAACACCAGAAATTTTGGGATCTGCACTATCCGGCTTACCTGACCGGTGAGATTAGATAAAATTGATCTTTTTAGAAGACAACGTATTATATTATGATGTAACGTTAATTTACAGTTGGAAGAATTGGATAATTCGTAGCATTTTCACATGGTTTATGATTGCTGGATTCTGTTTAATCATTTATGGAGGACCTTTAGCACTGATGATTACGGTAAATTTGCATGATTTGTTATTTTCTGCAAAACGTACAATGCCATTTTTAATTCTAACGAGTTCAATGTTTGCATTTCAGACCTTAATTGTACAAGTAAAATGTTTTGAGGAAATCATTAACATTGGCTATGCAGTCTATCGGATTCATGGTTTGCCTTGGTTCAGGTCTTTGTCTTGGTATTTCTTGATTACATCAAACTATTTCTTTTACGGAGAAAATCTTATGGATTACTTTGCAGTTGTAATTAATCGAACAGTAAGTACAGTATCTTAAAATCTGAAATAATGGGACATCACATATTAATATTTCAAGCGCTATTGCCAGTGGCCATGTCTTATCAGTGCTGAATGCTTTGACATAAAATCAATACAATCTGTATAGTCTTGCTATGGCTTCACTGCAACTTTCTGAGGTTTCCAGCAGATGATATAAATCGCCCCATTTAAGCGACTCTGATTCTGCCTAATACCGAGAACCCATTATTTTTGTTTTCAGGAATATTTACGCGTCCTCGTGACGTACCACAGATTTATTTCGTTTTGTCTATACATCGTTGGGTTCGTTTGGTTCGTCTTATCGCTCGTCAAGAAATATTATATGAAGCAATTCTCCTTGTTCGCTTGGACGCACGTCGCACTACTTATAGTTGTCACCCAAAGTTATCTCATCATCCAAAATATATTTGAAGGCTTGATATGGTAAGAGCATAAAGTCCACGACCCCTACAGGTCACAGTCTTAACCGTTTGGATCCCAAAGATTATTCAGAAAATCTTCTTGAGAAATAAGCGATAACGGTTGCTTCAATTTTTATCGGAAAACGTCAAACGGGGCAACTGCGGTTGTGTTTATCAAATAACTATAATTTAAAGTAATGGAAATTGGAGACAAAATGTTTTGCCCACATGGTCCCCACCGAAACAGTAACTATGGGAAGAATAATTATCAGTACAATTATGCGCATATCGTCAATAACGCATCGCGATAAAACTAATGGGACTTTTCGACATAAAATCTGAACAGCGCGATAGCGCTTGCTTCAATTTATATCGGGAAACGTCAAACGGGGCAACTGCGGTTGTGTTTATCAAATAACTTTAATTTAAAGGCATGGAAATTGGAGACAAAATGTTTTGCTCACATGGTTCCCACCAAAACAGTAACTATGCGAAGAATAATTATCAGTACAATTATGCGCGTATCGTCAATAGCGCATCACGATAAAAGTACTGGGACTTTTCGACATAAAATCTGAACAGCGCGATAGCGCTTGCTTCAATTTATATCGGGAAACGTCAAACGGGGCAACTGCGGTTGTGTTTATCAAATAACTTTAATTTAAAGGCATGGAAATTGGAGACAAAATGTTTTGCTCACATGGTTCCCACCAAAACAGTAGCTATGCGAAGAATGATTATCAGTACAATTATGCGCGTATCGTCAATAGCGCATCACGATAAAAGTACTGGGACTTTTCGACATGAAATCTGAACATCATGGGTCTCAAACGGTTAATCATTGATCGCCTCCTACATCGAACGTTTTCGCAGGTTCATCGTCCCAGTAAGTATGATAGTGGTGAACGACATGATGGCATACATGTTCGGTTTCTTCTTCGGGCGAACGCCCTTGATAAAATTATCTCCGAAGAAAACGTGGGAGGGTTTCATCGGTGGCGGTATTTCGACTGTCGTACTTGGACTCTTGGTAACTCGAATTTCTCCCCAATTGTGCATGTGTTCAGCGAAAGGGTGGTTCATACGGTACGGTCCTTTTCTTCCAGATATCGTACGTGTTATGTCAATACCGTTACTTCGTGTGCCCGATTGAGTACAGTGAAGCTTTAGGTAGAATGACTATGGACTGCGAACCGTCTAGTCTGTTCCGACCGCAAGAATATGTCTTGCCGAGAAGTCTGCAGATGATATCGAAAATGGTAATAGAGACATTCTACGTGGGCAGCCCGATAAGTACTTAGCCTACAAAAGAAAAACGAAAATTTAGGAAAATTGACGATTTATTTTTCAACATAGTATCCTTTTAACTCGATACACTTGATTCAGCGATGAAATCTGGGCATATCCTGCATGAAATATTGAGCATGAGAAAGCTTTCTGCTCGATGGGGTTGGCGTTTGCTCACTCCGGATAACAAGCGCATCCGTGAGACCACTTCAGAGCAGTGTTTGACACTGTTTAAGCGCAATCCGAAAGAGTTTCTACATCGTTTTGTGACTGTCGACGAAACGTGGATCCACTGGTACACGCCAGAGACCAAGGAACAGTCGAAACAGTGGACTGCGCCCGGCCGGAAAGGTGATGGCCACCGTTTTCTGGGATTCACAAGGTGTGATCTACATAGACTACCTGAAGAAGGGCAAAACAGTCACAGGGCTGTACTATGCCGAATTATTGAGCCGATTCGACGCCGAATTATGCGGTTATGCCTACTTAAAAATCCTTCGTTCAGGCCCTGCCTATTGTCATGACAAATAAGTATATAAAATTAGAGTCCGATCGGTGAAGTAGTTTTTGAGAAATCGCGGTCACCGCAACCGTATGTTTTAAAAAACACAGTTTCGAGATAATCGCGTTTAAAGGTTCAAGCTCTTTACTAATCATACATGGTAGCGCTCCACATAAACGCTTATAATGTTTGAACGTGTGCCCCGATTCTTATGTACTTTTGAGGAAATATTTCTTTCACCAACCCAAGTAGGCATAACCCCTTAACTCGATACACTTGATCCAGCGATGAAATCTGGGCATATCCTGCATGAAATATTGGGCATGATGCAGCTTTCTGCTCGATGGGTTTGGCGTTTGCTCAGTCCGGATAACAAGCGCATCCGTGAGACCACTTCAGAGCAGTGTTTGGCACTGTTTAAGCGCAATCCGAAAGAGTTTCTACGTCGTACAGTGACTGTCGACGAAACGTGGATCCACTGGTACACACCAGAGACCAAGGAACAGTCGAAATAGTGGACTGCGCCCGGCGAATGTGCTCCGAAGAAGGCGAAGACTGTCCTATCGGCCGGAAAGGTGATGGCCACCGTTTTCTGGGATTCACAAGGTGTGATCTACATAGACTACCTGGAGAAGGGCAAAACAGCCACAGGGCTGTACTATGCCGAATTATTGAGCCGATTCGATGCCGAATTAAGGAAAAAACGGCCCCATTTGGCGAAGAAAAAAGTGCCCTTTCACCACGATAACGCACTGGCTCAGACCTCTGCCCAAACTACAGCCAAATTGGTTGAATTAGGCTACGAACAGCTGCCCCATCCACCGTATTCTCCAGATTTGGCCCCGTGTCACTTCTTTTTCTTCCCAAACTTGAAAAAGTCACTCGCCGGGCAGAAATTTGAGTCGAATGAGGAGGTTATTGCCGCCACGGAGGCCTACTTTGCAGATCTCCAGAAAACGTATTTTTCAGACGGGTCGAAGAAGTTGGAGCGTCGCTGGATCAAGTGTATCGAGTTAAAAGGAGACTATGTTGAAAAATAAATCGTCAATTTTCCAAAATTTTCGTTTTTCTTTTGTAGGCCAAGTACTTATCGGACTGCCCACGTATATTGGCGGATCGTATTATGTACTGTGAACGTAAACGGAATTATACTAATGATGCATATTTTCAGTTCGATGGAAGGACCACTTTGACAGTATACCCATTTGTGTTACATTCTTTATCAATGTCGATATTTAGTTCGGTAATTGGACCCTTTGGCGGCTTCTTCGCTAGCGGTTTCAAGCGCGCATTCAAAATTAAGGTGAGCACTGCTTATTCCAATAATTCTGCGCGCATTCAATAATGTTGCACGTTATTCATTGCAGGACTTCGGATATATAATACCTGGACACGGAGGCATTATGGATAGATTTGATTGTCAGTATTTAATGGCGACATTCGTAAACGTGTACATCTCATCATTTATTCATACTGCTTCTCCGCAGAAGCTGTTGCAGCAGGTATCTTATTGAATAAAACATTCGTAACCTTCGTTCCATGACGGCACCTTACATTTCTTTCTCCGTTTTTTTTTAACAGGTTTACAGCTTAAAACCGGAACAACAAATGCAACTCTTCCAAGCGCTAAAGGATTCGCTCGAAAGTAGGGGTTTATTGAACGCTTTCTAATCTTCCGTGGACGATTACGTTTATGTTGTACCGCGCCGAGAACAATTAACAAAGCATTATATGCAAACAGCAGTGCAATCGGTATCGGATAACCATAGGCGTGCAGTAAAGTAAGGAACAACTTTTTGCGCGAGTAGATAAATCAATGTGAAGACGGACGAGGGACGTTGTCCAAAGCCTTGTTACACTCCATGCATTCCGTGTACTTTAACTTTGTTTCTATCGTCCATTACGCGTACTGAGACGGTTACATGATCCTTTCGACGTCAGCAATCTTTTGCCTTAGCGTTCCTTTTCCGATACCACACAACCTCAAACCAAAGAAGAAGGGTACGAACTTTATGCATGTAAAATTTCTTCCGCACAGACAAAGAATATTCTTTTATTTACTTTCAATCGGAAGTAGAATGCCCAATCTAGCTTTAAGACACTGCGCGTCTTACTTAAAAGAAGCGGATCTCAGTGTATTTTCTTACATCCAACGATGCATTTACGGTTTCGGTCGATAGCTGCCTATCGACATCGTTAATATCGCCTTCATTTCGCAGGAAGAATTCCGAACGTCACGCTTGTCGCAATAATGCAAAGACCTTGCGCGTATGCGATACCGTTTTTTTCCAATTAACATGTATTTTTTGTCAAACTTCGCGGCGATATTTATTCTCTAGTTTTAATGATCGTAGTACTTATCGTTCTATTATACGAATAACTCCGAACTTCACCGCGCCGTTATCGTACATTTCATTACGTTGCTTCGTAGACGTGAACGTTACTATGTGATCGCGCAAATTATCAAAACGAAGGAACGTACGTTCCCAAATTTCGGACTTTCCTTTCTGCCGCGGAAAGCGGAATGCGTAAAAGAAATTAGGTGCATCGGTAATATGTGTCAATCATGTTAATTGTATTGGTGTTATTCGTAGTTTAATGCATAGTTTTTAACCGTGGCGTAGACAACGCGATAACTCGCGTCGTTGTGTAACATCGTTTAACGTGTACATACCTTATTTTATCCGTGTCGATAAGCGTATTAAGATGACTCGTTAAAGCTTCGAAAATGTTTAATATTTTTCGAATGGTGAAGCGCTAGTGTCTCGAGCGCCGTGTCCGTGTACGATATGCAAATGTGTTTTGTGCCAACTATTTACAACGTGGACGAATAGTCTTGTTCCATGCACTATGTCAACGTGGCACAATTACGCGACATATCGCTGCTATATTTCCGTACTACGTTTTGTCACACGGCTAACGATGCCGTGTATTTGGTTGAGTCGACGCAATGTTTGTACTTCGCTTTGTTACGCTCCGCTGCTTGTGTACCGGGAGATCATTTCAGCGTTAAACTTTTAAAGTGATATGCCTGTATATGCAGCATACAAGAGTGGCGGAGAGAAGCGACGCTAGATAAATGGAATAAATATAAGCATATTTATTTATTAGAAACAATACGACAAAAACTATACGTGTATAGATGGAAGAAATAGAAAGATAATAAATATGTCGCGTTAAATCTATGTTTTAGCACGTTGCTTGCCACGGGATGCAAAATCCCGTCAGAGGACACAGTAAAATAATACCTTTTAAGTTTATGGTCACCTTATTTTTTACAAGAACTTTCATTTAGTTCGAATTAGCCTGATAATTCTCGAGGGTATCGAGATTTTTGCGAAGATTTTGTTTAGACATTTAAATGAAACTCAATCAAATTAGTTTAAATCGAACTCGGAACTTTTGGTTGGTTTTCTGTCTTCATTGTTAATAGTTTGACGCCCAAAATTTTAATACAAATTATGTTGCAAGATGCAATATATTTAGTTCGTAACGAGGAAAAATGAATACTACTTGTTAATGTATTCTTTACCTGTTCTATATACCTAATAAATCTATGAAACGAAGAAACTGTGCTCGATTGGTGTTATCAGAGATTATATATTCATCTGGCGCTGTAAATCTTCCTTTTTCCGCGTCACGTGCTGTCGACCTTGTGTGGTAACAGATTACAATGTTGTACGTGGAAATTGATTTAAAAATGATTTATAGCAATTTATGTTTGAAAGTGAAAAATAGTTTAATGTAAATTACTTAATTTTTTTTCTAGCAGAGTATTTTGGGCTATCGACTTTGTGTGGTAACAGACTACAATGTTGTACGTGGAAATTGATTTAAAAATGATTTATAGCAATTTATGTTTGAAAGTGGAAAATAGTTTAATGCAAATTACTTAATTTTTTTCCTAGCAGAGTATTTTGGGCTATCGACTTTGTGTGGTAGCAGATTACAGTGTTGCATGTGGAAATTTATTTAAAAATGATTTATGGCAATTTATGTTTCAAAGAGGAAAATAGTTGAATCCAAATTACTTAATTTTTTTTTCTAGCACAGTATTTTGGGCTATCGATTTTGTGTGGTAACAAATTACAGCGTTGCACGTGGGAATTGATTTAAAAATGATTTATAGCAATTTATGTTTGAAAGTGGAAAATAGTTTAATGCAAATTACTTAATTTTTTTCCTAGCAGAGTATTTTGGGCTATCGACTTTGTGTGGCAGCATATTACAGTGTTGCATGTGGGAATTTATTTAAAAATGATTTATAGCAATTTATGTTTGAAAGTGAAAAATAGTTTAATGTAAATTACTTAATTTTTTTCCTAGCAGAGTATTTTGGGCTATCGACTTTATGTGGCAACAGATTACAGTGTTGCATGTGGGAATTTATTTAAAAATGATTTATAGCAATTTATATTTGAAAGTGAAAAATAGTTTAATGCAAATTACTTAATTTTTTCCTACCAGAGTATTTTGGCTATCGATTTTGTGTGGTAACAGATTACAATGTTGCACGTGGAAATTGATTTAAAAATGATTTATAGCAATTTATGTTTGAAAGTGAAAAATAGTTTAATGCAAATTACTTAATTTTTTTCCTAGCAGAGTATTTTGGGCTATCGACTTTGTGTGGTAACAGATTACAGTGTTGCATGTGAGAATTTATTTAAAAATGATTTCTGGCAATTTATGTTTCAAAGTGGAAAATAGTTTAATGCAAATTACTTAATTTTTTTCCTAGCAGAGTATTTTGGGCTATCGACTTTGTGTGGTAGCAGATTACAGTGTTGCATGTGGGAATTTATTTAAAAATGATTTATAGCAATTTATGTTTGAAAGTGGAAAATAGTTTAATGCAAATTACTTCAATTTTTTCTAGTAGAGTATTTTGGGTTATGTGTATTATTTCCAGTAATAAATTTTTTAGTTTAGACAGTAATCGGTTGCAGACCCAAATTAATTCATTGCAGACTGTATAATTGACTAATTAGGAATTCTTTTCGACAGAGTTCCGCTTCATTGCACTATCTACTTTCTGCAATTTACTTTTCGTCATTTCATTGTGGATGGGACCTACTCAAGTACCGAAAACGGAGTATTCGATAAGTAGAATACCTTATTGCGAAATGTGCACTAATCCATAAATTGCTGTAGGAACGAGAAGATTCTATTGATCATCGTTTTTTTTATCATATTTTGATGAAAAAAAAATGTTTTGATCATCATATTTTTCCACATACAAGTAGAATCTCAATTAATAACTGATGAAATTAAAAGTGCCACTTCCAGACAAATTTGTGATGAATCTTAACATTTTCGACACATGATCAATATTTGGTAAAAATATGTCGGCATTGCTATGAAGCGATGCAATTATTCACATATTTCATTGTAAATCATATTATAATGCCGTTGCCGCGAAAAATATATATATACTCGGATTCCTTGTCCTGCGGGTTAATACATTAATATCACGAGAGTAAACTCTTTAACTAAATTATATTAGAAAATGTAACAAATAAACGTACCTTAACCATATATTCTTTCACTGCAACGTCTCGTGGAGCAAATTCATATTCGAGGAACACAGAAATAAACCCAGTAGCCAAGTAGCTATAAAAGCCTTCAGATTCCAATAAGATACCTGCAACCAAAAAAAATATTACGAAAAATTACAAAATGCAAAGCACTACATATATTTGAATGCTTCTTAGAGTAATTATGCCGAAGAACCAAACTGCATAATTGACAATAAGATAAAAAAGTAACAAAGTTCGTGTAAAAACGTTCGTAAAAACGTTCTGATGTGCTGTGTACCGAACAAGGTCTCGTAATGTTCTATTTTTTGTTTACATAATCGTGGGACAAGTTTTTAATCAAAATTCTATTTTAAAATTCAAGTAACGGTACAAAACGTTTGTTATGTGTTCTGATTTTATGTGTTTTTTGTGTGTTATTTTATATGTTCTGATTTCTGTACTGAATTTTGAAAGTGCTATTTCCCTCAAGAGGATAGAAATTTGGAGGTGAATTGATACTACTTTGCACTATGGAAAAGTCTTAGCATGATACTTTAATGTATTCTTTTACGGCGATAGATAAGGAAAACTGGGAGAGATAATATTCTGCTGGTCGGGATATTTTTAGGTGAACCTAACAATTTATTTGGGACATGTACGATATATAAACATAATACTGATCACTATTTGATTACAGATGCACTGAGTGAAATATTATGTATGATAAAATTCACTGAAGAAGTTGTCAAAATTGCAAAACAGTGTTTCGTAGTTACAACATACCCCGATTTCGGAAGTTGTTATAAGTGTCTGATTCCGAAGTTACATATTTCTAATACTTTACGAAGTTTAGCTCAAACATATGGACGCACGTATTACCGAATGCATGATTTAAAAGGTTTTTGCAAACTTCCAGGATTAAACAACAAAGACAAACAAGGAAAATTAAAGAAACAATGTGAAATGTGGCTACTGATCTTCCTGCATTTGAATTACGAGACTGTCTCGTCATAAGTACCTTATAGCAGTAAAAAATCTAACGTCAGCCAATCAGAGTACAGTATGAAAATCAGGGAAGAACCAATCAAATCAAGAAGTCAAACCGCCAGAGTCGAAAACTGAAATTCAACAGTTACAGTTTTTTTCTAGCTTTGAACATGTTCAACAAACGGAATATGTTTTTTTTATAAGGTACCACATGGTATTAAAAATTGAATTTTGTCACTAGTACATAAATCTGCAATATTTGTCCCTTTGGCCAAAGTATTTATGATATTTTTCAAATATTTTTTTGGGCACTATCATGAGAGAAACTGGGCAAAAACCTGATTTTCATTTTTTGCCGTTTTATCCTTCCCCCAGAATGAGATACAGGATTGAAACTTTCTACATATTGTTTCTTTTTTTGTAAGGTATCGCATAGTATTAAAAGAGGAATTTTGTTTAAGGGCATTTTTTGACCCTTTATTTGGCTATGCCTCTGTATTCTACCGCGGCCACAGATAAAATGGAGTGAAGATGTCCATATAGCATTTTGGATTTCAACCATTCTAAGGCATCTAAGTCGGTATTGCAGTTCACGAGGACGAAAATGTCCCTTACATCGATATCGTACAGATTTCACGAGCTAAAGTACTTAAAACTCTTTTCAGAGGCGCTACTATTCGTCCATATGAATATTGTTCCTAACCTTAAAGAAATGTTTTAAAATAACAAATAACTATTTAACAAAACAGTAATATCAGTACAGTGTCATTTCTGCACATTAATTTATAATTACATTAAGCCATGTCTATACTTCGAAAAGCACAGGTATAGTCACGTTAATTACTTTTCAGTGAGCAACGGGGATTTAATTCCGTTTGTCGGTCAAACGGCTATATCAAAGCATTTTTTGACCCTTTATTTGGCTATGCCTCTGTATTCTACCGCGGCCACAGATAAAATGGAGTGAAGATGTCCATATAGCATTTTGTATTTCAACCATTCTAAGGCATCTAAGTCGGTATTGCAGTTCATGAGGACGAAAATGTCCCTTACATCGATATCGTACAGATTTCACGAGCTAAAGTACTTAAAACTCTTTTCAGAGGCGCTACTGTTCGTCCATATGAATATTGTTCCTAACCTTAAAGAAATGTTTTAAAATAACAAATAATTATTTAACAAAACAATAATATCAGTACAGTGTCATTTCTGCACATTCATTTATAATCACATTAAGCCATGTCTATACTTCGAAAAGCACAGGTATAGTCACGTTAATTACTTTTCAGTGAGCAACGGGGATTTAATTCCGTTTGTCGGTCAAACGGCTATATCAAAGCATTTTTTGACCCTTTATTTGGCTATGCCTCTGTATTCTACCGCGGCCACAGATAAAATGTAATGAAGATGTCCATATAGCATTTTGGATTTCTACCATTCTAAGGCATCTAAGTCGGTATTGCAGTTCATGAGGACGAAAATGTCCCTTACATCGATATCGTACAGATTTCACGAACTGAAGTACTTAAAACTCTTTTCAGAGGCGCTACTATTCGTCCATATGAATATTGTTCCTAACCTTAAAGAAATGTTTTAAAATAACAAATAACTATTTAACAAAACAGTAATATCAGTACAGTGTCATTTCTGCACATTAATTTATAATTACATTAAGCCATGTCTATACTTCGAAAAGCACAGGTATAGTCACGTTAATTACTTTCAGTGAGCAACGGGGATTTAATTCCGTTTGTCGGTCAAACGGCTATATCAAAGCATTTTTTGACCCTTTATTTGGCTATGCCTCTGTATTCTACCGCGGCCACAGATAAAATGGAGTGAAGATGTCCATACAGCATTTTGGATTTCAACCATTCTAAGGCATCTAAGTCGGTATTGCAGTCCATGAGGACGAAAATGTCCCTTACATCGATATCGTACAGATTTCACGAGCTAAAGTACTTAAAACTCTTTTCAGAGGCGCTACTATTCGTCCATATGAATATTGTTCCTAACCTTAAAGAAATGTTTTAAAATAACAAATAATTATTTAACAAAACAGTAATATCAGTACAGTGTCATTTCTGCGCATTAATTTATAATTACATTAAGCCATGTCTATACTTCGAAAAGCACAGGTATAGTCACGTTAATTACTTTTCAGTGAGCAACGGGGATTTAATTCCGTTTGTCGGTCAAACGGCTATATCAAAACACTGTATCTTTTACAATTTTCAGCAATGGGGCACATTTTCACGCGTTTGGCACATTTATGATGCTACTTGGCAAGATCCGTACCTAAGCGCACCCCATATAAAGAAGTATCTTATGGGTCTCTATAAATCAATTTATCATCCGCTAAGTAAAGAGTTTTACATTCTTATACGATTATATCGGCGATAAACCACATTCTTCGAATACTGTAATTTTTTGACAGATGACTGTGGCGATCATGTGGTTGTTATAAATTCTAAACTTATTGCGTTGCGTGGAGACGATTGGTACAAACGTGTGTATTTCCACCATAACACGTATCACCGTGGCGCATCTTGGACCCTCGCCTGGGAGTTGCATGACAGGGACCCGACGATGGTAATAAATTATAGAAAGCCTTACGTACGCACAGGAATTTGACACTTCAACAAACTGTTTCTAATTAGATCGTAAACAAAGCGGTATACTCTTCAATGACTGGAAACTTGCAACGGAGACACACTATGCAGCGGCTGCACATATTCCCAGACGATAAGGTTCCCGAAGATATTATGGCAAACGTCTCTCATCAAATAAAGCAACTGCGTCTGGTACCTGAAAGATTGGATCGTATTCCTGAAGAGCGAGTGGAAAATTTCCCCAAAATAATTACACTTCCCAAAGATTACCTTCCAAAAGAATATTTGAATTCAATAGAATTACATGCCGTAAGAAAAGCTTAAATTATAATTAACGGTAGTCGAATAAATTGCAATTTCTACCCGACGTCACATGGCCTATTTAGAAACAGCCCATTTAAAGCGTCGCACATATATTTTAGCACACAGAATACAACAGTTTAAGGGGGCATATACATTTGTTGGGTCAAAAAGATCCACTTTTTTTTTACATATTTTGAAAGGTTGATCTGTGTAGAATATGTTAGTAAAACCATTTTTTGGAATTGCGTGAATTATTGGGTTGGAGGGAAAGTTCTGTCGTATTTTAAAGAAAATATTTGAATTAATTTATAAAAATATGTGTTTAATATTAATTATAATACATTTAATGTGTTGTATGATGAATGCCAAACTCTTCTGCAATTTCTCGACTTGTTAAATGTGGATTGTTTTCCAACATGGATCGTAAAACATCATTATCGACCTTGTCCCCGACAAATGTCCCCTTAACCCCTTGCCATACTTCGACGAGACTGACTCGTGATGGGAATTTTGGATCAAACGTGAATATCACGAGGCTGACTCGTGATGAGAATTTCAGGCCAAACATGAATATCACGAGTCTGACTTGTGATCAAAATTTATATATTGAATCAGAAATACAGTAAAACCTGTTTTTGTGCGGTGGATAAGGACCGCATAAAAGAAATCGTACAAAAAAATATTCGAAAATTTTATAAATTCTTACATATAATAAACAATTTTGTGCGATATACTACCTACAAATTTTTTTATGCGGTGGATAAGGACCGCATAAAAAAAGTCGGACTAAGAAAATACATCAATGATTTATGAAATAGATGAGAGAGTGCTTTCAATTAAATTAAATAATTAAATTAGACCTATAGAAATGGTAAAAATATTTAATTATTCATTGTACATATACATGGAGAAGTTTTTACATTGTACATTAAATAGCTTGCTGCTACTCGTCGTAATCCAAAACGCGCATCTTCTTGTGACGAATTGGTTGAAAATCGCTTCCGTCGCTTGAAGATAGGATTTCAATTGATTTGTTTTTTGGTACCATAAACTCAGTGATCAGTTTTTGTGACGATGGTCGACTGGTCAATTGCTTGTAAATGTAACGATAGTGAGACATGCACGATCTCAGCTCCTTTTCGAATTTTAAGCGTCTTTCCGCTTTGGTATCTACTTTAAGAAACTGCGTTTCCAATTTTTTGGAAATTTGGATCCCTGCATATATTTTATCTGCTGTAATAGATTCCGGTTCTTCTTGTCCATTTTCATAATCTATCAAACTGTTGATAATGTCACTATCATCGACAGTTTGGTCCTCAATCATCTCGTCTAGATCATTATCGCCGAAAGAATCAAAGCCTTCTCCGCCGATGTTATGTGCAAGCGCACTAATTTCAGATAATAACGTTGACGTGTTTTCGGTAACGTTTCGATTAATTACACATTCATATATTTCGTCCACAACATATATATATATGTACATGATAGGAAACGTTAAACTGGTGCTAACGCCGTTAAGATTCATATACCGCATAAAAATAAATTGCACAAAAATAAAATCGCACAAAACAAATCGCATAAAAAAAGACCGCACAAAAACAGGTTTTACTGTATTAAGAATATCTTTGTCTCTTTTGTTTCAAATGAAGCACACAGTTAATTTTTCCGTGCCCAACGGTATCCGTTTTCGAGATAGGACTATACGCGTTTGCGCAGACGCAGCTATACTTTGTGAAAAATAAATTTAAAAAAAATACCTTAACATAGTAAAAGGCTCATATGTTAAGCCCCAAAAGACTAGAACATCCTATCTTTATGTTTAAATGGAAAAGAAATTCAGAAAGTAAGCTAATTTTTAAGGCCGACAAAGGTATATGCCCCATTAACCCCTTGCCGTACTTTGACGAGACTGACTCGTGATGGAAATTTTGGGTTAAACGTGAATACCACGAGTCTGACTCGTGATAAAAATTTATATATTGAATCAGAAGTATAGATATGAAAAAAAAATTAATGTACTTTTCAAGATTGTTGGACTTAAATTTATTTCAATTCCACAAGAACATCGTCGCATGAAATTAGTAAGCAGACGACTACTTCAGAGGCAATCGTAGGTATAATTTGTTTCAAGGTCCGACAATACGTCTTAGCCGCTTTGACAACTTTCGTGCACATTTCTGTGCTTTGTTTAGGCCCAAATTCTTCCGAATTAAATCGTACGGCAAGGGGTTAAGGGGTAACATCTACTTTAAATTTTCAAAAAATCGAAAAAAACTTTTCTTGCCTTATATGATACTTTCGAGCCTTAAAAATAAGGTGCAATTTGTCTTATAAGCAAAAATATTTTTTAAAGTGGTTTTACAGCTTATTTTATAAATCAAATCGTGATACATGGTGCCGATTCTAAAGGTTCTGAAGGAACATAATACTAAGCAAAATCCAGATTCTATCGAAAAAATGCGAAACGACATTTTTGCAACTCTTTACCATAAACTTTCGGCGGATGAAGTGCTGCAACACGAGAATTGCCCGGTATCGATATAAATATTGCGTCTTCTATTTTTAACGATAGATTTGGAAGCATAATGGCAATGATGCAGATATTACAATTGACTGTGGGTCATAATTGTTACAATTTCTGCCGCGAAAGATGCGCATAGAGCCTCTACATTTTCCAGGAGAGAAAAAGAGGAAGAAAATATTAATGTAGAAGAACACCTATATGGTGCAGGTATTGCAAAATAATCGTAAATATGGCAAAACTAGTAAAATAATATGAAATTACATTACTCGAATACTTTAAATGCGTTCTTCTCGAAACTACGTTTCTCAAATTGGCTTGCAGCATAATTTAAACAAATTTTCTCCAATCCACTTGACATTTTTACTGTACCTGTTAAAAACTTTCGTTATTATAAATATAATACTTTTTCGACGCATTTTTTTAATGAAAATTAGAACTTTTCTTCACATGTTCGCCATTTCTACAAAACCAATATTTTACCATATACGTGTGTACTTCTCTAGCAAATCTACTGTAGATTAAGAAAAAAATTTGCTTTTTGTACTTAGTGAAAATGTGTGGCACTTCTGCTCCAAGCCGCGGAGACCATTTCCAAAAATAAACTTCTACTTCAAGAGTTCCAGCGCCGCCATTTTGAAGCAAAAACATAAAAAATTTTTTTTTGTATACATTAACGTATGCACATTAAACGCTTTTAAACCAAACTTCGATATGTTATATCACGTAATTAAAAAAAAAATCCTAAACTTACCCTATGTTCTTAGGCGTAAACCTAGATGTTACCCCTTAAAAGAACCGCATATCGCTCGATACACTCGATAAGGGACAATCGTAACCCGGCTTAAAATCGATTGTCATGACTAGATTCGATAAGTCGAGAAAAAAGCTCGACCGGTGCAGTTTTGAAAAAGTCAGCAAGTGGGCGGTCTCTGAAGAGACGAGAAACGGTGGTGGCGACAGTCTCACATCAAAATGGCCGCATTTTAGTCTACAGACTGCTTTTCTTTACTGTTTGCCAATAGCCGTGCATAGGGCCTGGCAGTGTTCGCTCAAGTGGCACGTTCTGTCTCGTCGGAACAAAAGAGTGTTTGGCACTTTTAAGCAAATCGAAGAACTGCGTGAAATAGAACGAGCTTTGGTAAGAAAATTCACCGCACGAAATCGCCGCGATTTGCTATTACCGGGCCAAGCCCATTGTATCGACTGCTTTATTTATGGGGAAACGTTAGACTTCAAACGAACTTTCGCCTCGTTACGATTACAAAGAGATACCGCTTTGGTGTTCGGGTTTATAAGAGTGCAGAGGACTATCAATGATGGAACAGTTAGGAACACTGTCGGTGTCCCTTTAAAAGATTCGTTCGTACTGTCCATCAAATCGTTATCATCGGTCGAATAAGACAATTGCAATCGAACCTCAATAGATGGATTTTAATTAATGCAATAGTGATGAGATAATGTAATATGAGACATGGAACAAATATCTGTCGACAAATCATTTGACGCTTCTTTTCAACCAATCAACAGTTGACGCTACAATTTTTATGACATTGTTGTAGATGACATTTTGTGGGATCTAATGAAGCTTCTGCCCTAACATTTCTGTTTTTCTTTTATCTTTCTTTTTCTAATACTTTTAATATAGGTTTCCGTAAAATGTTGCGTCACCAACATCACTCTATGCAGAACCAGCTCCGAGATCACAACAGGTTCGTGTCATTAAGTTTGTACATATTACGCGGTACCTTTGTTTAGTGCATTCTCGACAGGGTTGTGAACGTAAATGTCGTTATAGGATGGGAGGACCAATGCGTCCAATGCAACAGGCAAATATGGGCCCCTTACATCAGCCTCAGCATCCATTACCGCATCGAAGTCCACATCAACAAATACTGTCTATGCCCCCCCATCAACAGCATATGCATCATATGCAGCATCCTGGACCACCACATGGGAATCCACGACAACCTATGTTGATGGGTATGAACACACACAATTCGAATGGTAAGTAAGTCAGTCGACAGCGTTAAACGCTGCCGCTTGAAACGAATTAACTGAAAAAACCTTTCATCTACTCGCACGCTCCTCTTTCATCAGGCACTATGGTTAGTGTTGTCTTGAAAGATCAGACCAACACAGTCTCCGTGGCTCTCCAGAATTCGAACGTTCAGCCATCTCCGTACCAGCAGCCCCAAAACAACCAACAGAATCAGTCCCAGCAGCAACATCATCAACAACAGCATCATCCGCCGCAGCAGCACCAGCATCAGCAGCAGCATCAGCATCAGCAGCAACAACAGCAGCAGCAGCACCAACAGCATCAGCAACATCAACAACATCCGCAGCAGCAGCAGCAACAGCAGCCGCAACAACAACCGCAACCGTCACAGCAACAGCAGCAATCACAACCGCAGCAGCAACAGCCCCAACAAAACCATGCTGATCACAATAAAGCAGCGCCTAACGAGGGGAACGGAGAGCCCGGAGATCACAATCCATCTGCCAAAAATCATACAAACGCGACTAACCCAGCTTTGGCAAACATGAAAGAAAAAACACCGATGTGCTTACTCAACGAATTAGCACGCTTCAACAAGATACAGCATCAGTATAGACTAACGAACGAACAGGGACCGGCACACAAGAAGCAGTTCACCGTGACACTGAAGCTCGGCGAGGAAGAATACGTGGCGGAGGGGCTCAGCATAAAGAAGGCCCAGCACAGTGCAGCCACCGAGGCCCTTTCGAGAACGTGGTACCGGCAACCCCCGCCAAAGCCCGCCAAGACATTGCGAATTGGACATGCTGGCAAGTGCCCTGCTGGATCTGGTAATTATACGATCCCTACCGCGAGTCGAAATGTCTCTACATGGGTAACAGTCTAATTCCTCTGATCCTCGGTCGGGAGTGCACGTGTCTGTAAGATCGTTGTTAGGCTTCGTCATCTCTTGGGTCACGCGGTGACGGATTTCTTATTTTGCAGGGCACCTGCCACCGACTGTCGAATTGAATGCTCTTGCGATGAAGAGGGGCGAACCGACGGTTTACACATTCAGACAAGCACCGCCCGCTGGTTTGCAGCCGTTCGTCACGCACGGTCTCGCTAATTATTCGCGAATGTTCAATCCAAGGTTCCCTCCGTACAATCGTGGATTCCATGCGGAGCATCAAGGAGTCTACCTTGTGACGCTGAAGGTATGGGTGCGCTTGTTGACGTATCTTGTCTGGTGACTGTATGTGTGCTTTGTTTCTACGTCGTAGGTCGGAGATCGTGAATTCACAGGGAAAGGAATGACCGGGCAAGCGGCGCGACACGATGCAGCGAGCAGAGCTTTGGAACAACTACGCCAGCTACCTTTGCCAGAAGAGGTGACGAATACCGCTTGTCCCAGCGAAAACGGAACATTGACCGGTATCCACGACCCTAATGCCGAGCTAAAGAGCCCCGTGTCCTTGGTCCACGAAACTGCACTGCAACGAGGATTATCGGTTAGCTTCGCAGTTGTATCCGAAAGTGGCAAACCTCACATACGAACTTTTATGACGGAATGCAGAGTGGGAGACAAATTCACCGTTGGCGAGGGATGTTCAAAGAAAGTAAGCGTTTTGCGAAACCTGTTGCTTCCCATTGCGATTAGCGCTTTGTATTGTTACGGATATCGTGTGTTGGCAGATATCTAAGAAGCGTGCCGCAGAATTGATGCTGGAACAATTGAAACGGCTTCCTCCGTTACCTGTTACCATTCGAAATCGTCCGCTGGCCACGAAGCGTAAACCGTCAGCGACAAAGAAAAAGTCACGAAACCTTATCAAGGATTACCAGGTGCCACGTTCCGAGTCGGAGACCGCAGAGGAGATTAATCCAGTTTCTCGACTCGTTCAAATTCAGCAAGCGAAGCGAGAGAGGGATCCGGTTTATAACTTAATAGAAGAGAAAGGCGCGACTAGACGTAGAGAATTCGTTATGGAAGTAACAATGGGCCAGCAGTCCGCTCAAGGAATAGGCCCCAACAAAAAGCTGGCCAAGCGGTCTGCGGCAGAAGCCCTTTTAACTCAGTTAGGGTATATCAGGCCACAACCTCAGCCTGCTAAGCCATCCATTAAGACAGGAGAAAACGAATCTAACGAAACGAAACCTAGGAAGGTAACTTTCCTTGAAGATGAACAGGTTAACGAAACTCCAGCTCATCCCGTCGGAGGTTTGTGGAAATAATGTTCAACGACAGTGTTGTTAGAAAAGTGGTTGGAAAACAAAATAATAATTTTTTACTTAGGTACTATTGGACGTCAACTAGCACCTGGATTATTCCTGGTTGACGGCGGGCAAGAATCTAAACTGGGAAGTGGACCCAGCGTTCAAGTGGTTGCAGAAGAATTGCGTGGTCAACAACAACAGAATCCTTCTGGTGTCTCTCCCAAAGATCGACTAAAGTACTTGGCCCAGTTATTTAACTTCAACATCGAATTCAGCGACTTTCCGAAGGTAATTTAGCCAGATTAATGTTCAATTTAAATATCTGATTTGGCGGTGGACTTTCGATCAGGAATTGATTTACTATATTCGTTTGCATACTCAGGGAGTTTCAATAAATAAGGAGTATTTGTCACTGGTGACTCTGAGCACTGATCCGCCACAAGTTTGCCACGGGAATGGACCAACGACAAGTGCCAGTCGTAATGAAGCTGCATTAAGAGCATTGCGCACGTTGAGTAAGTTAGGACTCGATAACGCTTCTAACACGCAAACTAAAAAGGACAAAGGCGCATCTGGCGATGGAATTCATATTAGTATTCAGGTGAAAAACAACGTAACAGACGGAAGTATTGATAAGTAATTCACAAGTATGTATGACCTATATACACTGAATAAATAATAATGCGCATAAACGTGTATATGTATATTTGTACGTGCAGATATATACATACACATGTGTATGCATATACACGTACATACAGGCATACATTTAGCTGCTTCAAAGCACTGCGAAGAATACTTCATTCGATTAAGAGTACATAACTCTCCTGAATGCATTGTACGGAATAAGGGTTACCGTAAAAAGTCTTTACTAAGCATGTGTAGATCGGATCGGGTATGTTTCCTGTTTGCATGACGCGTAATTCCACGGATTTTTCATTTGTTGTGTTGCCAGCAACAATGTAATACTTCCGCAGTGCTTTCGTTGCATAAGTTTATCGTTCAAGCACCAATAAAATAGCTTGTTTTAAAAATGTGTTTCGTCGGAGGATGATAAACGAGGGTGAGTGAGCGAAGATCGCAACTTACTCCCAGAGTTACGATAGAAAATGACTTTCAGTTAAACGAGCGTATCTAACTGGTCGCGCCGACCGAGATACAGGTAGAATAGCAGGATAGCTCGTGTAAGGTAATTATAAATTATTGGTGCTTGATCAGGATTGTGGCTCTGGCAGTGACATAGTTCTGCTTTATTTATTATACTTCCTTCATTGGTGGAACCACAATCGCAGTATTTACTCTTTGTAATCGAAATGATCATTATCCGAGTTCGAAGGATTTTGGCTCATGATCATGAGAAAAGTCTAGAAAGTGTAAGGAACGTTATGAAATCTGAGATGAAATGCGGCCATCCGTAGATATCTACATTAATTTCCTGGCTCTCTCATTATATCATGAATAGAAACTATATCCTATTACCTAAATCATGCAACGTCGATCCACTGTAACGATTAAAATAGCTCTCATTTTTCGTACGACTAATTGGATTTCGGTGGGGAAAGAAAGCCGCCTTTGTACTACACATTTTCGTGTACTTGCGTATAGAAGACATTTGTACGTATAACATGAAGGATCATTTTCACGCCTGAAAAATAGCGCACGCAAACGTTTCTTCGAATAAACGAGGTCGATCTTTTTCGTTTCCGTTTGTAAAGATTAAACATTGAAATGGGTAATGCGATATAAATATTTTACGCACCCCATTATGCTTTTGTAAGGGGCCTAGAAGCATTCTGGGGTCATATTCATGTCTCTTTATAAGTATCAAAAAACGAACAAAGATAAAATTTCCATAGATCGGTCGTTTCTTGCGGGCGTATGACGATAAAAGTTTGTCTTATACACTTTAACTATGTCGTCTGATTATAATCCAAAGTTTGTCGTGTTGTCTCATGATTATTAAGAGGGCCTTAATAAATTTTGCTGTGAAATCAATCTGAAACAGCGCAGCAAATTTTGTATTGTCGACCGAATGTGGAAATTAAGATTGAAGCGATGCTGAGACTATAATGACGAATGAATACAATAATGAGAATCGGTGTGAACTTTGATGATGTTTATTACTTATGGTTTGTCAAGCGTGATGCTTTTGTTAATGTTAATTATGGAAACCTATACTGTCGCGGCAGTATCGTTGTAATATTACAAGGTTCAGTACCGGCGTTCTCGAATAAATCTAGCACATATTCATCCTTCGTATTGCATAATATTCATTGGACTCCGACAGAAAGAAAAAAACAACAGAAATGGAAACACTGTGCCGAAAATGAAAAATAACATCGTTCATCATTATGTTTATACGATTGCGAGCATGCCCAGTCGCGCGTTAACTTTTATAATACATTTTCTTTATGAAATTGCTTACAGATTATTCACCGAGAAGAGATGATAACGAGTGTCTACTTTTTTTTAATATATATATTGTACTTCCTAGATTGGATCCAGTATTATCGAGCATGGCGATATGCGCTTTTGCATTTTTTTTCGTAGCAACAGCATCGAGTAAAAGAGACAAAATTTGAAGCGTGTGTCTCTTTTAATACACTTATTTTATTCGTGTAAACGATTATACGATAGTTAGATATACTAATGGATAAGCAAGTACAGTATTGGTTAACAGATTTTTGTGAAACAAATTATTTGGAAAAAACGAAGAAGTGAAGTAAACTGAAAAAAAACAATATTGAAGGTGGAGCGTTTACAATATAAGAGTATCGAGAAGGTTTCATGGGATGATGCGTTGTCCTCAAAGGTATTGTTCTCCGTAAGGAACTAAGGATCAGTTAAACATATTCACTTTTACTTCACTTACAGGAGTACAGCTTGATCGGCTCGATACTGTTTATTATTATCTAACATTGCGAAATGTTGATTTAATAGTTACTGGAATATTGAAATTCCGCAGATTGCGTCAATAAGTTACACATTTTAATATTCATTATTTATTGTTCCATAAAAACCAGTTAATAACATGGATTTCGGTATATGAATCGGACTAGTCGATGAGTTAACAACAACAACAAATAAAGAAATGATAAACTGAACATCTTTCTTATACTCGTAAATTGTTAATTACATTTTGCGTGTCGGTTATTTGCTACATGAAAATTTATTGCTTCATTCCGTCTGCATTGGGTTCTATTTGAATCAATAAATGATTGTAGGAACATTAAACCATATTTGCACCCTGTACGATTTGTACGACAAAATACATTCCCCATCATTTATACCGCATTTGTGTAAATTCGCATAAAACGTGACCGCTATTATTAGTTCTACAATGTGAACCGGTTATTGTACCGGCGCAGCACATTCAAGAATTTGCCTATCGATCGATGTGAAAAAAATATTTGTAGAGAACGACAGATGGCGCGCATTTGACGAAGAAGCTTGTTTGCTGCGCGCGACCTGTTTTGCGGAAGTAAACATTTCCTTGCAGAAAATGCCTCGTTGCCGTAAAATGAATACATCTTTTTGACGTATTATAAAACGCATGTCAACTTATTGCCTCCTGAGCGCAACAGAATCAAAGAGACGGAGAGAAATGCTTTCATCGAACCCATTGGTTCACGGTACACCTTGAAAGCACGCAGCTCTGAACTTAAAATGGAAGAGGGTTAAGTTGCCCTATACTGCGAAACATCGAAAAGAAAACTGTACACGCATTATCATATGCTCAGAGGGTTAATTAAAAACATTCCGACATTCGCAAATTGATTAGTGAAAGCACGTGTTTGCCTTGTAAAATGTTCAAGAATACCTTTCAAAGTGGCTTCCTGTCCATTCTCTATAGTATTGGCAGCAAACCTTTACAAATATGGGATAAGAAGGTGCGAAATGGTCACATTAAGAGAATCACAGACAATGACATACAAAGTCTCGTGCTGGAGATATTGGGCAGCAATGTTAGCACCACGTATATCACGTGTCCGGCTGATCCAAGAAAAACATTGGGCATCAAACTGCCATTCCTCGTGATGATCATTAAGAACCTAAAGAAATATTTTACCTTTGAAATTCAGGTGCGTAAGAGTTTAAGTTAAGAAGTTCAATTGGAACCTTGACATAACTGTGGTGTATTTCAGGTTATCGATGATAAAAATGTACGACGACGGTTCCGCGCCAGCAACTACCAATCCACGACAAGAGTAAAGCCATTTATTTGCACCATGCCAATGAGACTGGACGACGGATGGAATCAGATACAATTCAACTTGGCTGACTTTACACGCCGTGCCTATGGGACAAACTACGTAGAGACATTAAGAGTGCAGATTCACGCAAATTGCAGAATACGTAGAGTGTACTTCTCTGATAGACTGTATTCAGAAGACGAGCTACCGGCAGAGTTTAAATTGTTCCTACCGATTCAGAACAAGGCAAAGTGTTGACCACGTCCGACAGAGCTTGACGCTTCAAAGGATACACCTCAAGAAAATGTTCCACGCATTGTGCATTTGTTAATAACAAAGACAAATACGGTGGCACTCTGTGACTTAACGAAATAAATGTGACTATTTTGCTGCACACGCATATACCGCCCAATATATCGCCGTTCATTTTCACGCAGTGCCTCATTATTTCTCACCTTTATTGGTTAAACCACGATTCCGTTATCTGCCTATTACCATAGTCGAGATAACTCATCGCCCCTTTGCCGCGACAGTATTTTATCTTAATTCCAGTATCACCCTAAACCAACGAGAATCATTCCCTTCACAAAACCGCCTTCCATCGGCGTCAATCCCGACAAAATTCGCTCCGCAAAGTCTGGCGTTATGAGACTCAGTCGTGCAGGTTTCTGTGCTAATCAGATACCAGCACTCGCGAGGCAGTGGAAGGAGTTACATGGGCGGCGTGTATGCATATAGATCAAGCGGCAGCATTAATTGCTAATTATTAAGTATTGATTTTTTTAAATGGGGCCGAAGCATATATCCAAGGGGGAGGCTGCACGGTCGCAAGTGTCAGGAACTACTTTCATGCGCGTGGAAAAATGCACACGTCGGCTGCAGGGCGCATGGATACCGGCGCAAGAAAATGGCGGGAACGCTTGGACGGTGGAAGAGAAATTTCGAAAATACGGCGGCACGTGGGGCGGATTTGAGCGCGAAAAGCGATGCCGCACGTCGCGGACGTCGCGAGGAAGGCGCCTGCCAAGATTCCAGGGCGATCGGTAAGACGGCTGGTCCGCGATGTCGAAAAAATTATGCGGAGCGGCAAGAGAAAATGGCGGACCAATTAAGAGTGCCGCGCTGATACATTTTATTCTTTAGCACCGAGCAATGATACTATTTCAGGAATGCGGGAATAACGCGTCGCCGGACGACGGCAGGATAAAGCCAGGCATTTAGCGACACGGAGCCGGCGACGCCGAGGGTCTCGGCGGCGGAAGGATGTCGCTTGCGAAAAGTACGGCGGAATCCATAAATAAAACAATCGCTTATATACATATGTTTTTCAAATCGACGAATGCTATTATATATTTTGTATTGAGCACTCGTTTCGGGGGTAGAAGCCGACGCCCGGCGCCGACGTCGTCGTTTTTAAAGCGTCAACGTAGCCGTGCCCGCTGAGAGAGTAATCTCGTCCAATCCGAGGGGACTCATAAGTAAAAAAAAATCGTTACAATAATCAACCCTCCTCCGAACAGGCCGACTTGGCACGTCGTCACCGTAAAGATGCATCGCGTCGCATAATAATCCGGGTTAGGTCGAGAAAAAAAACGATGTCTCCTCGGTGCTGGTGATTAGGCCGTTTACGACGAGCATCCCTCGCGTCGTCGTTACCTGCCGGGAGGGTGGGGGGTGGGGATAGTTCGAGTGACGGCTCCTGAGGGTGCTTTTTTTTTATTTTTTGAAATGACCACACGCAACTTCGGGGGGCGCGAGCAAGACGACGAGCTGCAGTGTCGGATTTGTGCGATTGATATTTCGGAAGACGATGGCGTGCACATATTCGCGGAGGACGGAAGGCGGCACTATCTGCAGACAAAGATACGGAAATACTTGTATATATTGGTAAGTGCACGGTCGTCCATTTTTTCCTCCCGTCTTGACGGCGTGCGGTGTGCAAGTTCTTTTTCAAAATCTCTACCCTCGCCGCCCACCCCCCGCGGCCCACGCCTTCTCTCTTCATCCAACGTCCAGCCCCTTGCATGCATACGCGTGTGCGTCTGTAATTTACGCGTTCGCACATGCACTGCAGAGTGTACGTCTAACGCACGCTTTCAAACTCCTAACGGCGCGCTATTCGCCACGTTTAGACATTTTTCTAAACCGACCGGTGCGTCAAAGCGGACGCACCTGCTTTAATTAGCCCCTACGGGGGGTCGGTTGTGCTCATTTAGCACGTATGTCACTCGAAAAACCTACGGAAGGCAGCTAATTAGGGAGAAAATTAATTAACTCGCGATTTCGCATATCGCTGGACGAGTGTGTGGAATTATCTTGCCACGCTGGTGCAAAAACCCGAATCGTGCCTTTGTGGGCTCTTGTACCTGATTAATGTCAATTGATGTAAAAGCGTAGCAGTAAATTAGACGAACATGGAACACTAATTTTGATGTGTGCATACATCGGGCATCGTCGAAACGTATGTCAATGGATGTAATGACGAGACAATATGTAGGGTTTATAGACGATCAGAGGTGATGATACAAAATGTCTTCGCGTTAATGAAGTGACAGTGATAGTAGGAGACGTGCTGAATGGTAGTTTAATTATCTTTAGGACGATTCGATCTAACGTCGCCGGTAAGCGTACTGAGTATTTTTTAATGACGGTTTATCGTTACGTGAGGCAAGTCGCATAGGCTCGGAAAAATGCGAAAAATGAACGTCTTATTGATTATCAAGAACCTTGCACTGGTAATGCATCGCGCACAGTGGAGGCGATTGTCCAAGGAGTCCTCAATTAGAAACGTTCGTGCATAGTGAGACGTCACAGTAGTTTTCGTGACATTCGGTAATTAACGAGTCATGATAAAACTAAACTTACTGGGTAGTTACGAGTTAATGCCGAATTTAATGATAGGACATTATCTCATTAGGCTGGTTTAATAGATATTGACATTTTTTTGTGATGTATTTTGATACGTTAAGTAGTGTTTTTAATGATGCAATTTTGTCAGGTGTCTACCGAAGATAGATTGTCTAAGATGGTTTGTGGGACTTGCGTCAAGAGACTGGAAGGAGTGCATCGGTTTGCAATGATGGCGTACAAAACACAAGAAAGACTAAAATTGCAATTGCGTGATCAGTCTAATAACACCAATGCTAACGCAGTGCACAACGATGAGGCAAAGTGCACTAGGGAAATGCAGGAGCCTAACAAAACAGTGGAGGATCGGGGTCTTTTGCATTCTATATTAACCAAAGTAGGTACCGATAGGTGTAAATACACGTGGAAAGTATGGACACTGGATGTATTTCGCAGGGTGCCATAGAAATTGTCGCTGAGAACGAACCGTTGGGACCATCAGAGTTATCTGCGCAGGATGAGAAAAGACATACTCCCAGTATGGAAGAAATGGAAGTTAAGGTTGATCCGATGCTATTTTTGCAATGCGGTATGGAGCAGTCTGCTTCGGAAGCTTCTGACACATCAGATACAGAAGATAGGTTTATAAAGTCACATTCGCCAGAACCAATGCTTGAGACAAATAAGTAAGTATCTTATCATTTAACTACGCCATGCGTACGTCTGGATATTTATCTATATTGGAATACAGGAATGACACCGCAAAGAGTACTGCGAGGGAAGACGGAATCAATGACTCCAATTATCAAGAGGAAGTGGTTGAGACGGATAGTGAAGCAGCAACAAAGGCACACGAGTGTACAATATGTGCACGTTCATTCATATCGCAAATCGGCCTGCAAAACCACTTATGGTCTCATCTACCCAGAGAAAGGCGTATCGATGGGAAGCCAATCTTAAGATCTCAACAAGTTTACTCTGCAAACGGCGTACTTCATACTAGCGCAGACTCAAACAACGCGACTAGTAACTTCGTCTGTCCCATTTGCAGTAAAAAAATCTCGACCAAGGGCAATCTAAAGGTTCATTTAGAAACGCATCGGCCTAAAGGAAAGTACGGCTGTGATATATGCGGCAGAATGTAAGTCTCATTATCCTAATTGCACCGCAGTTGCAGCATCATATTCTGCTCAGAACTCTTATACCGATACCCTCATTTCAGTTTCAAAACGCAGTCGAATCTCTTTCGGCACAAGGAGTACCACGGTGGCGTGCAGTTTCCCTGCAACGTGTGTGGAAGAGTGTATCCAACAAATTCGACCCTACGAGCGCACAGCATAACGCACTCGGACCTAAGACCCCATGCGTGTCCACTCTGCGACAAAACCTTCAAGAGAAATCAGGACTTGAAGTTTCACATAAATCAGCATACCGGCGCGAGACCTTATCAATGTCCGTATTGCCCGAAAGCGTTTGCCAGCTCTGGTAATTGTTTTTCTCATCGCAAGCGGATGCATCCACGGGAAGTTCATCGTGATAGGCAGCGGGCCGCGGACTTGATGAGATGAACCGATGTTGCCGATGCACAATGCGTAGAGTGGCTTTAGCAAATCGCATTTTATCGATGGCACGTTGCCCCGAGAGTAGTGCAAGAGGATCATTGTATTTTCATTTGGTAGTTTCTGCGAGAGGTGACCGGGTCACGGCATTACTTTGACACGTTAGACGGAATGCGTATTTTGCGTTGTCAGCAACTGGAAGTACGCGCAGAGCGGACGACCTTCGGTTATTTTAATTAACGGTGCTAATCTGTAAACGGGTAGATGTCGTTTGCGTATCATTTGGGATACCAATAACGGATTATCGTAAAACCTTACACGTATAGTTGACAGCGGACAGTTTATTAATAGACTCTTGAAAGAAGGGTGATAATTGGAAAGATATACACTAATTTAAGGATGCTTTGCGAGAAACGTTTATCAAAACGCATCATCGATCCATTTACAATCGTTTGTTGAAGTTGTACGAAAATATTGTATGTGAAGTTTTAAGCGAGAAGAAGAATCGCACGCACGCGTAAAGTAGCATCGTAAAGTTAAAGTAATAAGTTAATAGCACTGTGATACGTTAATAGCTTTCTTTCATTTTTATTCTATACTCTTACGTTCAATTGATACCGGTTGTAAAGTTGTCAAGCTTGCCAAATTACGATGCCAATGAGAACCGGTGCATGATTTTATTCTAAGGATGTGAAAGGAAATAATCGTAGAGAAAATTGAATATAAATTTCATAATAAACTTTATACGAAATGTACGTTGACGAAGAAAAGAAATCGCAAGAGCGGATGTGACTTTTGTAGTTCCAGTATTTTTAGCACAGTATTAACATCGTCGTGTGAGTGCTAAGACTGTATACGAAAATTTGTGTCAAACTAGGATAATTTATTTATATAGGCAAGATAGCATTTATCAATGACTATCTGTCATGTGTGTCTAACCGATAGGTGAACAGTATTAAGCGGCGCAGACGTAAAGCGACATAGACGTCGTAGGTGTTACTTAAAAGAAAATGAAAAGGGAGAAACGATCGCGTTATTCTCTTAAAGGCGATCGTACGAAGTACATGTTAACTAAAGTCTGAATAGTTTTAGGAGGCCACACAAGTAGGCGAGTTAAAATTGTAACGTAGAGTATAGCTCGTGCTTCCATACAACGTATAGACTCACACTCGAGTAATGTGACAGAATATAACGGATACGATGGCAGGAGATTGAACGTTAGAATTTGTACAATTCGACCAATCAGCGGTCGGTGAAAACGATGCGCTCCGCCTAAGCTGATTAAATGATGCGAGTGTGTAATCATCCGCGCGTACAATAGGCTCATATAGATTACAGCGTGTATTTTGCGATTCCATTTTTTGCAGACGCCAGTGAAATTACGCGCGTGCACACAGGTATTCACAGAGATTGCGTCAATAGGGCCGGTCGCTACTTGCCCAATTATACGCGCACGCGACGCGCTAATGAGTTTTTTTAAACGACTACCAAGGATGCGTCGAGCCTCGTGATTTTCGAAATTGATCGACTCGAGCGTCAAACCAAAGGTGACGGCCAATGTCCGTTACAGCGCGATATCTCTGAAATTTAGACTACCACGTACGGCTTAAACTCTCGACTGGGTTTAGAGAGATGGCACCGACGCGCGATTCATCCACAAAACAATTATAATAAAATTATTGTGTACGAGAAAGCGTTTCATGAGCATTCAATCCGTCGAACTAGGAGAGCAGCCTGCGACTGGATCACTAATATTGCACGTGCATAATCGAAAATGGCATCTTTCATCGCCGACACCGGATACAAGCCGCAAGACCTCTACGAATATGCTGGCATCGTTTATTAGCCTAATCCCGATGCTTTCCTATCGCCTATCTCCGGTGCCCTGTCCCATGCCGCTTCTTCTCCCTGCTCACTGCGCAACAATTCTGGGACTGTGCTGCTCATTCCATAGCATGCACGTCGCACGGGGCCACATGAGTCAGCGCTCGAAATAGAATGCACCGTATCTCCCTTTCTACGAACCAAATCAAATTTGAAACTCAACCGCTACTCTGTTACTTCAGGGATGAGGCCGACGACCGGTGCATCGGAGAGTGTTAAGGTCAGATTACGGCAGCCACCGCGGGAAAATACGACTAGGCGATGCGAAACGGCGCGATCTTCCGCTCGAACACATTCAAATTGATACTTTTGTTGTTTGCAGTTCCACGGACGCGGGGACCCGCGAGATGCCGGCCTGCGGAGAGAAACTGTGTGGCTTTCGCAGGTGAAATTTGAAATGAATCGACATTTGCCCGTTGTAGACTCTTGCGCATACAAGGTGGAGAGGGTAAGAGGACCTTGCTGTGTCCTACCTATAGGCGCAAGGTCGTCGGCTGATAGCGTGTTGCCCCTAACGATATGGTGTTTAATCGAACTGCTCGCATCTTATTATTATTATTATACTTCCGAGGTTCTTGCGGCACATTGACGCAATACGACCCATGAAGAAGCGGCTGTTACGGATCTTGCCACACGATTGCACGAAGAATCGGAAAACAGCATCTATATATAAGGTATAATTAAGATGTGCGCAGTACGCCGCAGATGATGCGACAGGTTTTGCTGCCTTTCCATAACTGTGGCCTGCGGATGCGCGTCCATACGGTATAAATGACATACATAAATTGTAGGGACCCGCGCGGAACTGGATCAGCAAAAGCGTGACACGGTCGGCTTCCTCTTGATTGCAGCTGACGAGGGCCGACATAAAGAGATACGCATTAAGCACCGTTCGGGAGAAAGGAGCGCGCACAATAATAAAAAATAAAAAAAAGACAGTGTCTTCCGCTCTTCGCTGATGCTGGAAATCGAGAATGTGCGTGACGACGCACATGTTGCAGACGCTCACCGCATAAGCTGGGCGACTTGCGTGACGAGGGAAAAAGCAGAGTTACGAAACACAGATGCGTCGCAGTGTTTATCGCTGATTTGACGCATTTCGTTTTCTAAACTTTCTGTCGTTATCGCGGCTATTACGTAAGATACCGCAATCGCTCGGATGCTATCATCGATGTCGGCCAGCAGGGGCTACAAGATCATCTAGAAAGACGAAGTATCGCTCTTGTATTATGTCACCCGCATTTACGTTACAGTTGTACAGCGTATGCGAAATATGATGCACTCCTAGATCACGCCTCGGTCGGCGCATATATCGTCAATGCCGCTGAATATCGATGCCGTTGAATATCGATCGTGTGCGGGAATAGACTTTTTGATTTCAGTCCAACGTCGACGAAACCAAAACTCAAGCGGCACGCCGGTTACAGCATCGTGCGCTAAAAAATTCAACCAACTTAACAGTTTAGGCGCGGGGCGCGCACTTTCCACGTAACGCGGGCAACTTTTGGCGTTTGGAAGAAATTTATACGCTTTACTAAAATATCGATAGCGTCGTAAGTATACGTCGGATTTAAATGATACTTTTTTACTTTTGCTCAGCTTTTACTGGGGAGTCCGTATATGTAAAGGTGTTGACGCATCGTTCATACAGAACGGAATATTCCGGGATCGGTACCTAAAGTGTTAACACTTTGACTGCCGTGATGGTCACCGGTGATCGGCGTAAGAGATTTTGCTGAAGATCCAAAATATTTGCAATGGGTAGCAATTATTATTTTATACCTGCAGTTGCTGTTAGAATAGTGATGCAATCCTGTGGTCTCTAATATCTGGACATTATTTACATTTTGCATAATTCAGTCAAACGCTGTAGTATTTCATAGCGTCGCTGTTCTAATACAGCAAAATACGGTAAGATAAAAAAAATTGAAATTGTTAATGGCGCATTGTTGGGTTCCTGGACGAGTTGGTTTTCCGGTTACGATCGGACAATGAATTTTAAAATAGATTAGTTCAGGTGTCATAAATTATTTTAACACATTGCATCCGGGAAACGTAATTTTATGTTTTTTTCGGAGTCTGTCCCTGAAGCGCGGGTCACATAAAAAAAAACGTATTAACACGTTGACTGCAAAGCGTATTTTGCTATGTTAGAACCGCAATGCGATGAAATACTGCAGAGTATGATTAACATGTTTGCGAACATTAAAAGTTTCAGCGAGGTGCAAGAATTGAGAGTCATTTTGTTTTTGAATTGGTTGTGATATCCGAAGTTTGATCAAACACATTTTATAAGGGTCGTCAGATTATCATATTTTAGTTCAGTTAGTCATTATTTTGACAGGTATAATAATTACTTTTTACTTAACTAAATTAAACTTTTACTTTTTACTTACGTAATTAAAAACTTAAGGTTGTATAAAATTAAATTCGAAATAAATGACTTTAAGATTTGAATGCTATAGCATTCATGTCATTCTGCATCATCATGAAAATGAATGCTATAGCATTCACGTCCGCGAACATGTTGAATCGTACAAAATTTAGGTAACGCAGAATTGTTAGAAGCCAAAGTATTGAAGCGCCATTGTAATATCAATTGCTTTTACAAGATTGCAAATAGACATCATTACAAATTTTTTTGCATTTATAGTAAAGTCTTTTGCACCGGTCACCGGTTTCCACAGTATTTTGCTTATATTACAACCGCGATGCGATGAAATATTGCAGAGTATGATTAAATCGTGCAAAATGAACGTAACGCAGAGTTAGAAGCCAAAGTATTAAAGCACCGTTCCAACATCAATTGCTTTTACAAGATTGCAGTGGGCTTCATTGCGAATTCTTTACACTTCTAGTAAAATCTTTTGTGCCGGTCACCGCGTATTTTGCGATGTTAGAACCACGATGCGATGAAATACTGCAGAGTATGATTACATCGTTCAAAATAAAGATAACGCAGAGTTGTTAGAAGCCAAAGTATTGAAGCACCGTTCCAATGTCAATTACTTTTACAAGGTTGCAAACAGGCTTCATTACGAATATTTTTCATTTTTAATTGAATCATTTGCACCGGTGACCACCGTGGCAGTCAACCCGTTAACAAGATCATCATAGAACCGCGATGCGATTAAATAGTGCAGAGTATGATTAAATCGCGCAAAATGAAGATAATGCAGAGTTAGAAGCCAAAGTATTGAAGCACCGTTCCAATATCAATTACTTTTACAACATTGCAAATAGGCTTCATTCCAAATATTTTGCATTCTTAGTCAAATCTTTTGCACCGCTGATCATCGTAGCAGTCAACGCGTTAACAAGATCATCATAGAACCGCGATGCGATGAAATACTGCAGAGTATGATTAAATCATGCAAAATGAAGATAACGCAAAGTTAGAAGCCAAAGTATTGAAGCACCATTTCAACATCAATTACTTTCACAAGATTGCAAGTCGGCTTCTTGCGAATATTCTGCATTCTTAGTCAGATCTTTTGCACCGCTGACCATCGTGGCAGTCAACGCGTTAACAAGATCATCATAGAACCGCGATACGATGAAATACTGCAGAGTATGATTAAATCATGCAAAATGAAAATAACGCAAAGTTAGAAGCCAAAGTATTGAAGGACCGTTCCAATATCAATTACTTTCATAAGATTGCAAGTCGGCTCCATTACGAATATTCTGCATTCTTAGTCAAATCTTTTGCACCGCTGACCATCATGGCAGTCAACGGGTTAACAAGATCATCATAGAACCGCGACGCGATGAAATACTGCAGAGTATGATTAAATCGTTCAAAATAAAGATAACGCAGAGTTGCTAGAAGCCAAAGTATTGAAGGACCGTTTCAATATCAATTACTTTCACAAGATTGCAAGTCGGCTCCATTGCGAATATTCTGCATTCTTAGTCAGATTTTTTGCACCGCTGACCATCGTGGCAGTCAACGCGTTAACAAGATCATCATAGAACCGCGATGCGATGAAATACTGCAGAGTATGATTAAATCGTTCAAAATAAAGATAACACAGAGTTGCTAGAAGCCAAAGTATTGAAGCACCGTTCCAATGTCAATTACTTTTACAAGATTGCAAATAGGCTTCATTGCGAATATTCTGCATTCTTAGTCAAATCTTTTGCACCGCTGACCACCGTGGCAGTCAACGGGTTAACAAGATCATCATAGAACCGCGACGCGATGAAATACTGCAGAGTATGATTAAATCATTGAAAATAAAGATAACGCTGAGTTTTTAGAAGCCAAAGTATTGAAGCATAACGAATATTTTGCATTCTCGGTAAAATGTTTTGCACCGGTGACCACCGTGGCCAGTCAACGTGTTAAGACGTCTCACGCCACCAGGCTCTCAGAAAAAGTCTGTCTCCATTTCTAACTGATCGTCGCCGGCGGATCGCAGTGGGAGGACCCGCCTCACTTCATCGTTCCCTCCTCGATGCCCTTATCAAACCGTGCCAGCAGCATCGCGCTGCAGCTACACAACGCTATTAGCCGTAGGAACTCGAGGAGCGAATCTAAGGTCGCAACGGTCGCGCGCGTTCCCTCGAAGGTAGAACGTCCTTCAGACGTTCCTATCGATTCTAAGAGTACGTCGTCAAGCTAGCGTATATTACGGTTGCCTCTCCGCCGAAGCACGCTAGTTCGGGCAGTTTGTCAGGGAGCATCAATAGCAGTCGGCAGTGAGCGCACAGCATTTGTACCGGTGCCGTACCAGTGCCCACCACCACGCTGCCAATACTACTACCAGGCTAGAGCACTATATACCGCCGCTACTATTATACCGCACACATCATCCACCGCGGGCAACGCCGTCGTCACGCCGATTCGACCCGATTGATCGTTCCCCTCTCGTTCGTTCTTTCGTTCGCTCGTTTGCAGAGCTCCTACTTCGCTGTCGCACGTCACTTCGTTGTAGGCGCAGTCGTGGACTGGTGGAAGAAAAAAAGTCGCCTCGAACGCAGTAGCCGCCTAAGATGTCAGACGACGAAACGAAAACATTGTGTCACTCGAGGCAGAATGGCGTGGTACAGCCGCTATTGACAGGTAAGTGCGATGGGAGAGATTCTCGGCTGTCACTGTTCGACCGCTCGGCCTTCCGCTCGATCAGCGGATTGTTGCATTTCGCGGGAACGCGCGCGAGCTTCAAAAGAGAATGCGCGATGGGACTAACCTCGGCGGAGGAAATGTGGAAGTAACGTGGGTGGCAGGCGAGAGTTGCGGAGGATTCTGGTGTTAGTTGACAATGATTTTTTCTAGATTTGTATCAGATCACGATGGCGTATGCCTACTGGAAGAGCGGCAAGACGAACGATCATGCGGTGTTTGACTTGTTCTTTCGCAAGAACCCGTTCCAGGGGGAGTTCACGATTTTCGCCGGCCTCGAGGAGTGCATTAAATTTTTAAAAAAGTTCCATTACTCCAACAGTGGTACGCATAGAGGCAGAGTATGGGACAGAGAATGTGGGTCTCTTGTGGCAACTCATTGAGTGTTTTGTTACACAGATATTGAGTATCTAAAGTCTACCATGCCAGCCTCTGTGGACCAATCCTTTTTTGATTATTTAAAGAGCCTCACTGCTAAAGATGTCACTATCTATGCCATGGAAGAGGGTTCGGTAGTCTTTCCACGGTAAGGAGGTACTTGTTTACTGCAACTCTACGTCGGCTCCTTATCTGCACTTTTTATGGTTGTTTTATTTAGCATACCACTGTTGCGAGTAGAGGGACCGCTGATAATGGTACAGCTCTTGGAAACTACTTTGCTGACGCTGGTGAATTATGCAAGTCTCATGGCAACTAACGCAGCCCGCTATCGCATGGTAGCTGGGAAGAATATAACTTTGCTAGAATTTGGCCTCAGAAGAGCACAGGGTCCTGACGGAGGATTGAGCGCATCCAAATACAGCTACATCGGTAAAAACACAGCGAATCTTCAGACATCTCATATCGATGCATTCTTAAAATTCTAATCTTTAAAATTTCACGTTCGTCCACAGGTGGTTTTGACGGTACAAGTAATGTTCTTGCCGGAAAGTTATTTAATATACCAGTAAGCGGAACTCATGCACACGCATACATCACGTCTTTTACCAGCATCGACGATTTACGAGCAAAAGTAAGCCGTGCTTTCTTCGCGCTCGGATATTTGAATTTGTGTAGCGCGACGTCAACCGGTACAGCGTTGTGAATACGATTGTCGTCGTTCCTTTCAGACGTTAATTCATAAAACTACAGGAGAATCTCACGATCTGTTACACCATGCAAGCAAGTACCGTGACGCGATTGCAGCTGACCTGGAAACTTTAGTGTCAGAGGCATCAAGCGGGGAACTGGCCGCTTTAATTAGCTATGCCATTGCCTTTCCAGACAGATTTACAGCTCTAGTAGATACGTACGATGTGAAAAGGTATTTACCTACTGACACGGTTATTATTGCCGCAACTGTGATATGAATTAAAGCAATCCGCCCTTGAACGGAACTTATCATTTTAAACGTAATACGTGGATTGTGAGAATGACATCAAAAGCTGTTCCGTATTCCGTACTTGTTCTATCTACGGCAAAGCGTCTGGTACGTCATTTCATAACACTGTTTCTCAGACACGTTACGGTCGATGCAAAAAAAGTAAGTACACGTACGTAACAACGCGTCGCCAACCTTAGTTACTCGTAATGCTATGACATTAGCAGACTTGTCATCTGTAACTTTAACTGAAAGTACGTCCGCGGGGTCTTCTTGATGATTATGATAATGACGAACGACGATGGTCGACACTTTTCACACACACATACGCACGAGCATGTCATGCAGAGACACGCCAGCGGTATAAGTCAATAATGGGACGGTCATAAAATGAATGAGTGGAAAGTTTTCGGATTTGTTGTCCCGGGTTCTCGAGTTTTTCCACATGTGACGTGTACTCATAGAACAGACTATTCGGCACAGTATGGCCTAACAAAAGTGTGTTTATAGCATTGAGGCTTCAACCAAGCGACAGGCGCATGTAGCCAGCATAAATGTAAAGAATAAACTTCTTACTAACGGGTCCAATGCACATGCTCAAAATGGCGTGAGAAACAGCCCAATTATATCCGAACCAACTTCGCATCACAAGAATGGCTTTTTAAAGCAAGGCGAATTGGGTGAGCTCTATGTGAGGTACGATATAGGGATCATTTGTCCGCTTTGTAAGAAGCAAGGATTCGCCTTACATATCAACGTCCCGTGGCGAACGGATGGGCAGAAAAAATTGGTTTATCTTTGAAAACATTAACTTCAGGTTGATACTAAGGAAATCCTGATTTCTGGAAAACGGACAAATCATTACATGTTCTTTATCTCCGTCAGACCACACCACTTCACCGCAGTTCCATTCAAGGCTTGAATTGTCGTAAAAGATCATTGCGGAGTTATGAAACTGCCACCTTATATAGCGCCCTTCCCAATTCTGCCCCTCAATTGATCTACTCGACTATACACACGTGCAACAGTGCGCATAATTGTTTCATTGTCTCTTCGGTGCATTATCATAGAAACTCATCGCACCCCAAACATCAATAGAAATTAGTCTTATCCGATGACACTAGCGCAACCATGATTACCATTGCAAAGATTGCGCCGACGGCGACTGTGACGATGATATTTGTGATTAGGAGCGGTCTTCTAAATTTCTGTGCGGTAGCATTGGCTCTAAACGACTTGGGCTATAGAGCAGTCGGTATACGAATCGACAGCGGCGACCTGGCGTATCTCAGTAATGCCGCCAGAGATATTTTTGAGAAGATCGCCGTAAAGTACAAGATACCGTGGTTCGCCAAACTCATGATCTGCGCGTCGAACGACATCAACGAGGAGACGATTCTGAGCTTGAACGAACAGGTACATCAAGAATGCATGTGTCGTCATGATGAACATCGACCTAGATGTCCCTTACAGGCCGACGTTTTTTCACAGAGTCACAAGATCGACTGCTTCGGCATCGGCACCCATCTCGTCACGTGTCAAAGACAACCGGCCCTGGGCTGTGTGTATAAGATGGTCGAGATAAACGGTCAGCCGAGGATCAAACTTAGTCAGGAAGTCGGCAAGGTGACGATACCTGGCAAGAAGGATGCCTACAGGTTATACGGCTCAGACGGCTATGCGCTCATTGACCTTCTTCAACGATCCAATGAACCGGTACCGCAGGTCAAACAGAAGGTTCTGTGTCGGCATCCGTTTCAAGAATCGAAGAGGGCGTACGTTATACCGTCGAGAGTGGAATCGCTACACAGGGTAAACTTTAATACTAATCAATTAATGAATTATATATGATTATATTTAACACGTTGACTGCCGTGTGTATTTTGCTGTATTAAAACGGCGATGCTATGAAATACTATGGCATTTGACTGAATTATGCAAAGAGTAAATAATATGCAGGAGACCAAAGGATAGCATCGCTATTCTAACAATAACTGCATTTATAAAATAATTATTGCTACCCATTGCGAGTATTTTGGGGCTTCAGGAAAATCTCTTGTACCGGTCAGCGACGACCATCATGGCAGTCAATGTGTTCATATATTATATATATTTTTTATATATTAATTATATATAAATTAATACTTTATAATTGTAAAAGTTGAATGAAAATTCACTGATCACAGAATGCTTTGAAATCAAATCTGCAGTATTGAAAATTAAAAATTAATTTTTATCGAATCTTTTATCTACCGGTGCATCGTATTGAAGCATTTTAAACATAAGTGTGGCTCGTCAGTGCAATCTTGAGAGTATTTAAAGACCTTTTTGTTCCGATTTTTTGCAGTTTGTGTTCCGAAGCTTGTAACATTTTATTGGCAATACTGTTTGCAAAATTTGCGTACGAAATGCGTTGGTCCTTCTTTCTTTTGCAATTTGTGCCGTATTCTTCGAAATGACGAAACGTGTGATTTCGGCGTGGCAGTCAACGTGTTAATATTAATAAAATTAATATATATATTAATTAATATTAATATATTTATTATATATTAACCCTTTTATTGCCAGGCCCACGTACACGGTACATGCGAAAATTGCCAGGGCCGATTTGACATTCACGCTTCTATGAATTGCTTTATAAAGAACAAAATGCCGATTTTCTGGAGGAAAGTTTTCAAATTTATTCTTTTCAAACTTAGAAGATATTGAGTACAATTTTAGTGAAATGAAATGTTTAATAATAAATAATATAAATCTTTATATTTAGATTATATAAAATATACGTGGAAAATTATTTTCACAAAAATATATTAAAGATAACGACCAGGCGTGAGTGAAAACAAACTTAACACTCAGAGGTGCGATGATATGAATGTAAACGCACAAAGCCGATGCATCGGCCTATGGCAGTTTTTGCATAGGAACCGAAGACCGATAAATGGCAGCCAAAGGGTTAATTAATATATATTAATTATATAATTAATAAATATATATATATATAATTAATTATAATATATAATATATTAATATATAATTAATATATTAATTAATTAACCCTTTGCACTCGACTGTCCCCTCTGAGGGGACACGAATATACTTCGTGTTATCACTGAGGAAAATGCATGTACAGAAAACGTTTGTTCAAATATTTGTTTCCTTAATATTTTTCCGGGGAGTCACAAGTTAAGGCAATGAGATAGAATTAATAATCTGTGCGCGATTTGATATTCAGCAAATTCGTGGTCAATAAACTGAGAGGAGGATTCTAGCGACTGCAAGAACAACCTTCTATATATCCCTGCAATAGGCTGAATGATAAACTGCAAGTTATCGTATAAACATTGTATGGTATATGCTTGGAAGAAAAAATGACACGTAAAAGATCCTAAACAAGTTATTACCGCGATATGTGTTTGAATAAACCCGCAATGCACATTGTTGAATGAACTATGACACATTCGAAAGGAATAGACTATAAAATTTCGATTTTGTTTCAACATAAATGTATCAGCAAAGTTGTATGCGAAACATGATTTGAGCAGAGTATTTTTTTCAAAACTATACCGTTTTAAAATATTGCGGTACTCACTAGTTCGTGAAGAAACATGTCCGAGTGCAAAGGGTTAATCAAATTTTAATTTTAGTAAGTTTTGTTGAGCGCTTAACCGTTTGGATCCCAGAGGTTATTCAGAAAATCTTGTTGAGAAATACCAAGCAGCGCGGTAGCGCTTGCTTCAATTTATGTCGGAAAACGTCAAACGGGGCAACAGTGGTTGTGTTTTTTAAATAAGTATAGTTTAAAGTAATGAAAATTAGAGACAAAATGTTTTGCTCACATGGTTCTCACCAAAACAGTAACTATGCTAAGAATAATTGTTCGTACAATTATGCGCGTATCGTCAATAGCGCATCGAGATAAAACTAGTGGGACTTTTCGACATGAAATCTGAACAGCGCGATAGCGCTTGCTTCAATTTATATCGGGAAATGTCAAACGGGGCAACTGCGGTTGTGTTTATCAAATAACTTTAATTTAACACGTTGACTGCCAAGCGTATTTTACTATATTAGAACGGCGATGCTATGAAATACTACAGCGTCCGACTGAATTATGCAAAATGTAAAGAATGTGCAGGTATCGGAGACCAAAGGATCGCATCACTATTCTAATAACAGCTGCATTTATAAAATAATAATTGCTATCCATTGCGAATATTTTGGATCTTCAGTAAAATCTCTTGCGTCGGTCACCGGTGACCAACATGGCAGTCAAAGTCTTAAAGGCATGGAAATTGGAGACAAAATGTTTTGCTCACATGGTTCCCACCAAAACAGTAACTATGCGAAGAATAATTATCAGTACAATTATGCGCGTATCGTCAATAGCGCATCGAGATAAAACTAGTGGGACTTTTCGACATAAATTTTGAACAGCGCGATCGTGCTGCATGGGACTCAAACGGTTAATGCTCTAATCTCAATACAATGAGTTGCTTTATAGGTGTATTGGAAGAATGGTACGCTGTGTCAGCCACTGCCGACGTTGCAAGAAATCCGAAACAGAGTGCAAGAGTCCCTGAGGACGCTGAGGAACGATCACAAGAGAAACTTAAATCCTACGCCGTACAAGGTAAGGAACGCGAGGGGCGTTATCGTTCGATTCTGAGCAAATACCGATAACGTCTGTTCGACAGGTGGCCGTCAGCGATGACTTGTACAATTTCATACACGACCTATGGCTGCAAAATGCTCCGATCGGCGAGCTGTCGTGAATTTTCTAATGTACAGCGACGGAGTAATTAAGGGCGCCTGATCGATTGTGCGCGCAAAGTTTCGAAGCCGATACTTTCGCGCAGAATCCGAACTACGACCACTTTTTATTCCAAAGTACGAGTTCTTTTAAAATGGCTGCTCTGTAATGTCGGGCTACTATATCATTTACATCACGGAAGCGTACCATCACATATTTGTATAATTTTACATAAATGTTTATAAGAGACGAAGAATTTTTCGCAAGGAGGTTTGAGTAGACGAGGTCACGTAAATGTTCATTACTAAAGTACAAAGAACATAGTACACGCGTCACAGAAATGCACAATTTTAAAATGAGTCCTACAGCGGTAACGCGACCCACTCGCGAAATAATGCAAACGAGGTAGAAATAGCGCGCACGCATTCGTGCGCTCACTCACACAGGATAACAGAGGTTTTTTGACATTTCTCTCACACTGGATACCCCGAGAGTCCATCGTTCCGCTTTATAATCTGGAACTTTGTCGGAAAGGGCCGTATGTCAATTCCTAGAACGCAATTACAGATATTTTTCTCGTTACGCACGTATGGATAGTACCGATAAATCGTCTACACCCCAAAAAACTACGCAGCTTTACAACTTAAATACGTCATGTATTTATTTGGAGAATGTGCAGCTCGTGAGAGCCGTATGCATTAAGTCGCGTGCGTGCGTGCGTGCGTGCGTGCTCATTTGCTTGTAATCGATTATGTATATTATGTATAAAGATCTGTATTTGAAAGGAAGAAAAGAAATGTATTGATAATATGTATAACATTGAAAGAATAAAATGTTGAAAATACTTTGTACCTCAACACTTTGGTGTTAAGCTTTGCATGCGGAATCTATGTACAGACACTCTGCGTTGTGATCTTGTGCTTATATGAGGAATCAGAGTCTGATATCTCGTCAAAACGAATCAATACGTCATCGGTATTGACAACAAAATAATAAATTAGCAATCTTTATTGACTGATCGCCTACTAAGAGTAACTTTTATCTTACCGCTTCAATAGATATTAACAAATTTGCCCTATAATTCTGTGTGCGCATAATGTTGTGCTTTGAAGTCGTTCGGATGAATAAATATTCCTTCCATAGTTCTCCACTGGACGTGTGGACTACTGGGAGAGTATTCGCCTACAACTTCTATTTGGCCATTTATCGGAGCGCCATAGGTTTTTCCACTAACTGCTAGGTACCTGTTCGTAATCAATGCAAACTGATTGGCGCAGCTCTTAATGCATTTAAAGTAGTATGTATACGGTTCTAAACTCTAACCACTTACATATGAGTGTCCACATGCTTTAAAGTGATTGGATCCTCTCTGTTCCAATAATCTGTTTGACACACTAGAAGCCAGTTGTCGCCAGTATCTCCTTCGCCTTTGTGATCCCCATAGGCAGACACCTCTTGGTTTCCACTAAGTGGAGAGCTAACCAGATGCGAATGGAGGTTCTTCTTTGTTGGTGTGTGCTCCAAACGTATTGTATCACCGCACTTCACAGGTTGCCTTTGACAAATTACGTAGAGTATCGTTGAATTACTAAACATGCCATATTAACATGTTGAACGTAACGTCAGCCATCAGTAGCTGGCACTGAATTTTCTGTTTAGGCAGCGTCAGCCACCGTCGGCTGACAGTGTAACATACCATATAAAACTCAAAAATTTACATTGTTTTAAGTAATTACTGAAACTACAGAATTGTGTCATTAATGCATTTATATATTTCTTATCAAAAAGTTTAATGGATTTTATTGAAACACGGTAAATATAAAAACGATTGTGCTTTACACGTATCACAAAATGTGGCAACGTGTTTAGTCATTTTTCTGGCCATTGCTCTACCATATTGTGTTGCATTTCTAAAATGTATGTATTACATTGTCATAATCCAAACAGAACCCTGTCTGCAAGCTGATTTCGATGAAATCTTATCTAGCAGGTCAATGATAAACAAGTCAAAACAGACTTGGCGCATAATGTGTTGAATGAATGCCCATAAGCATTTCATTCTAAACGTAAACATCTTCTACTACTCTAAGAAACAATGGCCGTAATATATTTACATACCAGTATCGAGTAAATTTTAACCATTTGCGCTGGAAAGATGTGCCATGCACGTTGTAATGCTTTTGTCACAGAATTGCCAACGACGTGGTATATACGTTGTCATGCGATTGTCACAGAAACAAAAACGACGTGCATGTATTTTATAATCAATCCATGCTCTATATTCCCTTCACAAAACAATAAAAAGGCCTAGGTCGAAAGTAAATTAGTTTAGAAAATATAAATCTTTTTCTGACGTCTCCCAGCAAGTTACACTAGACCATTCTGGTACATGTGTCAGTAAATTCTTTGCCAGCGTAAGTGGTTAATCTGTTAGTAATGCACTTTGCATTGCTATACCACAATACAAACGTTTCTAAGCAGCGCGTAGCCTGATTAGGATTTCCTTACCCCTTGGAGTGCTATGGACGCATATATACGTCCTCCAAAATCTATTCATGTCGACTATGAACACATATATGCGCCCCGATCGTTTCAATTTCTTTGCTATTGCAGCCACAAGTATCAATGTACGAGATGAGGCGTTCTTTATCAAACAATTCTCTTGCATTATTTAATTTGGCGTAAATCAAGAATTATCATTAGAACTTAGTTGCGCCTTACATAATCTAACAATTGAGTTTACACTAGCGAAAGGTGTTTCGTCCTCAGCGAGCGCTTTGGTCAGAAGTATTCAGCGGTTAAAGGGTTAAAAATACACATGACCCGCAACCTGTTAAGCGATCGCCCTCATGAATTTTTTAAGGCAACCTACCCTCGAACGCACTGTTTTCCTGTGGCTGCCTTGACAAGCCAGTACGAGTTTCCATCTTCCTTAACGTTGGTTCCAGTTACCGACTGCTGTCCACTCCCACTGCCGTACTTAATGTCATGAGAATGCAGTCGAACATTATACTCTAAGTTCAGCAATTTTATGATGGATCCGTAGGTAACGTGCGTCGTACCTTGGCCTGTGATTTAAAAACGTCGCTAAACTATGTAAAATCTACAAACGTTATTGTTGTACAGTAAAACCTGTTTTTGTGCGGTCGTTTTTTATGCGATTTTGTTTTTGTGCGATTTTATGTTTGTGCAATTTTTTTTGTGCGATTTATTTTTATGCGGTATATGAATCTAAGCGGCGTTAGCACCAGTTTAATGTTTCCTATCAATGTACATATATATGTTGTGGACGAAATATATGAATGTGTAATTAATCAAAACGTTACCGAAAACGCGTCAACGTTATTATCTGAAATTAGTGCGCTCGCACATAACATCGGCGGAGAAGGCTTTGATTCTTTCGGCGATAATGACTTAGACGTGATGATTGAGGACCAAACTGTCGATGATAGTGACATTATCAATAGTTTGATAGATTATGAAAATGGACAAGAAGAACCGGAATCTATTACAGCAGATAAAATATATGCAGGGGTCCAAATCTCGAAAAAATTGGAAACGCATTTTCTTAAAATAGATACCAATGCGGAAAGACGCTTAAAATTCCAAAAAGAACTGAGATCATGCATGTCTCACTATCATGGCGTTTACAAGCAACTGACCAGTCGACCGTCGTCACAAAAACTGATCATTGAGTTTATGGTACCAAAAAACAAATCAATTGAAATCCTATCTTCAAGTGACGAAAGCGATTTTCAACCAATTCATCACAAGAAGATGCGCGTTTTGGATTACGACGAGTAGCAGCAAACTATTTAATGTACAATTTGAAAACTTCTCCATGTATACGTACAATGAAGAATTAAATATTTTTACAATTTCTTTAGGTCCAATTTAATTATTTAATTTAATTGAAAGCATTCTCTCATCTATTTCATAAATCATTGATGTACTTTCTAAGTCCGACTTTTTTTATGCGGTCCCTATCCACCGCATAAAAAAAATTTTAGGTACTATATCGCACAAAATTGTTTATTATATGTAAGAATTTATAAAATTTTCGAGTCATTTTTTGTACGATTTATTTTATGCGGTCCCTATCCACCGCACAAAAATAGGCTTTACTGTACCACGTACGCATAGCTGACAAACATAACCTATATGTTTGTTCGTTTGTTTAGATCTTGGTACATACCGTTAACAAAGGATGATGAGCGGAATGACGAGACTTCTAGTAAAATGAGGAACGGTAGCACGACGAAATTTCTTAAGATCATTTTAAAGAAACTAACGGTAGACGACTAGCGATTACAGATGAAGTGTGGAGACGTAAACACACCCCCCTGAATTTCATGCGGCATTGACGATGGCTCGCCGATACTAAAGCGTGACATGCGTGACGTTCGTTCTTCGCAATGGTCCACGTGGTACGTTCTTAATTGTGGTTGGCCGTTATTCAAAAGCACCTATCAACGATTTTGCCACGGCGGCAATTCAGCTGCGAAACATTCAAATTTAACAAAAACCTGCCGACGCTTCGAGGATGTTTTCGTTTATTTAGATGTCTGTAAATCTACACAGCGTTTATACTGGGGGACATGTATTATTGTTTGAAGTTGGATATAGTTTAGAAGTTGGAGTGCAGATTTTTTTGCATAATTTAAAAGTACTGTCAAGGGACTTGCATTGTGGCAGGTGCGAATTCAAATTTAAGAGTGCATTCGTGGAACCCGCCAATTTGGCGGGTTTTGAATTTCGCGAAGAGAATTACAGAAAGTATCACTACTGTTTTGCACACTTTTATTAATAGAGTAATACGAATATATGTCCAAATTAATTTTCTTCTCAGTCTTCTAAATTTCAATTCTGTATTCCGTATATCTACATATTTTTCCGTGAATCTAGTGCTAATAGAAATCTACGGATTTTTCAAGAATATTATTTACTGTTATTTAGACGCTGGTAATCGCACACAGCGTTTATATTGTGAAACGTGCATTATTGCTTGAAGTTGGAATGCAGATTTTTTTGCATAATTTAAAAGTACTGTCGAGGGACTTGCATTGTGGCAGGTGCGAATTCAAATTTAAGAGTGCATTCGTGGAACCCGCCAATTTGGCGGGTTTTGAATTTCACGGAGAGAATTACAGAAAGTATTACTACTGTTTTCTTCTAAGTTTTGCCCACTTTTATTAATAGAATGATACGAATATATATCCAAATGAATTTGCTTCTTAATCTTCTACATTTCAAACTCTGTATGCCGTATATCTACATATTTTTCCGTGAATCTAATACTAGCAGAAATCTATGTATTTTTCAAGAATATTATTTACTGTTATTTAGACGCTGGTAATCGCACACAGCGTTTATATTGTGAAACGTGTATTATTCCTTGAAGTTGGAATGCAGATTTTTTTGCATAATTTAACAGTACTGTCAAGGGACTTGCATTGTGGCAGGTGCGAATTCAAATTTAAGAGTGCATTTGTGGAACCCGCTAATTTGGGGAATTTCGAATTTCACAAGCAAAATGACAGAAAATGTCACTATTGTTTTCTTCCAAATTTTGCCAACTTTTATGAATAGAATGATACGAATATATGTCCAAATTCATTTTCTTCTATCTTCCAAATTTCAAATTCTGTATTCCGTATATCTATATATATTTCCGTGAATCTACTGCTAACAGAAATCTTCGGATTTTTCAAGAATATTATTTACTGTTATTTAAACGCTGGTAATCGCACACAGCGTTTATACTGTGGGATGTGCATTATTTCTTGAAGTTGTATATAGTTTAGAAGTAGAAATGCAGATTTTGTTGCGTAATTTAAAAGTACTGTCAAAGGACTCGTCATTGTGGCAGCTGCAAATTCAAATTTAAGAGTGCATTCATGGAACCCGCCAATTTGGGGGATTTCGAATTTCACAAGCAAAATAACAGAAAATGTCACTATTGTTTTCTTATAAATTTTGCCAACTTTTATGAATAGAATGATACGAATATATGTCCAAATTCATTTTCTTCTATCTTCCAAATTTCAAATTCTGTATTCCGTATATCTACATATTTTTCCGTGAATCTACTGCTAACAGAAATCTTCGGATTTTTCAAGAATATTATTTACTGTTATTTAGACGCTGGTAATCGCACACAGCGTTTATATTGTGGGATGTGCATTATTCCTTGAAGATGGATATAGTTTCGAAGTTGGAATGCAGATTTTGTTGCGTAATTTAAAAGTACTGTCAAAGGACCCATCATTGTGGCAGCTGCAAATTCAAATTTAAGAGTGCATTTATGGAACCCGCCAATTTGGGGGATTTCGAATTTCACAAGCAAAATGACAGAAAATGTCACTATTGTTTTCTTCTAAACTTTGCAAACTTTTATGAATAGAATGATACGAATATATATCCAAATTCATTTTCTTCTATCTTCCAAATTTCACATTCTGTATTCCGCATATCTATATATTTTTGCGTTAATCTAGTGCTAATAGAAATCTACGGATTTTTCAAGAATATTATTTACCGTTATTTAAACGCTGGTAATCGCACACAGCGTTTATATTGATGATATTTTTTGCATGATTTAAAAGTACTGTCAAGAAACTTGCATTGTGGCAGGTGCGAAGAATTCAAATTTAAGAGTGCATTTATGGAACCCGCCAATTTGGGGGATTTCGAATTTCACAAGCAAAATGACAGAAAATGTCACTATTGTTTTCTTCTAAATTTTGCCAACTTTTATGAATAGAATGATACGAATATATGTCCAAATTCATTTTCTTCTATCTTCCAAATTTCAAATTCTGTATTCCGTATATCTATATATTTTTCCGTGAATCTAATACTAGCAGAAATCTATGTATTTTTCAAGAATATTATTTACTGTTATTTAGACGCTGGTAATCGCACATAACGTTTATATTGTGAAACGTGTATTATTCCTTGAAGTTGGAATGCAGATTTTTTTGCATAATTTAAAAGTACTGTCAAGAGACTTGCATTGTGGCAGGTGTGAAGAATTCAAATTTAAGAGTTTGTGGAACCCGCCAATTTGGCGGGTTTCGAATTTCACAAGTAAAATTACAGAAACTGTCACTATTGTTTTCTTCTAAATTTTGCCAACTTTTATTAATAGAATGATACGAATATATATCCAAATGTAACCGTATTCCGTATACCTAAGAATCTAGTGCGCTCGGATTTTTATAAAACATCGTCGAGCAGGGAGAACAGCGTTTATATTGGGACAACCTTGAGGATATAGCCCTGATTTATTCATTCGTTAACGAGAAACCGAACGGACACGACCGCCGCTGCACCGCAGAAAGTATCCGTGTGCTAATCGCCTTTCGCTGTTATATATATTTAAATTTCGTCAAATACCGTGACATAAGTTCATTTATACGTATACCGAATAAACGACATCCTACTCATCACACCGAAGACCCGAACGCCCACCGACCGCCGATACAGAAAAAGGAATTACCGATTCGACCCAACCGACAAACCCTCCGTTTACACAAATTTATTTTCTTCTGTCTTCAAAATATCAAATTCTGTATTCCCTATACCTATGTATTTTTGCGTGAATCTAGTGCTAATAGAAATCTACGGATTTTTCAAGAATATTATTTACCGTTATTTAGACGCCACAGCAAACACACAGCTTCTGGAATAAATTATTTTCTGTACACACGTATTATTCCTCAAAGTTCAGTTGAGGTCAACTGTGAAAATGTAGATTTCTTATATCATGTAAAACCGCCTATCAACGACTTTATCGGAGTGCCGCGCGTGAAGGATTGAAATGTAACAAGAACCCGCCGAATTCTCAAGAATATTCTTTCATTTTATTCGGACACTTGTAAAAGCACAGAGCCATTATAGCGAATTGTATACCGCGATACATATATTATTCCTTAACGTTACCGTCAGGCGAAACGTTAAGATGCAAATCTTTCGCAACCATATGAGCGGTAACATACATCATTTTGTCCTTTTTCGCCAAAAACGTTTCTATGGCTCGCGGACGAACTTCTTCCCATTCGTAGAGATCCTGGAATATCGGTCTGACGAATTTCATACGACCCTGCTCGGTCGCAAACGTCAACGCATCTGCCACTTTAGGCATCCAGCGACTTCTGATGCACAAACGCAACCACATGAATCGTATTTCCGAGTTCATGACCGAGTCAAAGTCGTACGCATTTTGTATAGCTTGCAGCTTCGTTAAAGACAGCGGCACGGGTGCCATGAACAATTCTCTTATATAAGCTAATTTCTGATGCGGCGTGAACTTTTCTATGTCTGAGAGTCCGAACGTCACTTCGTCGGTCTCGTTCCAAGTTATCCACCTTTCGGCCAGAGCTATAGACGCATTGATCAAAGTTCGATCGTAATCTGGTATGACCGGCGGCATTCCTGGTTTGTGCAACCACGTCTCCCAGTCAACAGTGTCCAAAAGCTGTAACGCCAAACACCTTAGTACCCTGAACGCAGTAAACACGATGATAACGTAAAAATAGAGTACCTCTCGCTTATCTGAAAAGTAGTTGTAGAGATAATCCTTCCAGTCGGACGTGACGATGCTCTTGTACTTGTATTCGTTTAAGTAGGACTTCAGGAATGGATCGAACACCTCCGGACCCCCCAAGAGTTTTTCCAAGTAGAACAGAAACGTGTGACCCTTTTCGTAAGGTACGATAGAAAACGAGTCGTCGGGGTCGATGCCGGTTAAATTCGGTACCAGATTCGTCAACTGGTTCGTCTCGCCGAGAGTTTTAATGCCGTCCATCAATGCTTTAAGGCCGCACAGCGCTTGAAAATGTCTAACTTGCTCGCTGAACATGCGAGCGTTGATTTTTCGCTCGATAAACATCGTGAAGCCTTCGTTCAGCCAGAAATGCTCGAAGTTCGCGTTCGTCACCAAGTTTCCTGTCCAGCTATGAGCGATTTCGTGGGCGACGACTGTTGCCAGTGATCGATCACCGGCTAGCAAAGTCGGGGTGACAAAAGTTAAGCACGGATTCTCCATGCCGCCGAACGGGAAGCTTTGTGGCAGGACGAGTAAATCGTAGATCCCCCAGACGTAAGGACCGCAGAGTTCTTCGGCCGTTCTTAACATCGTTTCAGTTTCCGCGAATTCATACGCGGAACGATCGATCAATTCTTTTTCTGCCCATACTTTGCTCCTGGGCCCTATGCTTTTGCTTACTAGCGCACCAACGGCAATGGCTATGAGATAAGACGGTACTGGAACCGGCTGATGAAATTCATACACTTTTGTCTTTTCATCTATGTCTGTCGCGTTATCAAGTATAGCTGACATCAGCACTGTCAGCTCTTTTGGTACAGATATCTGAAAGAGCGATACAATTAAGGATGTCGTCGCTGTACTGTTGCGAACATGCTTTTACCTTGGCAGAATACGTGCATTTTACGGATGGTGTGTCTTGGCATGGCAACATGGACCTCGCATGTATGGCCTATCAGAAAGAAATTTGGTGAAAACACTGAAGATAATATATCTAAACGGTCAAGTATACAATTGAGTATAACGTATTTGGAATACAAGCGTTAAGTTTATTACCTGACACTGTGAGAACATGTATGGGTGCTGACCACCTGTGGTCTGCTCAGCGGTCAACCATTGTAAAGCAGTGGCGTTCGGAGACGTCTCATAGAAAATTTCAATTTTGTGCGTAGTGTCATTGCCTTGCGGCAACTGAACGCTAAGTTTGGAACCGAACAATACGCTCTCTCCTACGCTGAAAGACAAGGCAGATCCATCCAGGTGGTTTGAAACGCTCTTGATATTGAGTCCACGAACGTCGAGCAGCTATTTGTACAGAGCGTCAGTTATCAAAGGTTCGTTAATCACTTTCTTTCTAACAAAAGCCCAGCGCAAAAACGTTTTTTACTTACTAGTTCATTGGTCTCTCCTTTCTTTTCGACATCTAGCACAACCTTACCAGAGAGGATTTTTTTATTGAAATCAACGATGCATTGCAGAAAGATGTGAACGACGACAGCGAGATCTATGGAACGAATATCATTTTAAAAAACGTTGAATTCTTTTATATCGTTCAGTCGCATGACGAAAACATCGCCACGATCTGTCATCGTAAACCGTAAGGTTCATTTTCGCGTATCCATGCCAATGGAAAGTGGACGATCAAGAAAGCACCGATGCTGTGCCGCAGTTTGGTTAACGCCGAGAACAGTAACGAGCAATAAGGATGAAATTGTAGAAATACCTGGTCTTGCGTATGAATTCGGATCGTTCGGGCTCAAAGACATCGTAAAGATGTTTCAACGGTCTAATTCAATCGCTTGCTGTACTCGTTTGTAACGTGATAAGATATTTCTTGTCATGTCTTCATATTCGGATAAGAGCATTTGCTCTCAAATTGTAGGGGGTGCTGATGTGCCTATTTTCCCATTTGCTAGAGCACCGCTCGCAGTTGGATTTACGAATTATCGTGACAAAAACAATTAAATAATTACGTACTGCGCTGGTCGACAAATTTGTTATGATACAGGGTAGCGAACAAACAATGGCGTAACAGGGTTAACCCATTGACTGCCAACTACGAGATATCTCGTAGTAAGCGTCTGTACCAAAACTGCCAGTTACGAGTTATCTCGTAGTGTTTTCTTTTTCAATAAAAATACTGTAAATGCCATTACACTATTGTATCAGTAACTTAATATTATTATATTTTGTAAAACTTTATGTCTTCTTTAAAATAAAACGTGGCACCCAGGGCAGGACGCGCTAAATTTGCGTGGCAGTCAATGGGTTAATTAATTTAGAGCGGAGGAAGCGTAACATAGATTACAATGCAATTGAACTTTGACATTTTTCGAATACCTTGCGTATCGCTGATGTCTATTCTGAAATGATAGATTTACGTTGATATACCGCATCCTACGTTATCACAATGGTCAGTCCGTTGTACAGGTCCCTTCACAACTTCGTACTCACATCTCGCTTAATATAATTTTACAATTCACGCTCGTTTTAGATGAGCGCGTTCGTACAATCGAGGTCCGCTAAAAATCGTTGACATTTCGCTACTTGTCCGAGTCGCCGAACTTTGACGCAGATAACTGTGAAATAAATGGATCCGACGAATAATTGATTGAATAACAATTTATTGGAGCAATGTCCCTTTCTGACGATGTTTCGGCTAAGCTCGTCGACAACGACACAATTCGTCGCTGACAATTTTTCGAGGGAGGCATTCTTGCAACAAACTCTCCCCGATGATTGACTCCACCGTGTGTTCGTTTTCCCAAGTTCACATCGTTACATCAAATTGTTTATTCGTCTATACAACATTTGCACGATATACCGAAAGATAATATTTATCCAAGAAAATATTTACAAGTGATGACAAGAACATAATAAGATTGGCTTACACACGCAACAGCTATTAGAAAACATTCGGAATTATACTTACATCTATAAACACATACCAGTTTTTCTTTTTTTATATATATCTACAAACATTTCATTAACAAAGTCTCCGGTAATACTTAGAGCTAAAAATATTAATGAGTATTACACAATAAGTTATTATTTAAAAATCGGACAATACGACGCGCTTACGTGCGAAATTACTACTAACAGAGTTTTTCCCCACTTATTCGCTAGCTCCATCTCTCTCTCCCCCTTTCCTCCTTTCTGTCACTTCGAGCGTACTTGCTTTCTTTTTGAGAAACGAGTGCCGACGTGTACGCAACGTGGGTCCGACAATATTGCAAACTCAAGGATGAAAAGATTTAAAACAGCAAAACCAATGTTGTGAAAAAAAGAAGTTATATTTTATACTGCCTTTCAATTGCGTAACATGTAAATGATGTCTCGTTTTAAGTTATTCTAGAATTAGAGGTAAGTTAAGGTGGCGAGATTACCTTGGCCGCTACTCACCTGCAGACAAAGAGCCTGGCATAAGAGTAGGCGACGGTGGCAGGGGTAACCGATTTTGTTCCTTTACAATAGGGTCTGAAATACAAATGACTATAGGGTCTGATGACGTGAAAGTCGTTGCCCCCAAAACCGTGCGAACTGTTTGACGTGTACTTACAAAAGTAAGGATGCTCCATCGCTTCACGCGCTGTGAGTCTATCATAGTGGTCATAGCGTAAAAGCTTGTCAAGGAAGTCGAGGCTCTCGGGTGAAACGAGATGCTGGTTTTCCGAGTGCACAAAACGTTCCCAGCGTTTGCGCGAATGTCGGCCGAGGATATCGTTGAAGCGTGGATCAAGCTCGATATGATACTTGTCGAGATACTCGAAGAGCTCCTCTGTGCCGAGAACCTTCGCAATCCTAACTAATTGGTCGTAATTGTCATGTCCGTGAAAGAACGGTTCTTTCCTGAATATCATACTTGCGAGCATACACCCCAAAGACCACATGTCTAGCGAATAGTCGTACATCTATGTTAGAGATGGGAGAAACGAAACGATTAACTGTAAGATTACGTATTAACTAGTCCGCGGCATGCATAAGAATCGCTGCTCTAGACGACTCTCGCCGCGTATCTATGCGTAGACGCAACCCACCTGATAATCTACAAGTAGTTCCGGGCCTTTAAAATAACGCGAGGCCACTCGCACGTTATACTCCTGACCTGGATGATAAAACTCCGCTAATCCCCAGTCGATTAGCCGCAATTTCCGAAGATCATGATCGATCATAACATTGTGCGGCTTCACGTCTCTGTGCATTATACCCATACTGTGACAATAGTCCAGAGCCTGTTGGAATTAGAAATGTTTCAATGGTCAAAAGGCTGGTTAGAATCTTCCTATAACGACATGACACCCGAGAGGGCATGTCCTAGGTCTATACAAACTTATCTATACCGATCTCGGACTTTAAGTGCCGCAAGTGGCACTGTAAGATAACACGTTTCAGTTTGCAAGTAACGACGAATGTTTAGATCTCGCATCGAATAATGAATCGATTCACTTAGGTACACAGCGTTATAGATACGACACGATAACGAGAAGGTAAAGATCGAGCTCTTCCTTGAACCTATGATATTATACACCTACATCTATTAAAACAATAATCTCGAAGGTTCACCGTGGACTGATATTTGGTTCCATTGGACTTAACAATACACGCACTTTTAGTAACTCGAAGAGGTAGTATCTTATGTCGAAGTCTGTTAGGGTCTGGTATAATTGCTTGAAATCTGTGTTGTTGACGTGTTCGAAAATCAGTGCTGGTGTCCTCGATACTGGATCTTTAACGACAGCTTGGAGCGTGATTATGTTGGTCCCACCTTTAAGGTTTTCTAGGATTTTTATTTCCCTTTTTATTTTCTTCTTTTTTACTGGCTGCAACAAACGGAAGCAAACGTTATTATGACGACGCGGGGAAGACATCATCCTCGGAACTTCAATACCAAGTTCATCTTACCTTTAATATTTTAACAACGCACTTGTCATTGCTCGTCACATTTATGGCCTCAAACACTTCACTGTATTTTCCTCTACCCAATTTTCTTACTAATTGATAATCATCTTGTTGTCTGTGGAAGGGACATTTAAATTAATCCATTTTCGGAGTAGCACAATCGAAAATTGATCGCATACGCTTACCCCCAATCGACGACATAAGCTTCGTAGTCCCAGTAGTCCCTCGTCTTAAGTGAATTTATGTCAGCATAGACACGCGCTCTACTAGGCATTGCCATTTTACTGGTCATAGAATTAATAGTTTTTCTACCGTCTGTTTCTGCAGCGAGAAGTTGGTCCAACACTTTTGCCTCTATTTGTCTGATGATAAGTTGTTGTTCTAGCATTTGAGGACAGAAAGCAAACCTGTATCGTTAACGGACAGAAAAACATAATGCAGTACAAATATGACATATTAGCACTCTGTGTCTTAGCTTTTGCAAGGCCATTAACTGTGCCTGTAAACGTGAAGTATCGTAACTACAACTCTGTACGCTTGCTGTGCTTCTACTAAACTAATCATAGCGAATGTAACAAAGCTTCAACGCTATATTCATTTGAACATCCGCAATTAATGCTCTTTCAACATGCAGACTGCATTAAACACAGACACACGGTAATATGCATTGACGGTGTATGTTAGTAGGAAAGGCAGCGGGTATGTAACAAACAGGCACACAAAACAGTCACGCAGACACTGTTTAGCTCCCATGAAGATGCCAAGAAGAAAATGCAACGCGGCATGAGTGAGGAGCAGTTGGTAAGTCAAGTAAGTCACTTGGATGCTTAGATGGGATGGGGACAGGGCAGCCACGCATGTAAGCAAAAACATGATAGAAGAGTTAGGAGCAAAATTGAAATCACGTGAGTAACTGAAATAAAGTGCTGTGAACATTACATGGATTAGTAGTGTAAACACTGATCCTCCAAGTAAAAATCACTCGGATGCTTAGATGGGTTGGGAACAGGGTAGGTAGGCATGTAAGCAAAAACTCATAGAAGAAGAGTTAGGAGTGAAATTCAAAACACTGATCCTTCAAGTAAAAGTTACTCGGATGCTTAGATGGGCTGGGAACAGGGCAGGCACACATGTAAGCAAAAACTTATAGAAGAGTTAGGAGCAAAATTGAAATCACAAAATTGAAATAAAGTACTGTAAACATTATATGGATCACGAGTGTAAACACTGATCCTTCAAGTAAAAGGCACTAGGATGGGTAGATGGGAAGGGAACACGGTAGGTACGCCCGTAAGCAAAATCTCATAGAGGAGTTAGGAATGAAATTGAAATAAAGTACTGTGAACGTTACGAGGATCACTAGTATAAACACTGATCCTTCATGTAAAAGTCACTCAGATGCTTAAATGGGTTTGGAACAGGGCAGGTACGCATGTAAGCAAAAACATAGAAGAAGAGTTATGAGGAAAATCAAAATCACGTGAGTAACAGAAATAAAGTACTGTGAACGTTATGTGGATTACTAGTATAAACACTGATCCTTCAAGTAAAAGTCACTCGGTTGCTTTGATGGGATGGGACCAAGGCAGGCACGCACGTAAGCAAAAACATAGAAGAAGAGTTATGAGCAAAATCGAAATCACGTGAGTAACAGAAATAAGGTACTGTGAACATTACGTGGATTACTAGTGTAAACACTGATCCTTCAACTAAAAGTCACTCGGATGCTTAGATGGGCTGGGACAGGGGACGTAAGCAAAAACTTATAGAAGAGTTAGGAGCGAAATTGAAAACACGTAACTGAAATAAAGTATTGTGTATAATAAAGTATTGTGAACATTACGTGGATCACTAGTCTGAACGATACATGGATCACTAGTGTAAACACTGATCCTTCAACTAAAAGTCACTCGGTTGCTGAGATGGGCTGGGAAGAAGTCAGGCACGCACGTAAGCAAAACCACAGAAGAAGAGTTAGGAGCGAAATTGAAATCATGTAACTGAAATAAAGTATTGCAAATGTTACGTGGATCACTAGTGTAAACACTAATCCTTCAAGTAAAAGTCACTCGGATGCTTAGATGGGCTGGGACAGGGGACGTAAGCAAAAACTTATAGAAGACTTAGGAGCGAAATTGGAATCACGTAACTGAAATAAAGTATTGTGAACATTACGTGGATCACTAGTCTGAACGATACATGGATCACTAGTGTAAACACTGATCCTTCAACTAAAAGTCACTCGGTTGCTGAGATGGGCTGGGAACAGGGCAGGCACGCACGTAAGCAAAACCACAGAAGAAGAGTTATGAACAAAATCGAAATCACGTGAGTAACAGAAATAAAGTACTGTGAATGTTACGTGGATTACTAGTGTAAACACTGATCCTTCAAGTAAAAGTCACTCGGATGCTTAGATGGGCTGGGACAGGGGACGTAAGCAAAAACTTATAGAAGAGTTAGGAGCGAAATTGAAATCACGTAACTGAAATAAAGTATTGTGTATATAATAAAGTATTGTGAATATTACGTGGATCACTAGTCTGAACGATACATGGATCACTAGTGTAAACACTGATCCTTCAACTAAAAGTCACTCGGTTGCTGAGATGGGCTGGGAACAGAGCAGGCACGCACGTAAGCAAAAACATAGAAGAAGAATTAGGAACGAAATTGAAATCATGTAACTGAAATAAAGTATTGCAAACGTTACGTGGATGACTAGTGTAAACACTGATCCTTCAACTAAAAGTCACTCGGTTGCTGAGATGGGCTGGGAACAAGTCAGGCACGCACGTAAGCAAAATCACAGAAGAAGAGTTATGAGGAAAATCGAAATCACATGAGTAACAGAAATAAAGTACTGTGAACGTTACGTGGATTACTAGTGTAAACACTGATCCTTCAAGTAAAAGTCACTCGGTTGCTCGGATGGGCTGGGAACAAGTCAGGCACGTACGTAAGCAAAAACATAGAAGAAGAGTTAGGAGCAAAATTGAAATCACATGAGTAAAATAAAATACTGTGAACGTTACGTGGATCACTAGTGTAAACACTGATCCTTCAACTAAAAGTCACTCGGTTGCTGAGATGGGCTGGGAACAAGTCAGACACGCACGTAAGCAAAACCACAAAAGAAGAGTTATGAACAAAATCGAAATCACGTGAGTAACAGAAATAAAGTACTGTGAACGTTACGTGGATCACTATTGATTGTAAGCTTCTCGCAGTGGCAGAATCGTCGGACGTACTTATAGAGGAAGTCCACATATTTGCGAGGGAACGTAAGGTCGGTGCGAAATTTTTATGCATCGCGTGAAAGCATTCGCTCGCCCGCGCTGAGAACTGTCTTAGGAATCGTCAAGGAGCATATTCCGGTATCGGAGCATAAAGAATAAGCAGCACGGCACGGCACGCACAGGCACAGAAGAGCACGTACACACATGTACGAGCGGAAAATCGCACGCCATCACGGATCAGACTATTTTCATGTTGGCTTTATATTCGGCTCACCTATGGTATTCGGGGCCCGAATTATGAATGGATCGGCCGCAACAGATTTCTAAATTCACCGTGAGGCCGCAATACTTGTTTACGAAATATCTGAGCTTCCGCGAACGCGAGGAAATCGAGATGTTTGCGGGCGGCCGGCTTCTCAAACGAGCGAGGTCCAAGATGGCAGCCGGCAACCCGCCACAAACATGAAACTAGTAGACTAAGAACCTTGGACGAATCGTCCGCTTCTTGAGTATTGCTCTCCAGACACGGCCATCTTAGAGTATGGTGCGGTTAGAAAGCCAGCTCCATATTGGGCGTATTTCGGACTCGCTTCTCAACACACCTACGCGACCGGTCGATCTCTGGACGGCGTCAAAAACGCTAATCAATTTTCAGCAGTGTGCAAGACGGGCAGCGAAACTTGCGGCGGAGCGTATAGACTGATCGGGACTTTAGGGTACTTATCTAACGCCTCGACAACGTCTACGCCGTCGGTTATAATAGGCCGGGCGCGTTTCCAACGCCGACACCCGTCTAGTAATTTTTTTCGGGCCAGTCCTAATGGTCGCATTTTTCACGCTCGACGTTCGGCATTTTCGCCCGCGGGACGTATTTTCTTACTCCGCATAACGTTACGTAAGCCTTGCACGGCGATTGATGCAACTTTCTTCGCCTATGATACGTTCTACGAAAACACAGATACGAATTACAGGTGCGTGCGCATACAGACGCATTGCCCTGCGCACACCTTGTCCCACCACGCAGTTTCTTCCTACAGTATGGCTCGCTTGATTCCAGTTGTATTTGGTTCTATCACGTTTTACAAACGAGATTCGTATTTATTTATAGGAAGAATACATAGGAAATAATCTTCGATAAGCATGGACGATGAATGGGGTGCGTATAACGTTGAATATCGAACGGGGAGACTAGATCTGAGGCTGGGAGGCGTAAAAGTGCGAGGGTAAATTGAGACTTATTTTAACCTCGTGTGGACTTCGCAGATGTGCAGAAGGTCGAGTCGACGTTCGACTTCCCGATGCCGTCGAACAAGTGGGAGGGCGAGGACGAGGAAGAGGACGTGAAGGTATGTCGTTTTGTCAATCGTATGTTTTGTTGTGGCCTCGAGTTTCGGGAACCTTGAGCGCGATCCAATCTTTAACCTAAAATTGACACATGCCCATGCCAGCGCCAATAGAATGCATCTGTGTAGTGTCTTATATTTTGCCTTTATTTCAATGTGTAAGAAGCTGCCTGCAAATTGGTGCAGTTTGAGGAAGGCGGTATTGCTAATTACGCATAAAAACATTTGCCATCTGCCGATACGTGGGGGATGAAGAATAGAGGGTTCGTAAAGTCATAACTGTTTCGCTTAATCGTTTGTATCGTACCTGTGCCAACAGGACAGTTGGGAGGACGTGGAAGAGGAGAAGAGGGACGTCGAAAAGCCCGCTGAAGTTCCGAGAGCGAAACCTAAACCTAAAAAGGCACTAGCTGAGAGAATCGAGGAGCGTGAGGTATTTACGTTTTGGAACATAACGTTACTGGCAGAGGGTGCTTTCGTTGCGTAAATATGTGAACGTTGCGTTTCGGTAGAAAAAGGCCAGGGAGGAAGCGGAGAGGAAAGCTAAGGAGAAGGAAGAGGCTCTCACGCCGGAGGAGAGACGCGCGGAATTGTTAAGACGACAAAGGCTGCAGGAAGAGGATGATCTACGCCTCGCAATGGATACTTTCGGTTTGTCGAATCTTGTAGATTTTAGTCCACGTAAACCACAGAAGTCTGAGAAAAAATAATCCTAACTTGAGGCAGAAGCCATTCTAAAATGGCGCCGTACCATTTTCTGAGTGACATATTTGTACTCTTTAATGTAAACAAGCACCTCTTACGAAGCTACTGATGCTTCCTTGTTTATCTAAAGTTTTTACATTTTTTTAATTACCCTTGACTAACATACTGCATTTAATTCGTCGTAGTAAATGGTTTGCAATCGAGTATATTATCTTTTCGACTCTTTATTGCGAAGTCACGCCATTGTATTTTAACGTATCTCTATACACTTCATTATAGATTAAAGATGCATGAAAGTACAAGTGGAAAAGGAATTTTCGTACAATTGACATTCATTTTTATGTGAATTTGACCGTTGTTAACATTGTCTTAAGGAGAAGCATATGCACGTGCAATAAAATTCTCATCTATGGACGTACACACGCAGTTGCGCTCGTCGTAATCGTACATATAATCCTACAGTATTATATTCACATATTTTTAATTATATCGTAGTTTCCTTTGGAAGAGAGAGACGTCTGAAATATTTATCTGAGTAATACATGACGATGTTCACCTTAGATTAAGGTCATGGCACAGTGCATGTACATACATCGACGTACGGTTGTCAGGAACTGTACCAGAGATGTGTGTATCACATACAAATGGATATATGTATATGTACATATGGTATTTCGCATATGTACAAATATATACAAATGCACACAGTATGCATTTATGTATATATATATATGGACACGTTTGAATTTATTACGAATTTTAAGACGCGGCAGTTTGATAACGATGCTATTGTATTTTAATAAAAATTGCTGCTCTATGCAAATAAATTGCTGTGTTCGCGTTAGTTTTTTCGTATCCTTGTATCTTGTCTGAGCTAGTCTCCCGTACCGTTCCTGATCGCGTTCGATGTTTGTGCATATGTACGTACATATATAATCATACGTATGCAAAGAGGGTACCATTGGCCGCGACACTTATGTCACCCAAATGATACCAGGCTACGTTAACCCATTGACTGCCAACTACGAAATATCTCGTAGTAAGCGTCTGTACCAAAACTGCCAGCTACGAGTTATCTCGTAGTGTTTTGTTTTTCAATAAAAATACTGTAAATGCCATTACAATATTGTATCAGTAATTTAATATTATTATATTTTGTAAAACTTTATGTCTTCTTTAAAGTAAAACGTGGCACCCAGGGCAAGACGCGCTAAATTTGCGTGGCAGTCAATGGGTTAACCGAATGCAAGTATGACCTACCGTAATTTTTCTTCGCTTAAACCGCAGAGCTCTAGTGCCGGCTAGAAGTTCGTCGATCTTTAATCAAAGCGAGAGAAAGCATACGACTTGATGTTCGTTTCAGGTGTCTCTGACCGAGTGACAGGCATAGATACTATGAATCCCACCAGCAAAGAAGAATTCGAGCAGTTCCATAATCTTTTGATGGAAAAACTGAACCAACTCAACAAACACACGGAGTTCCCGCCGTTCGCGGAGGAACTGATAAAATCGGTTGCTGTCAATCGTTAGTAGTCATTTTTAAGGTACCTCGCGGCATATCGAACGTGTATATACATCTACCTCGTTTCAGTATCTGCGACCTATCTGAAGAAGGTAAAGACGACGGTGGACAACCTGCTGATCGAGAAGCAAAAGATGGAGAAAACGAAGAAGAGCAAAGGCAAGGGCAAGGCGAAGCTCAAGATCGAAGGGGAGAATACTCTGCTTAACGAATACGGTGATTACGTCTACGACGTCTACGACGATTTTATGTAGCGACATTTCATATATCCGAACATTCTAGTCGCCTAAAAAGAAGATGATACATGCAGAAGGGTTATTAATTTGCAGATTTATACAAAGATTTTATACTTTATATTTTCTGCATATCGGATGACGTATGCAACGGTGGTACAATAGGAACTGATTCAGTAATCCCCGAAACGTGTTGTTCCGCGTCTATTAGTTGAGCTGAGGGTATCGGGACGTCGATATTTAGAGTTTGCATTGCGCCCAGCGTGATGTTGGAATAACAGTGGGTTTTGTATAATTATCGTAGCGTAACGTATTCATCGGCTGTGTGTATCGTCGGGTGCAGTGATGGGCGTATCGGAATACGTCAGATTGGAACAATTGCCCTTCGAGTATATGCCAACTAACGATAAATTAAAAAAAAAAAGCTCTTTCCCATTCGTTCGTATGTACGTGAAGCAGCTGCGACATCGATAAAGAATAAACTTTTATTTTCTACGCATTCGCTTAGCAGGCAGGAATGATTCTACTCTCAGCCCATCACTGTTCTGAACTTTCATGTTTAACGTACTTTGCAGCCCTGTTGGTTCATGGGACGGCTATAATACGCACGTATTGTTACACGATTTAAATTTGCATATTGATAACAGTACATTATATATAACGTGCATGTTGCATATTGATAATCACGCATTGGACGTATATATATATATGTACGCATACATATATATATGTGTGCAATGATTGTGTGGACACATTTCTCTCTCTCTCTCTCTCTCTCTCTTTCTCCGCTCCATCCCCCCATAAATATATATATATACACACACGTATATATGTATGTATGAACATGTCAAGCAAATTTGGTTAAAGTTAGTAAACTATTAATAAATGATATGCGAATCTTTTAATGAAGAATCATTCTATCGACTTTGAACGAACGGAAAATTAATCTTATGTGGGTGCGCACATATATACACACGTATTTTTGTATTCATTCTTTCTTTCGGTTTCCGTTTCTCTCCCGCCTGCCCCTCTCTCTGTCTTTTCGTTTACTCCCTTTCTCCTATTACGTTCTTTTCATATTCGAATATATGTTTAGTTCCTTACGAAACCTTAACGGGCCATAGTAACTCCCATTTCCTTAGGTGTTTACGGAATTAAATTGCGCAGGATGAAGCGTGTAATTGCATTATGAGTATTTTATATAACGCAACTTAACGTATACACGTATTTGCATACATTTATCAATGATTGGTTACAAGTTGGTTTTGAAGAGTATATTCCTAAATAAAGGTTGATTATTAATTATCCCCGCATTAGATTGTCGGCACAGATTTACAGTATAAGTGTATAGAAATAAATGTATCCACGGCGAAACATTTATTGAATTGCAATATGTTTCCTATCGGTGCCAGTTCTCGATTGTGCTGAAGGTGCGTTTTTTTGAAAATAATCGACGTCAAATCTGTTCTAGCTCCATCTGGAGGGTTTTGCGAAAGGTATGTGTTTAACGGGAATCTGAAGTATCAACAGTAGTGATCAGTACCGTCAGCTAATCCAGTAATTTTCGTTCGATAGAGATAGTACCGTGATGTACCGCAATGTCTCTATGTATCGTATTTGAATTGTTCTAACTGTCAAGCTCCTTGTGGACAACTCATTTGGACGTTTGGAATTAACCGTATTTTAATGAATACGTTCTAAAGTTTAGTTGTCAACTGTATACGTTGTGTCCAGTATATCGAAGAATATATAAGGTAAGAATGCACGGAGTACAATGTACAATGGAACACAATATCTAACCTAAAGGACAGTATGTTAAAACTTGTTTGGCACACTTATATATGCGATTGTGAATTCTTTTTTGTCTTTTAAAATTACAGAACTGACAAAGTATGGACGATGTTGTGGACAATTTTGCTTGGGTTCATTCATTGGAATGCCCACCTGATGCATGCGGGGGTTCCATTAAGAAAACGTTTGTAGCATGGATTTTTGTTGTCTTTTTAACTTAGCTCATTTTGAGCGTGATGCAATTATGCATTTCTCGTATGCTTTATAGATTATGCAAAGGAATGGTTGGCCTGTTATGGGACAATTTGGCAAATGCGATTTTCCCGGTTGCGGAAGCGGAGGAAATCCGTAAGAATATTCTACTAGCAAAATTAAAGTCAAATTCTATTGATCCTGGTATCAACTGTATGAAAACCAAGGTGCAGTTAATGTCAGAGATAAATAAGATGGACACTGCCGCCTCTCAGTTAGAAGAAGAATATGAAAGGCAAAATGTTCTGATTAAAGAGAAATGTAAGGAACCCTTGATTTACTTAGGTGCTGTGTCGATCGCATACAATTCTATTCAATTCGCATTCTTTTCAGTGTTGCGCCTGAGAAAAATAAAGTCTGCGTGTTCGTTGCTTAAAATAAGGAAGGATATTTTACGACTGAAACGTGATCAAATAAGTACGCAGCTTTCTGATTGTAAAGACATGAGGTTGGTATGTCAGCATTTAATGCCCAGCACTGGAAAGAATCTGACAGAGGAGGTAATGAGGGATTGCTTACGTACGGTGGCAACTGTGGGGTCCGGTGCCAATAAAAAGCAGGTGGAGATCATCTAGTTTAACGACAAAGACAACAGTCAATAACTCGCGTTTACAAAATTGCAATAAACTCATGTGTCGGCAGGTCTGGCAGATAATATCTAATACACTCGGTCCAATTGAAACAACAATATTGTGGGAAAAATTACAGTACAACTTGACGCAGGATTTAAATAGATTGATTGAATTGGGCAAAAAAATGGATTTAACGCCGAAAGAAAACTTTAATACCATCGGCGAAAATATGGATGTTGGGATAGGTACCGCATGTGCAGAACATGTGGGAGCAGTCATTAAGAGGCTTACATGCGAAGCAAAAACTGGAAAGCTTCAGGCACATGTTCTGAGATTTATACAGAAAATTGAGGTATATCCACAGTATGTTTGCATAATTTACGTTCGAGGTTCCTCGAATAAAACCATCAATGAATCGTATATAATACTTAAAAGGAGACAACAGCAAGTTACGACAACTTAAGCGAATGGTTGGCTCTCGCATTGGAAGTTGCGAAGTTGGAAATTGAACAGCTATGCTTGCAGAATGAAGTCGACAGAATTAAAAAAAGCATGGATCATAACATTGCAGTGACATCTAACTTGGCGCAAATAATGTCTGATATACAAACCATTGATTTGGAGATGGTAAAATGCTTGGGATGTCATAGTGTATATAATAGTATGGCTAAGGTATAAGATTTGCAATAAAAGATTTTCCGCAGGAAAGGTATGTTCGAGACGTGCAACAGTCATTGGTACTCTTAAATTCGGCAGGGTTACATCTGAATAAAATAAGAGAAAAGATGAGATATGAACTGCGAAAAATCGCAATAATACAGGCGGAGAATCATGATTACAAATGGTTAAACAACAAGTTAAACACGGAACTCAATGTTTTTTACAATGTTCTAGATATCAGTGCTTTACGAAAGATCATGTTAAAAGGAAGCATAGGAAAATACAGGTTGCGTGATTGTGAAGATAGTATTCTACTTAGCTGTACTTGTTACTGTAATTCGAATTAATGGGATCTTATCTTTAATATGTCGTAGGCATACAAAGTTTTGCATTAGCGAGTCATCTGTCACAATATCAGCTTTGCAGTATCCTGACATTGCTCCACATTTTCCCGCAATCCACCTGCCCGTATATATTCTGATGAACTGTTATAAACATTTGGTAACAAACTTTTTGTACAAAAAGAGTGAATCTCGGACGACAGTGGAAGGTCGTTGTCAGCCTAATTCATTGGACTGGAATACATCAGAGCAGAGAAACGATTTTAATACGCTTGAGCTTTGTGGAATGTCGAAACACGCATGTGAAAAGACACGAGATGAAATTGATCAATTTCATTCAATACTGAACGCTTGGTAACTAGTGACACTCCGCGTTCGGACCTGATGTTTTCAAACACTTGTCTCACTGTAATGTTATTGCAGGTGCACACAGCATGTTCAAGAGATGTCTGTGCTCAAGGAAATACGTGTAGACGGTATGTCGTTTTCAGAGTGGTTACAACAATATAGTTTGTTATTATACATGATACAGACTCACATATGATTCCGTGGAATGCTCGTCGCGTACTGGACGAAGCAGGTGTGTGCGTATATGCTATCATAAATATTTGTACTTTGATACGTCAATAAAGTAATGTAATAACAAAACAAAATCCATCATAAAGTACATATCGCGCAAAATGTATATGACGGAATCCACCGGGTTCGAAACCGTCAGCATGACCTTCGTACTGTTTTGACGAGCGCATAAACTGCCGGGGGTGTCTGCCTGCATCCCCTGGCGCAGTAGAGTTGGCGGAAGAACATACGTGTCGATTATTTTAGGCCGCACTATATTTATGCAAAGTTCTATGTCGATCAGTGAGCTCGCGAAGACCGACCCTCGTCAGTCTCGTATCAACATTTGTTTCAATTATCAAGATCTGCGCGTGTGCACAGCGCGACCGTGCGCCGCACGTTTTTACATTCGTCGCATGAATAATACAAAATCGACTGCGTGTCCATAAATCTGTGCATCTCCCCCGAACGTTCGCCAAGTCGTTGCAACAGAAAAATTGACCGCAAGCTGCGATTTGCAACAGCAACTGATGCAATATCAGAATAGCCAGAGCGCGCGAGGGTAACGGCGGAAGGAAAAGGGTGAGGCAAAGTCACGAAAGGGCAAAGCCAAGAACGCAAGAAGAGAGACGGTGCATCGCCGTGCGCGGCTGCTAAAGAAGTTCACCCGTGACTGTATAAACGCGCGGGTGTGGGCATGTATACGACACGTTCCCGGCTGAGATCCTGGACGGCAGACAGAAAGCTGTCCGCGCGAGTCTGCCCTCGCAATGGCGTCGACACGCCGGCGCAGTGAAACCGATCGATCCTCCGCTCTCGCCGTCGTGCCTCGTACAAAGTGTATCAGCAGAGGCGTTTCTCTCGTCAATCGGGTGCGACGAAAAGCTAGGCGACGAGAGTCGTCCCGTACGATGTGACGTAGCGTGAAAACGGTCGCACGGACGTCGATTTCCGCCAGACAGGAAGAAGGAACGGAAGAGCGAAGGAGCGAAGGAGAGGCGTCGACGAAGAGGGGAAAGAAACGTCAAGACATCCGGGCAATCGCTGGCGATCGACTGACCGGCCGACCAGCCGATCGAGCCGAGAACGAGTCGACGAATCGGCCGATTGTTCAAACGCGGCACCTCGAATTTTCCTCTTCGCCTTCGCGACTCGACATTCGGCCTTAATTCAAGAATGCGCGCGTGCGTGCAGTAACGAGTACGACGTTATCTGCCACGGATCGATCGTGTGTTACGTTCTCGCAGAGAGTTGAGGGAGACATACTGGCGCAAACGACATGGAATACCGGTGTAGCGGCGGTACCAGATACGAGGATGATTCAGTGATGAACGAGAAGGGAGTCGGGTTGGCGGTAAGGAAATCACGAGCTGCATGTTTCTTGCACGTCCGTTGTGTTCCTTGCACGTCCCGCGACAGATGACACTTTCCGTGCACGACTCGCGGTGCAAGCTTCCTTCCTTTTTCCCTTCCCTTCCTTGCTTTATTCCCTTCTCGGCTCCCTCCCCGTCTGCTGGCTTTCCGCTGTTCGGCCGCCGGTTCCCTCGACTAGATTCCTTATTTTCGAAGCGGCTTTTATCTATTTCGGGAGTTTGGGCCGACTTAGGGTTCTCCGTTTACTCGTTACTCGCCTTGCATTTTTTCCTTCTTCCCTTATTAGTCGGCGCAGAGCTACGCGACTAAGCTCTCGACGAACACTCGGTATCGTTCGCGGGCACTGCGTGTGTTTCATCGACTAAACTTTTCAACAGCCAAGGTCATTGTTGATTCGGATTGTTACAAACAATACGGGAGATCGGTATCGATGATTCGTCTGCTCCCGCTCGCTGTTTGCGCGAAGTACGGGTTTAATGACTTATTTCTGCATCGCAGAGTCAGCACTTCTTGACGTGTCGGCCATAGAAAGCTTTGTTCAACGAACGCCGTGGCAGAGAGATTCGGCGAATTACATCTGCAGCCGACGCCAGTGCCAAATCTATGTACTTTTTTAATAAGCTTCCACGTGCGCACGTATTGCCAGCTATTACGTCAGTTGTGACCGCTACACTTCCATAGGCTGTTTGTTGAGAAAGCCTCCGAACGTGTCGCTGGTAACATCTTAAGCATGACGGTTTTTCTTATTGACCGGCTTCCCGTCTTTCGCCCCGCGTCGTTCTCTTTAACGCCGCATAGCATCTGATAGTAGCAGATAACGTGACATTCGCTGCCGTGAGGTGAGATTTATCGACGTAGCGCGGGGGACGTGCATTGGCCGTGAAAGCGACGTTTTAAATTCTTCAAAGTACAATGGCGCAATAAAGTAATGCCGATTCACTGGTGAATGAAAGGACACTGACACGATGAGTCTTCACGATGCTTTCCGCAAAAGCAGCCGGTCAATTCGCGACGTGACCGTCGAAATTATGCGGTCATCGTGCTTTATTCACGCAAACGTGAAAGCGACTTATCGAAACTCGCCAACTCCGCGTACGACAGAATTCAGAAGCGACATATCCTTTTCACCGGTCAATCCGGCGAACTCTGAGCACGGTATGCTAGCCAATGTCAATTTGTACTAGCTCGCACGGATTACGACTGTCGGTGTGCAATCATTCAGAAGGTCGTGTGTGTAAACCTGGTTCTCTTGATGTGTACAAAGCGGTCACCACGCACACGTATCGAAACATACATAGGGGATTCAATGTTAAGATCAATGCGAGCCGTTCGTACTATTTATCAGATGGATTCGAAAAGCAAGTAGCGTGCGATCGCTCCACGGTTTATTCCACGAGTAGTTATTAATCTATCTTCCGCGCGATAAGACGCGGTGTAATAAAATTGTCTAAAATGACGACTTGCGCGGAGGATGATTCATCAACCTGTACTATTCGCGTACGTATGTCGCGATCGCTACGGAGCATGTCCCTTTATAGCTAATCGCTGATCAGGGCCGTCTTACTCGCCTCGTACGCGCGGCGTAATTATTATCATTAGTAAAGCTAATTTAATTATTCGCGTAGTTGCAATGAAGGAACACCTGTCGCACAACATTGCGTCACACGGTAACGGAACGTCTCCCGCATTAATTTCCATGTACCCCGCGTCGCAGGGATTATCCGAATCAGGTGGCATACAGCAATAGCATACATTTTTTATCGTAACACACCATCCTAGCCACTCTATCTTCCTTTCTCGTCTGCGTCTCACAGGTGCATGATTCACGCCGATTAATCGCCAATCAGCGATAACGCCGACACTTCACCGATCCTAAATGCTTTGTCACTGTCTACCGATTAGTTTGCTCTTGGTACATCTTTATTAAGCGAAGCCTGTAATATTAACCCCTTGCCGTACCATTTAACTCGGAAGAATTTGGGCCCAAACAATGGGCAGAAATGAAAAAAAAAGAATTGTCGGAATTTCCAACAAATTATATCTTACGATTGCCTCTGAAATAGACGTGTGCTTATTAATTTCATGCGATGATGCTCTTGTGCAAACGAAATGAATTTAAGACTAACAATTTTGAAAAGTACTTTAATTTCTTTTTCATGTCTATATTTCTGATACAATACATACATTTTGATCATGAGTCAGAGTCGTGATATTCATGTTTGGACCGAAATTCTCATCACGAGTCTGACTCATGATATTCCCGTTTGGCCTGAAATTGTCATGACGCGTCAGATTCGTCAAAGTACGGCAAGGGGTTAACTATGGACATTTACGAAAGTGTATTTCCGTTTCAGAAGGACAACAAGACCGCGAAGCGTGGTATGCCTTGCACACGCGGCACAGCGATGTCGTTCGGTTTCCGCAGAAGGCCCACTTCCGGTATCCCAATGCCGGTATCGAACTACACAAACGATACCACCGCCACGATGGTAACGACAACCTTACATCCACGCTCGAAATCAGCCGGTCCGGAACAGAGTCGAAAGCGGGATGAGGATTCCTCGCATCTCATTGTCACACACTCGTCCTCCGGCAGATCGACCCCCAGGCTCGTCCACCCGAAGAAGGACCCCCCGAAGGCAAACCGTTTCGGTTACAGGCAATCGTCGCAGCAACAGCAGCAGTCGCAGCCCAGGTACAAGGACGGCGACATTTGCAGTAGTCACAGTGCCAGTCACTACAATCAGGAGAGGCAGCAGCAAAATCATGACACCTATTACGGCAAACAAACCGGCAGGTCAACGCAGGCTTACAGCGGGGTCCCTGCTTCAAAATATGATCAGCGTCAAGTCCGTCAGCCTCAAGCTACCCCCAATCCGTCAACGTACAATAGTAACTACCATGCGGACGGCGATCGAAGGGCGGGGTCCGGCATTCCCGAACCCGTCAGTAGATACACTTTGCACACTAGTCATCTTCCACTGCCGCAGTATGCGGTCAGGATGAAAGACGCTAACTCAAAGGTCGCGAAGACGGCGACGAATCAGAGCAGGAAGGTGTCCGCTGCGTCGAAGACCGGCGTCAGTGGATTCAAGGACGACTCGGGCACAGAAGACTCCGGAGTCAGTAGCCAGACGGGGTACTCGTACTTCGGCGATAAGGAGAGGATGGACTATCCTGGCGCGATGGACAGACGAACGGCTGACAGAAGGTTGGGCAGACCGAGGACCTCGTCGAGGATCTCAGCAGTGCCGAAGAGCTTTGACGTCAGGGATGTGCGCGATGACGATAGTACTGTGACAGAGATTTCGGTCATACCTCTGCAGAAACCTTTGCTGACGAGCAACTTGGGCAACCTCAACGCGAGCGGCACGTCGCTTCGCGATCGATCGACCAGGTCACCGAGAACGAGTCTGTTTGACAAAGACAACAGGTACACAGAGCCGAGCATGTCGATGTCCACCACCTCCTCGGAGGGCTATGATGACAGGTCGGGCGAAGAAAAAGTATACAAGGATCGATCGCGTTCGGAGAAGAAGATCTCTCTGAGCAAAGATGCCAGTCCCATGAGTTCAGATGATCCTGAATATGGCCATGGCGAGGCGATGGCTGACGAGTATTCTCTGAGTTCGAGCGATGAATGCCATCATCGACGCCATCACTGCAATTCCACGCAACATCTGAAGACGATTTCGAACGCGGCGAAGAATGGCACTCTGCCTAAAAGTACCCTGAGGTCCGTCCTGCTCACGATTGAGGATCCGGCGTTCGCCGCAGCTGCTGCTACCTCCACAACCCTCATCGACGACGAGACGTCGCCTGTCGACAGTTTGCTGGACAGTCCGACGGCTAGCATCACGCAATCGGACTGCAAGACGAAGAAGGACAGAAGTGGGCACGAGGAGTCGGGAAATCAGGACGACGACAGCCCCGAAACGCCCACCAATACTTCGAATTCCTTGAGTCTGTCCGAGGGTCGCGAGTTCTTCGACGACGAAATCGCCGATCAGCCGGGACTGACCTTCGACGATAATGCCAGAACGCACGGTATCGAGGTGCAGGCGAACGATAATGGGCCAGGTGGAAATGCAATTGCAGTGCCGGACGGTGTTTCTGCCGGTGCGGCAGAAAACAGTCACACTTTGGTCGAGTCAAATAACAAAGCGAGTAAGTTGAGAATTTAAATTATTTTTCTCTTAAGCGAACTACTATGCAGGGGTAAGCGTGTCCTCATTTTAATATCGCTTGTCTATTTCCAGACGCGCTGCATGGCAAAAGCACGGGAAAAAGTCCGGCCCATGGCCAACGAATAAGTCGAGCTGGTAGTGTGGATACTTTGTCGCCATGTGAGTCCATTGATTCGGACGATCTGATGTTGGATTACGAACGCAGTGACACGAGCTCCCACGATGAAAGCAATCGCCGGTTAGTAATTGCTTCGTTAATCTTAGTCGAGTCCAATATCCCAATACAATTTTCTTCAGTTCGTAACATGCGATCGATTGGCCCTTTAGGCTGGAAACTAATCCGGCACTACACGAGTTGGACGATGCGACTATACTGTCAGAACTGGAGATACAGGGCGAACAAGTGATGAGGCAATGGTCATCACTGTTGGGCACTTCGCAGAATCAGCTTCAGCTGAACATCAACAATATGAACAACAATAACGCCAACAATGCTGACACTACGGACAACAATAATCATCCGACTAACGAATCAGGGTGTGTACTCCATCGTGTCTCTCCTTTTCTTTCATTTCCTTTTTCTTTCTCTCTCAGTCGCTTAATTAATTTGTAATTGGATTGCCGCATTTTAGATTACTGTACAATGCATGAATCCGTCACTAGTGTGAACAGTATCTTGCTGAGAGAAACAAATTCTTGGAGATAAATTATCCGCGATCTTTGTTATGTTGCATACTGAATACAAAATAGTATTTCTTGATCAGCCCATTTGATTGACGACGGACATTGATATTTGTTTAGCGTTTGAAAACAAGTGTTCCAAAGTGCTTGAGTGCGGAATACGACAAAATTACAACATCGTAGTTTGTAAAATCTGCATCAGAGTTATCCGTGCATAAAAATTGTTGCCATTTTCCTTTTGGTTGCACTTAAGTAAGCTTTCTGTGAAGAAAGACGTATTCGTTTTATTAGCAGCTTTAATAGCGCTTTTACTTGTCGTGTTTCGTGTTATATATATTTTATACATGTGTGTACGTGTACGTCCCCGGGGAAACTAGCTCTGTGAACAAGTTAGTTTTGTGGATCACAGAAACTTTGTGACAGAAACGAGCGAATCGTGCGACTCATGTATCTTCGTTAAACGATTCACCGCCAGTGCACGCCAGGTAATAACTTATGATGGCGTTAATTATGATGTCACCGACGTACTTTTCGTAGGGAAAGTGGAAACCTATGCATTCATACGAATGGGAGACGAAATGGAAGCATGCGTAGTAGAAATCCGTAACTTCTCCCGTAGTGGAAGCGCAATTTGTATTGACAGATCACGCTGCAGCAGCTACAGCTCAGACATGCAACTCTATTATAACGAATTTACGAAGCCATAAATAATAATTGTAACATTATTGCACAACGTTATTGCATAACGTTTCGCTTAACATTGGACTAACTGGAAAATGCACAATCTTAGCTTTTCCAAAGGGGGAACCTCAATGTACGTTGTTCCGTATGAAATGCAAGAAAATCAATAAGCTCGTGTCTCAAACTAGCTGATAAGACACGTTTGCCGTAATACCCTCCGCGTGTCTTTCTACTTCGGCATTCTCTTCGATCAGTTTGGACTACCGAATAACTGCGGTGTCTATTGTCTCCCTGCCGTGGAGGAGCAATAGCAGAAGGACTTTCGACCTACTGATAACTCAGAGTAAAGTGGAGTTGAGACGGTAACCCCGTTTAAAAATTTCACTCGGCATTGCTGATGCGAGTCGTTTAACCCGATGATCGTAAAAGATTGTAGCTTGTTTAACGCTTTGTCATCCCGCTTGGTTCGCTTACATGAAGGTTGACGTACCTACATGTCATGTACTTCGTTTTCGCCCATGTATAAAGAGAAGACGCGGTGTCAGTTGCGCCCCTGTCGACATTTGCGTTTGAGGCAGCACTTCTTGGGGACATTAAAGAATGTCGAACACACGCACCTTCGTATTATCGAAACGAGCATTGACGTGAACTTAAGATACCTTTGGACCGATGCCACTGCTTATTTTACATTTGAGTCGAATCTCTGCCATTTTTGTAGCTACATAGAATATTTCTAATGGCACTTCGGATGGCGTCACCGTGATTCAATTGAAAGGAACGCATTCGTATAGAGTATGACGTCGATGAAGCAGCATGCAAATTTTTTTTTCTTAATATTACATTGCAATTGGTAATCTCGTTTATTTGTTAACGCGTTACGGTCAGCTGATAAACAGCACTCGATCCCGTATAGTGTTTGCCGCGCGGCGTATTGCTAGTTTTGCATGTATTATTTAATGTGCACAGGTACTGTGCCATTAATCGTCCGTAACGTATCTAAATTATTCTCACAAGTCACGGAACGTGCGTCTTGCATACGTCCCAACTATGCATGCTGTATCAACGTAATCGTAGACTATTCGATTGTCGTAGGACTAACTGCATTTATTAAGTGCCCATTTCACTTATAAGATAGGTACACTCCTTTCCGTCTAAATACAATACCTTTCTTTCTCGACACCATCCTACTCCTGACTTCTTCGAGCGTGGAACTTTCTCGTCTTAGATCGCGCGATTCCGAATCTCACAGTTTCATATCAAGCCCTCAAGAAGCTCATCTCTCGCTTTGCTACTCGAGACCAGTTAAATCACGTTTATTCGCAGAACTATTGACCTTTTGCAGATTTTCACCGGTTTGCCACGCATTGCGGCTTGCCACACATTTCTGCCCAGTAACGTCTCGACGCGTTTGCTTATTTCGAGATTTGTCTATTCGATCGCAGTATTAGCAGACTGTTTTGTCGCTGACAAGCTCGTGTTGCAAGTTTGTCCTTTCCTGTTCCACTCCAGCCCCAACGAAACGGTTGCAAAGTAAAGCGCTTATACCCGACGGATGCTCATTTTTCCGTAAAAAGTGCATTTGACTGAGACAAATGAACGAAGTAGCGGTTCGCAGCGCGCGTCATGCTAGTGTCGATCGTTCTCGCAAAGCATCTAGCGACAAACCGTTTCACGGGAACCGGCAAGCTCTGACCGTCAATGCTTAATCTCCTCGAGCAGCTCTCATTCCCACTTCCGCTTTCGTCGCTGTTCGACTCCGTAACTTCTGCCAAGTGCGCGAATAGTGCACATTGTCGCGCTAATGAAACTGGTTAGGCCTACGACGGTGCGTAGGACTCGTCATTCCTGGACGACGCAGACTAAGGCACTGAGGCATGTCCGAACAGGGATGTACTTTCGTTCGCTTTGGTTCCCGTGAAACGCTTTCGACAAGGGGCCCACTAGCATGAGCCGCGACCATTGCGGTCGATGTTCACTTGTCACGGAAAGAATGTTCGTCCATCGATCGAGCCAGTCAAAGCGTCTTAATTCAGCGATAGTGTTTTGTGTTCTAGCGCGCTTATAAAGAGAGTGAAGCAATTGCAAATCCCCGATGAGGACTCCGTGGGTGGGGACTACTACCAGCTGACATATCCTAACTAGCGACCACAGCTGCTCGGCGGTCCAAAGCTTCGTGCTGACTAGCATAACCGAAAGTTACACGGCATAATACACGAGAGCGTGCGATACGCGCTCAGTAGGGTGATTTGGCCAATGCACAAACGGTTACGTACGCGTCACTTACCTTCGCCGGTGACGAACGCTCTACGTGCAGAGACGCGAAACGTTGCGAGAAAGAAAGCACCCGTTAACGTGTAGCAATGTGTTTTCGGATATCGAAAAGTCATAGTCGACCGCTGCTTCCTAGACGTCCTAATCTTCCGAGCTAACGTGGATTATCTTGCGCAAGACACGCCGTGCGGTGAAAAACGATAAACCTTGCGACGTCCAGACTACTCAATCTCTGTATTCGAATATTTGAGCGCACCGTTCCAGCTGTGTCTGCGACGTTATTTCGCTATTCGAATGCAATCAAGTGCATACGTAATTCCAGACGATTCCGCTAGCGTCAGCGATTTACGCAGAGTGTAGGGCGGAGGACATCTCGAGGAGAATGGGCTGCGTCGAAGGTTAGAGTGTCGGTGGAGCACAAAAATCGAACACAGGGAGAGGAACAGGAACGTGTCGTTGCTGGCTAATGGCCTCCGTTCGTTCTCTGATCGATCTCCGTACATGCGATCAGATAGACAGACACGAAATAACTAGATTTTCGAACGCCCGTCAGGGCGGCAAACGCAGAATGATCGATTGTGACGAAAAATGAGGATCTTCCAGAGGTCCGTTTTTGCGGCAGAGGCAAAGGCGCACCCCATCGACATATGCAATATTTTTAGCGAGAGAAAAGAAAAAGACAAAGAGAAAAAGAGACAAGCTAGTCGCGGATTATGAGGTCAGGGCTGTCGATGCATTCGAATGAGTTATCCGCGGTTAACACGTTGAACGCCATGGCGGTCATATGTGATCGCAATTTATTTTCTCCTGCAGTACCACGGTGGTCATCAGTGACCGGAGTGCATTAAATACTTATTGTATTTAATTGTAAAGTTGAATGAAAATTCGCTGATTAGAGAATGCTTTGAAATGAAATCTGCACTATTGAAGAATTGAACATTTTTATTAAATTAAAAATCAATTTTTATCAAATCTTTTATCTACCGGTGCATTGTATTGAATACGTTGATTGCTAATTTGATTAACACGTTGACTGCCAAGTGTATTTTGCGATGGTAGAACCGCGATGCGATTAAATATTGCAGAGTATAATTAAATCGTGCAAAATAAAGGTAACGTAGAGTTCTCAGAAGCCAAAGTATTGAAGCATTGTTCCAATATCAAATGCTTTTACAAGATTGAAAATAGGCTTCATTGTGAATTTTCGCATTTTTAGTATAATCTTTTGCAATGTTAGAACCGCGATGCGATGAAATACTGCAGAGTATAATTAAATCGTGCAAAATATAGGTAATGCAGAGTTGTTAGAAGCCAAAGTATTGAAGCATCGTTCCAATATCAATTGCTTTTACAAAATTGAAAATAGGCTTCATTGCGAATTTTTTGCATTTTTAGTAAAATCTTTTGCGATGTTAGAACCGCGATGCGATGAAATACTGCAGAGTATAATTAAATCGTGCAAAATAAAGGTAACGCAGAGTTGTTAGAAGCCAAAGTATTGAAGCATCGTTCCAATATCAATTGCTTTTACAAGATTGAAAATAGGTTTCATTGCGAATTTTTTGCATTTTTAGTAAAATCTTTTGCGATGTTAAAGGTAACGCACAGTTGTTAGAAACCAAAATATTGATGTTCGATGAAAATACTGCAATTTTTTGCATGTTTACTAAAATGTTTTGCGATGTTAGAACTTAAAACGTATAATTAAATCGCAAAATAAAGGTAATGCAGAGTTGTTGGAAGCCAAAGTACTGAAGCATTTTTCCAATATCAATTGCTTTTACACGATTGAAAATAGGCTTCATTGCAAATTTTTTGCATTTTTAGTAAAATCTTTTGCAATCTTAAAACCGCGATGCGATAAAATACTGCAGAGTATAATTAAATCGTGCAAAATGAAGGTAATGCAGAGTTGTTAGAAGCCAAAGTACTGAAGCATTTTTCCAATATCAATTCTTTTTACAAGATTGAAAATAGGCTTCATTGTGAATTTTCGCATTTTTAGTATAATCTTTTGCAATGCTACAACCGCGATGCGATGAAATACTCCAGAATACAATTAAATCGTGCAAAATAAAGGTAATGCAGAGTTGTTAGAAGCCAAAGTATTGAAGCATTGTTCCAATATCAATTGCTTTTACAAAATTGAAAATAGGCTTCATTGTGAATTTTTCACATTTGTAGTAAAATCTTTTGCACCGGTCACCGGTGGCCAGCGTGGCAGTCAACATGTTAAACATAAGTGTAGCTCGTCAACGCAATCTTGGCAGTATTTAGTGACATTTTTGGTCCGATTTTTTACTGTTTCTGTTCCGAAGCTTGCGACATTTTATTGGTACCACTGTTTCCAAAATTTGCGTACCAAATACGTTGGCCCTTCCTTCTTTCACAATTAATGCTGTATTCTTATAAATAACGAAATCGCTTATTATTTCGCCATTACACGTTCAGAACAGTAAAAATATTTTCGTGGCGTTCCGAACGAAATAATGTGGCAATCAACATGTTAATCGCGCGGAAGCTGCTGACTAACCGATATCGTCCTCGTTGAGAAATTGTCCTCCTATTTCCTTGCGTTGTCGCGCAACACTCTTCCGTCTGCGCACTTTTTCGCGTTTGTCTTTGCAGAACCGACCGCGACACGTCGCAACGCTTCCATAGCGGCTTACATGATTTTACTAGACACTTTTAACCGCCGTCTTCCTACCGCGGAGTAGAATTTTCACTGCGCTAACTCATCAAGCTTACCACTTCAAGTTCCTCAAGTACGTATTTAGACGGTGCCAGACTACAAAGCCGTAAACCACGCGGTGGTCTGACTTCTTAGCTGCATCGGCCCGTCTTATTGGACGCCCTTTACGCCTTTGTATCCTGCGGCATTACTTAGCAAAGTAACGACGAAAATAGTACAATTGTCCGTCCGCCGAGGACGCCAATTGTCAGAGTTTTGAATCGGGACGGAGTAGATTTTTGCAAGACGCGAAGAACTCTGACAGCCCTGACTACCTCGTTTCATGTATTCCGTACAGTTCTCGTCCAATCCAAAAGTTCTTAGTCCTTCCAAAGTTCCGAGACGAACGTCATTATGAGATGTGTACGTACGTGGGCAGTCCGATAAGTACTTAGCCTACAAAAGAAAAACGAACATTGTGGAAAATTGACGATTTATTTTTCAACATAGTCTCCTTTTAACTCGATACACTTGATCCAGCGATGAAATCTGGGCATATCCTGCATGAAATATTGGGCATGAGAAAGCTTTCTACTCGATGGGTTTGGCGTTTGCTCACTCCGGATAACAAGCGCATCCGTGAGACCACTTCAGAGCAGTGTTTGACACTGTTTAAGTGCAATCCGAAAAAGTTTCTACGTCGTTTTGTGACTGTCGACGAAACGTAGATCCACTGGTACACACCAGAGACCAAGGAACTGTCGAAACAGTGGACTGTGCCAGGCGAATGTGCTCCGAAGAAGCCGAAGACTGTCCTATTGGCCGGAAAGGTGATGGCCACCGTTTTTTGGGATTCACAAGGTGTGATCTATATATTGGGTTGGCAACTAAGTGACTGCGTATTTTGTCGATAGATGGACTTTACACTTTCTTTTGTTTTGTTAACGTGGTCATTGCATCTAACCTATATTTTTTTTTATTATTTGGACTTCTACCTTTAATTTAGCAAAAAAAAATTATATCGATTAGTGTTTTAGTTTTGTTTTTATCCCAATTTAAAAATGGAAGAACAAGACGTGCACTTCAGACATATTTTATTGTATTACTTCCGAAAAGGCAAGAATGTCATCGCAAGCACAAAAGAAGTGATATATAGATTACCTGCAAAACGTATATGGAAATGAATTTGACGCCGAATTGAAAGAAAGGCAGTGTCAAAATTAGTTTGCCAGATTTCGTTCTGGTGATTTTTCACTGAAAAATGCTCAAACTGATCTTGTGTTCAATCCGTCCAGTTGAATAAAAAAGATCCATGGTATGTAGGCCATTATCGATTCAGATTGTCATAGTACAACAACGTGATATTGAGGAGAAGCATTTTTCAATAAATTATCGCATACATACATTTAAAAAATTTTTAAAAAGCTTGGTTATGTCAAGTTGGATAATCATTTATGAAATAACAAGGGCATAATCAGCTTTTAAAAATTCATTTGAACGAAACAAGATATATGCAAAACTGCGATATCTACGCGTAAATTACTGTTGTACAGTTAATCATACGAAAAAATATTAAAAGTTACATAAAATTTATGTTAAAAGTTCAATTTGAATTCATTATGCGACGAAAATTGGATTTACATTGTTTATAACAACGTAAATCGGAAGAGATCGTAGGTGATGAAAGATGAACAAAACGACATCAAAAGCAGAGATTCACCAAAAAAAGATTATGACTTCAGAGAGCTGGTGCCGATTATTGCCGGTCAACAATGTGTTAAGTACTTTGAAAATAGCCCCATTTGGCGAAGAAAACGATCTTTCACCACGATAACGCACCGGCTCACACCTCGCCAAACTGAGCGACATTGAAATTCAGGAAACAGCGCCCCATCCACCGTATTCTCAAAACGTGGCCCCGTGGGACTTATTTTTGTTCCCAAACTTTTCCGTTGGGCAGAAATGATCGAATGCAGGAATCGCCGCCACGGAGGCCTACTTTGATCAGATCTCCAGAAAACGTATTTTTCAGACGGGTTGAAGAAGAATGCTGGATCAAGTGTATCCAGTTAAAAGAAGATCTATGTTGAAAAATAAATCGTAAATTTTGCAAAATTTTCGTTTTTCTTTTGCAGAAATACTTTCGGATGCCCACGTAAAATGTTTATATTATATGCTGATGATGTTTAAAGGCGAACGTGCGGTGATCGTTTGATCGTACTCTGATGCGAAAGAAATCTCGACCGCGTCTGCCGAAGCGGCGCGAGTTAATGAACGTTTTCGTTTAAACGATGGCAAAAGTGCACACACTAAAATACTTAATATAGTATCTAATTAGTCGTTCTTATATTTTTATTACAAAAATTAAATTCGTCCGTACTTATTTTCAATTGCCGGCTATCGCGTGTATACGCACGTATTTACGATTAGCGGGACACAAGAATGGTCAAACAGGAAGAAGCAGCAAGTCGTACCAGATCGCGAATAATTTTTCATTCTCGGACTATCTTGAAATATCTGCCCCGCGTGAGTTCGCAGTTAGGTATCCAGGGTTACTTATAAATTTCTGCCCATACGCATCTTTCTATATTTAAAACCTTACAGCGTGCAGTGGAAGAACATTCGCTATACTTGCCTATACGACACCGAATGCCTCAAATAGAGTTCGTATGTAGCCACGTATAAATTTTCCGGTCCGTTGCTATTCCCGCGACGATTTTATCGACACCTAACATGCAATGCGCATCGTTACATTCTTACAGACAACTTGTTTTCCAGAATGATTACGATAAAGGGAATAATAAATTAACAAATTAATCTAATCCATAGTTTTGGAACGAAATGTCCGATCTAGATGTTCGAACAAAAACAATCAAGGATGTCTTGTTTTTTTACGAATATATGATAACGTATATTTGCATATGTTATATAGACACACGCATGTATGTGTATATAACATAACGATCGATGTAATTTTCCAATATTCTCCGTGATTATATATTATGCCTGTGCCATGTGAAATATATCGACTTTTATTATCGTAAACGTCACCTGAGCTAAAAGCATTACTACCCTTTTACTGTGACACAAACATCGGCCCAGTCTTTCTGTTTCTTTTAATACGTACAGTTGGCAGCAAGTGTGTGAGTCCGCCCACCCTACTTGTCGTATAGGCGGTAAAAGAAAGGAAATCCAATGAACAGATTCCAATAATACAAAAGCATATCTTCGTTACTGTAGAATAACTGCTAACGCGTTCGCATTTTTATTACAAAGGGCCTTAGCTCGTAAATTTAGTATGTTGTAGAATATTATTTTGATTTTAAAATAGTTTTCAAACGATTCTCTATATCATATTATTGGGTTGGAGGGAAAGTTCTGTCGTATTTTAAAGAAACTATTTGAATTAATTTATAAAAATATGTGTTTAATATTAATCATAATACATTTAATGTGTTGTATGATGAATGCCGAACTCTTCTGCAATTTCTCGACTTGTTAAATGTGGATTATTTTCCCACATGGATCGTAAAACATCATTATCGATCTTGGATGGTCGTCCAAATCGATCACTTTCTTGGAGGCTCAGATCCCCGAAACGAAGTTTGCTAAACCATCTTTGACAAGTACGAACATTTACAATATCTTTCCCAAATACAACACATAATTTTTACATGCAACCGATGCGTTGCTTGAAATTCATACAAAATGGAGTGTCGTAAATGCACTTTATCTACTGACATGTTTTTCACTTTAAATATCACAAGTAAACGATGATCGGTAAAAGAGGACTCCTTTTATATTATACAGCAGCTATAAAAAACAAAATAAAAATCCGAATGACTCACTAGCCAGATGTTTTTTTTATTTACAAGAAAAATTACCTGCCTATTAAAAATACGACAGAACTTTCCCTCCAACCTAATAGAAGTATGATTCGACCCCTCTTCTAACGAAACGATCGATGAATATGTTAGAGAACGAAGATTTTTATGTCCGCATTCGTAGACGCGTAGTGATATATCATTGATTCGTTTCGTGTTATGTGAAAGTTATCAGCCTTCTCAAAATATTACATAATTCCAGCGTTTTTTGCTCTTTCACATCATTGATATACTATAACTAAAAACTTATGCCAAGAAACCGGCATAATTTTCATTGCATCACTTTACATAGTATTTTAACACTAGGTTTACGGGACTCGTCAAATTGACGGATTTCAAACTTTGAAATGAAACAAAAACAATCATAGCAATAATCTTAACTACTTTGCATCGTAATATATTTCATTAAAAGTTTATACACACAATTATTATGTTATATAGACAAATTTTGAAATTTGTATGTGTATATAACATAACGAAACCCGTCAAATTGACGTTAATATTCTGCTAAACAAATATATATTTGCTTCGTTTGTAAAATATATCCAATAGTAAATATAAGTGTGAAAGAAAAGTCTAAGTTGCCCCCAACTCATTATTTCAATAGCGCCTCGATAATGTGACAAAGCGAATTGTGTGGCCCAGTCTTTCTTGTTTCTTTTATTCAACGAACTCGCTTACCAGTGTGTGCGTCATTCGAAATTCAAAGCATGCAGCAGACTAAACGTCATATCGAAAAGATATTCGGAAAAAAATCTTGACTTATTTATATTTTATTTTTACCTGAAGCCTTATATTGTTCAACTCAGACCTAGTTTGAATAAATTGATTTTTTAATGTAAATACGTATTTTCACCTACCCGTCAATTTAGCGGGTGCTCGTAGAGATAGGTATATAAGAAACGCCCGTAAACCTAGTGTTAACATAGTATTGTCTATTTCCACTGAAAACTATTTTCATTTTCGCATTTTATTTTAACATAGTTTTCAAACACACTTTTGCCTTCAAGTCTGGGTCCTAGAAACTATTGGGTTGGAGGGAAAGTTCTGTCGTATTTTAAAGAAAATATTTGAATTAATTTATAAAAATATGTATTTAATATTAATCATAATACATTTAATGTGTTGTATGATGAATGCCAAACTCTTCTGCAATTTCTCGACTTGTTAAATGTGGATTGTTTTCCAACATGGATCGTAAAACATCATTATCGATCTTGGATCTTATCTTTCTTGGAGGCTCAGATCCCCGAACGAAATTTGCTAAACCATCTTTGACAAGTACGAACATTTACAATATCTTTTCCAAATACCGCACATAAATTTTTACATGCAACCGATGCGTTGCTTCCTTTTTGGAATTCATACAAAATGCAGTGTCGTAAATGCACTTTATTTACTGACATGTTTTTCACTTTAAATATCACAAGTAAACGATGATCGGTAAAAAAGGACTCCTTTTATATTATACAGCAGCTATAAAAAAAAAAAAAAAAAAAAAAAAAATCCAAATGACTCACTAGCCAGATGTTTTTTTTATTTACAAGAAAAATTACCTGCCTATTAAAAATACGACAGAACTTTCCCTTCAACCCAATATATTTTATTTTTACCTGAAGCCTTATATTGTTCAACTCAGACTTAGTTTGAATAAATTAATTTTTTAATGTAAATACGTATTTTCACCTATCCGTCAATTTAACGGGTGCTCGTAGAGACAGGTATATAAGAAACGCCCGTAAACCTAGTGTTAACATCGTATTGTCTATTTCCTAACTGAAAACTACTGTTTCAATCTGTTGGGTTGGAGGGAAAGTTCTGTCGTATTTTAAAGAAACTATTTGAATTAATTTATAAAAATATGTGTTTAATATTAATCATAATACATTTAATGTGTTGTATGATGAATGCCAAACTCTTCTGCAATTTCTCGACTTGTTAAATGTGAATTATTTTCCCACATGGATCGTAAAACATCATTATCGATCTTGGATGGTCGTCCAAATCGATCACTTTCTTGGAGGCTCAGATCCCCGAAACGAAATTTGCTAAACCATCTTTGACAAGTACGAACATTTACAATATCTTTCCCAAATACAGCACATAAATGTTTACATGCAACAGATGCGTTGCTTCCTTTTTGGAATTCATACAAAATGCAGTGCCGTAAATGCACTTTATTTACTGACATGTTTTTCACTTTAAATATCACAAGTAAATGATGATCGGTAAAAAAGGACTCCTTTTATATTATACAGCAGCTATAAAAAAAAACAAAAAAAAATCCAAATGACTCACTAGCCAGATGTTTTTTTTATTTACAAGAAAAATGACCCGTCTATTAAAAATACGACAGAACTTTTCCTCCAACCTAATAATTTTATCGCATGCTCTTTATTTTACCCGCCTACATTTTGAATGGGTCAGGCACCTCGACACTTTTGCCTTCAAGTCTGGGTCCTAGAAGCTAAATCGTGTTCGCCAGAACCCAAGAGTCTCCGTTCACCGACGAAAGCCGAAGGAAAAGGTTGTTCCGTTCTTCCGCTTTTGTTTGGTGTCGCGTGACTGGGTCCTCGATCGAATCGATCAAACGTCTCTGGACGGAAGTTCGATCGTGCGCCCCGTGGACTCGCTTGCCGAGTATTCGCGCGTAAAGGCAAAGAAGCGTGGAGGCTCGTTTATGCTCGTACGCGCACGATAATAGACCGGTAGACGCTACTTTGCCTAACCGCGTTCGCCAGGCTGAAGAATATAGACCGAGGAAACGGGGGGAAGTAACTGCGCGCGAGTGCCTTCGCGCTCTCGTGGTCTGTCAGTCATTGCCAGACTTTCGAATAGCGAGAGCCTTTACCTGCTGCGTCGCGACAGTGAGAATTTTAACACGCTGACTGCCACAGTGAAAAAGATTTTACGAAAAATGCAAAAGTTTGGCCGTGAAGTATATTTGCGATCTTGGAAAAGCAAGTGATATTGGAACGGTGCTTCAATAGTTTGGTTTTTAATGACTCTACGTTACCTTCAGTTTGCACGATTTAATTATATTCTGTAGTATTTTATCGCATCACGGTTCTAACATAGCAAAATACGCGTTGCAGTCGATGTATTAACACGTTGACTGCCACGATAGTCACCGGAGGTCGGTGCAAAAGATTTTGTTATAAATGCAAAAAGATTCGCCGTGAAGTATATTTGCAATCTTGGAGAAGCAAGTGATATTGGACGGTGCTTCAATAGTTTGGTTTCTAATGACTCTACGTTACCTTCAGTTTGCACGATTTAATTATATTCTGTAGTATTTTATCGCATCACGATTCTAACATAGGAAAATACGCGTTGCAGTCAATATATTAACACGTTGAGTGCCACTGTGATCACCGGGGACCTGTACAAAAGATTTTGTTATAAATGCAAAAAGATTCGTCGTGAAGTATATTTGCAATCTTGGAAAAGCAAGTGATATTGGACGGTGCTTCAATAGTTTGGTTTCTAACAACTTTGCATTACCTTCAGTTTGCACGATTTAATTATATTCTGTACTATTTCATCGCATCACGATTCTAACATAGGAAAATACGCGTTGCAGTCAATATATTAACACGTTGAGTGCCACTGTGATCACCGGGGACCTGTACAAAAGATTTTGTTATAAATGCAAAAAGATTCGCCGTGAAGCCTATTTGCAATCTTGGAAAAGCAAGTGATATTGGAACGGTGCTTCAATAGTTTGGTTTCTAATGACTCTACGTTACCTTCAGTTTGCACGATTTAATTATATTCTGTAGTATTTTATCGCATCACGATTCTAACATAGGAAAATACGCGTTGCAGTCAATATATTAACACGTTGAGTGCCACTGTGGTCACCGGGGACCTGTACAAAAGATTTTGTTATAAATGCAAAAAGATTCGCCGTGAAGTATATTTGCAGTCTTGGAAAAGCAAGTGATATTGGAACGGTGCTTCAATAGTTTGATTTCTAATGACTCTACGTTACCTTCAGTTTGCACGATTTAATTATATTCTGTAGTATTTTATCGCATCACGGTTTTAACATAGCAAACTACGCGTTGCAGTCAATATATTAACACGTTGATAATTTTTTGTTATAAATGCAAAAAGATTAATATTTGCAATCTTGGACAGTGATATTGGAACGGTGCTTCAATAGTTTGGTTTCTAATGACTCTACGTTACCTTCAGTTTGCATTAATTATATCAGTATTTTATGGCATCACGATTTAATCATCAATATATTAACACGTTGAGTGCCATTTCATCACCAGTACAAAAGATTTTGTTATAAATGCAAAAAGATTATCCGTGAAGCCTATTTGCAATCTTGGAAAAGCAAGTGATATTGGAACGGTGCTTCAATAGTTTGGTTTCTAATGACTCTACGTTACCTTCAGTTTGCACGATTTAATTATATTCTGTAGTATTTCATTGCATCACGGTTTTAACATAGCAAAATACGCGTTGCAGTCAATATATTAACACGTTGAGTGCGTGATACCTGCATTTTGTTATAAATGCAAAAAGATTTGTAAATTTGCAATCTTAAAAGCAAGTATATAACGGTGCTTCAATAGTTTGATTTCTAATGACTCTACGTTGGCACGATTTAATTATATTCTGTAGTATTTTATCGCATCACGGTTCTAACATTATTTTCATGTATTAACACGTTGAGTGCCACTGTGATCACCGGGGACTTGTACAAAAGATTTTGTTATAAATGCAAAAATTTCGCCGTGAAGTATATTTGCAATCTTGGAAAAGCAAGTGATATTGGACGGTACTTCAATAGTTTGGTTTCTAACAAGTTTGCGTTGATTTAATTATATTCTGTACTATTTCATCGCATCACGGTTCTAACATAGCAAAATGCGCGTTGCAGTCGACGTATTAACACGTATCATCACCGGTGACCTGTACAAAAGATTTTGATATAAATGCAAAAAAAATTTGCCGATTGCAATCTTGGAAAAGCAAGCAATAAAGAAACGGTGATAAGTGAAAAGCAACGGCGCTCAATACTTTGGTGCAAGAGGTTTCACGAAAAATTCAAATAATACCCAATCGGTAGCATTTATAATTTTGTAAATGCAATTAATATTACACAGTGATTCAATTCTTTGGTCTCCGATACCTTTGCATTATTTTCATTTTGCATAATTTAATCATATTCTGTAGTATTTCATCACGTTGCGGTTTTAATATAGTAAAATACGCATGTGATTATCGGTGACCGGCGCAAAAGATCTGATGAAAAATTCAAAAAATAGCCAATCGGTAGCATTTGTAATTTTAAAAATGCAATTAATATTGCACAGTGATTCAATTCTTTGGTCTTCGATACCTTCGCATTATTTTCATCTTGCATAATTCAACAATATTCTGTAGTTCTTCATCACGTTGCAGTTTTAATATAGTAAAATACGCATGTGATTATCGGTGACCGGTGCAAAAGTTCTCACGAAAAATTAAAAAAAAATACACAATCGGTAGCATTTATAATTTTGTAAATGCAATTAATATTAAACAGTAATTCAATTCTTTGGCCTCCGATATCTTCGCATTATTTTAATTTTTCACAATTCAATCATATTCCGTAGTACTCCATCACGTTGCAGTTTTAATATAGTAAAATACGCTTGGTAGTCAACGTGTTAAAGCAAAAGACGGCGTGTGAGCAAATACGCTGTCGGATGAATGCGTCGAATGATCTTCACATACAAAGTCTCGGTTGCAAAGTGTCTTCGTCGTGTGTCACTACGCGAAACTAAAAACCGATTCACAAAGCAACTCTGCAGTGTTTACGACGCGGCGAATGCAAGCGCGCGGGAAACTTAATCAGTGAAACACGAGGACCGATCTTTTCGTCGCGCTGTTCTCTCAGACGCATCCACGAGCAGCGGCAAGCATGTGTCACGTCAAGAGGCACACGCGCTGCATGCGTCACGTTCCTCGCTGATCGCGAAGCCGTGAAGTGCCGGGAAGCGTGAACGCGTGTGGAAAATGTTGCTGCTATCAAGAGGGCAGAGGCGTTCGTGTTTTGAGAAGAACGCTGCGAGGTAGAAAATTGTTGAACTTCTGCCGTGCCACGTAGGACGTGCACGAGGTCCCAAAACTCGTCGACCAATGGCGCGACGCTAATGGGGAAAGGGAAAACTAGGAAGAAGATGAGCATTTGTCGCTAATCAGAGCGTCACGCGTTATCCTTTTTTCGCGGCGTGCGCATTCGGGCAAATCCAAAAGTCAAGTTCCTGAATCCGGGCTCCGCGAGTACATTCGCCTTTGGGTTCCCACTTTTACTCTCACTCTTCCATCTTTGCCCTTTAGCCTCCTCCTCTGTCCTCCTCGCGAAGCCGGGAAATGCCAGAACGCGCGAACGCGTGTGGAAAATGTTGCTGCTATCAAGAGGGTAGAGACGCTCTTGTTTCGAGAAGAACGCTGCGAGGTAGAAAATTGTTGAACTTCTGCCGTGCCACGTAGGACGTGCACGAGGTCCCAAAACTCGTCGACCAATGGCGCGACGCTAATGGGGAAAGGGAAAACTAGGAAGAAGATGAGCATTTGTCGCTAATCAGAGCGTCACGCGTTATCCTTTTTTCGCGGCGTGCGCATTCGGGCAAATCCAAAAGTCAAGTTCCTGAATCCGGGCTCCGCGAGTACATTCGCCTTTGGGTTCCCACTTTTACTCTCAGTCTCACATCTTTGCCCTTTATCCTCCGTCCTCCTCGCGAAGCCGGGAAATGCCAGAAAGCGCGAACGCGTGTGGAAAATGCTGCTGCTATCAAGAGGGTAGAGACGCTCTTGTTTCGAGAAGAACGCTGCGAGGTAGAAAATTGTTGAACTTCTGCCGTGCCACGTAGGATGTATACGAGGCCCCGAAACACGTCGACTAGTGGCGCGACGTTAATGGGGAAAGGGAAAACTAGGAAGAAGATGAGCATTCGTCGCTAATCAGAGCGTCACGCGTTATCCTTTTTTCGCGGCGTGCGCGTTCGGGCAAATCCAAAAGTCAAGTTCCTGATTCCAGGCTCCGCGAGTACATTCGCCTTTGGGTTCCCACTTTTACTCTCACTCTTCCATCTTTGCCCTTCAGCCTCCCCGCTCTCAGCCACCCTTGTTCATCCTCTGTCTTCCTCGCGAAGCCTGGAAATGCCAGAAAGCGCGAACGCGTGTGGAAAATGCTGCTGCTATCAAGAGGGCAGAGACGCTCTTGTTTCGAGAAGAACGCTGCGAGGTAGAAAATTGTTGAACTTCTGCCGTGCCACGTAGGACGCCACGAGGCCCCGAAACTCGTCGACCAGTGGCGCGACACTAATGGGGAAAGGGAAAACTAGGAAGAAGATGAGCATTCGTCGCTAATCAGAGCGTCACGCGTTATCCTTTTTTCGCGGCGTGCGCGTTCGGGCAAATCCAAAAGTCAAGTTCCTGATTCCAGGCTCCGCGAGTACATTCGCCTTTGGGTTCCCACTTTTACTCTCACTCTTCCATCTTTGCCCTTCAGCCTCCCCGCTCTCAGCCACCCTTGTTCATCCTCTGTCTTCCTCGCGAAGCCGGGAAATGCCAGAAAGCGCGAACGCGTGTGGAAAATGCTGCTGCTATCAAGAGGGTAGAGACGCTCTTGTTTCGAGAAGAACGCTGCGAGGTAGAAAATTGTTGAACTTCTGCCGTGCCACGTAGGACGCACGAGGCCCCGAAACTCGTCGACCAATGGCGCGACGCTAATGGGGAAAGGGAAAACTAGGAAGAAGATGAGCATTCGTCGCTAATCAGAGCGTCACGCGTTATCCTTTTTTCGCGGCGTGCGCATTCGGGCAAATCCAAAAGTCAAGTTCCTGATTCCAGGCTCCGCGAGTACATTCGCCTTTGGGTTCCCACTTTTACTCTTACTCTTCCATCTTTGTTCCCACTTTTCACTCTCACTCTTCCATCTTTCCCTTCAGCCTCTGCTCTCAGCCACCGGCTTGTTTATCCTCTGTCCTCCTCGCGAAGCCGGGAAATGCCAGAAAGCGTGAACGCGTGTGGAAAATGCTGCTGCTATCAAGAGGGCAGAGGCGCTCGTGTTTCGAGAAGAACGCTGCGAGGTAGAAAATTGTTGAACTTCTGCCGTGCCACGTAGGACGCCATGAGGCCCCGAAATTCGTTGACCAATGGCGCGACGCTAATGGGGAAAGGGAAAACTAGAAAGAAGATGAGCATTCGTCGCTAATCAGAGCGTCACGCGTTATCCTTTTTTCGCGGCGTGCGCATTCGGGCAAATCCAAAAGTCAAGTTCCTGATTCCAGGCTCCGCGAGTACATTCGCCTTTGGGTTCCCACTTTTACTCTCACTCTCACATCTTTGCCCTTCAGCCTCCCTTGTTTTCCTCTGTCCTCCTTCCGAAGCCGGGAAATGCCAGGAACCGCAAACGCGTGCGTCTCGCGTGTGGAAAATGCTGCTGCTATCAAGAGGGCAGAGGCGCTCGTGTTTCGAGAAGAACGCTGCGAGGTAGAAAATTGTTGAACTTCTGCCGTGCCACGTAGGACGCGCACGAGGTCCCAAAACTCGTCGACCAATGGCGCGACGCTAATGGGGAAAGGGAAAACTAGGAAGAAGATGAGCATTCGTCGCTTTGAACGATACGCGTTATCCTTTTTTCGCGGCGTGCGCGTTCGGGCAAATCCAAAAGTCAAGTTCCTGATTCCAGGCTCCGCGAGTACATTCGCCTTTGGGTTCCCACTTTTACTCTCACTCTCACATCTCTGCCCTTCAGCCTCCGCCGCTCTCAGCCACCCTTGTTTATCCTCTGTCCTTCTTGCGCAGCCTGCAACAGACCCCGATGGTGATATTGAACGTGTCGCCGCTCGTTTCCACGCGCGCGCGTGCGCGGTTCTAGCATTTGCCGGCGAAATGCAGAGCATGGGGGTGAAACAGACAGGAGACTGCGGGCACCGGCAAACGAATGCGTCTAACAATCGGTCACAGAGTGGAGGGCATGCCGGCCTGTCTTCCTACTGCTGATATGACGCTTCTCTGCGGACGCACGCTCCCGGTTACCAGTGAGATTGTGCCGCGATCGGACATAACTACCTGCATGTCGTCGGGACGCTAAAGACCCGACGCACGGGAGAGTGCGAGTGCGATAGATCAAGTTTTTCTAATATTTATACCGTAGCGGTTTCATACTTAGACGTACGCAACTACGGTGCTAGTGAGATCGCTCAAGTTTTTGCAATATTTATACCGAGCGTTTTTATAGTTAGATGTACGCAACTGCAGTGCCAGCGGGGTCGCTCAAGTTTTTGCAATATATACGGTGGCGTCTTCACACTTAGACGTACGCAGCTACAGTTGCTAGCGGGGTCACTCGAGTTTTTGTAACATTTATATAGTAGCGTTTTCACACTTGCACCTACGCAACTACAGTGCCAGCGGGATTCCTCGAGTTTTTCAAAAAAAGGCTACACCGCAGCGTTTTCACACTTAAACGTACGCAACTACAGTTGCTAGCGGGGTCACTCGAATTTTTGTAATATTTATACCGTAGCATTGTCACACTTAGACGTACGCAATTACAGTGCTAGCGAAATCGCTCAAGTTTTTGCAATATATACTGTAGCGTTTTTGCACTAGCGTACGCAACTACGGTGCTAGTGAGATCGCTCAAGTTTTTCTAATATTTATACCGTGGCGTTTTCACACTTAGCCGTACGCAACTAAAGTGCCAGCGAAGTTACTCAAGTTTTTCTAATATATACCGTAGCGTTTTTACACTTACATCTACGCAACTACAGTGCCAGCGGGGTCATTCAAGGTTTTTCAAAATATACCTAGCGTTTTTGCATTACACCTATGCAACTACAGCGGCAGCAGGGTCGCTCAAGTTTTTACAATATTTATACCGTAGCGTTTTCATACTTAAACGTACGTAACTACAGTGGTAGTGAGATTGCTCGAGTTTTTCTGATATTTATACCGTAGCGTTTTCATACTCAGACGTACGCAACTACAGCGTTAGTGAGATCCGTCAAATTTTTTTCAGTATTTATACTGTGGTGTCTTTACACAGAGACGTACGCAACTATAGTGCCAGTGGGTTCGCTCAAATTTTTACCATATTTTTACCATAGCGTTTTCATATTTAGACGTATGGAACTACGGTGGTAGTGAGTTCGCACAAGTTTTTCCAGTATTTATACCGTAGCGTTTTCACACTTACACCTTCACGCTCAAGTTTTCTAATATATACCGTTGCATTTTCGCATTACACGCAGGCAACTTTCCGGAATTTTGTAACTTAGAGTCGCGACGCGCGGAGATTTTTATATTTATACGCAGAGAAGGTCTGTAGGAGGAAGACGGTCGGTGATGCGGAACGTCTTCGATTGAACATTGCATTTCCGTCCACGTTTGTCTGAACAACGGCGACGACCACGTCCACCGGTAGTTTGTTTTTTTTAATAACGCGCACGGCGGTTTAGGCAATCTAGACTTTTTCGCCCGCCGCCGGCGATTTGCCTAAAGCGCAGTGGCGTATTTCGCTGACGCTCTTGATTCTGAGTGCATGCCGCAAGCAAGATGGCCGTGACACGTGCTCGCGTCATTAGGGATTGCGGCAATTCGTTCAGCAACCGTATTTACGAACGGGAACTGGATGAAGAACAGCGGGAAATGTCACGCTCTTCTGAAAGTGCGATTCTTCTGACGTTGGTTTCAGAATCGATAGCTGCCGAAGTTCAAGATTGTTAAGAAGCTGCAGATCTGGCTACGTTGACTCACCGCGTTCGCTAGATAGTATGCGTAACAGTCAGGTTTCCAGTCCTCTGAAGACATCGCACAATGTAAGTTTAAATGAAAGATTACCCCGTTGCTGGACATTTCTCTGACGCTTTCGTTGTAAATTTATCTCTCATTCTATTGCGCCCCCCGCAGGTTCAGTCTCCGAACGTCGATTCTGGAGATGAAGGGAGTCTCAGGATCGAACGCGGCACATATCAATACATGTTTCAGGACCTTGCCTCGATTAAAACTATGCTCTTGAAGCTAAAGCGCGTCCTACAAGAGGTATGAGACTTTCTATATAATTCTGTGCATCTCTGAAGCTTTCATACAGCCGCTTTATGGAATCCACTGTCATTTCAGACAGAGACTGCTAGTTCCTTCAACGGCACGGTACAGGTCAGTATCCCCAGAAATTGTAGCTATTTCACACATCGCGCGTGTTAGCGGAAAATAAATTTGCGGCGAATCTCAAAGGGGTCTTAGGGGATGTTCGGCATTGAAGTAAACATTGTTGTACGGAATGCGATGAGTCATAATCGAAATACCTGTGATGCGCATCTGTCGCGAGAGGCCTCCGCTACGAATTTTTGTTTGGAAAAGAAAAGGGGAATGAAGGGGTGGTAGAGTGTCGCATTCCTTGTCACCTCGGCATTTCACCAGTGAATTGTAAACGGTTCGGACTGGTTACTGTAAAATAAAGATTTTGCAATTGATCTCTTCTCTTGATACTGACACGCGCGTGTTAGCGGAAAATAAATTTGTGGTAAATTTCAAAGGGGTCTTAGGTGATGTCCGGCATTGAAGTAAACATTGTTGTACGGAATGCGATGTCATAATCGAAATTCCTGTAATGCGGATCTGTCGCGAGAGGCTTCTGATACGAATTTTTGTTTGGAAAAGAAAAGGGGAATGAAGGGGTGGTAGATTGTCGCATTCCTTGGTACCTCGGCATTCCACCGGAGAATCGTAAAGTGTTCGGACTGGTTATTGTAAAATAAAGATTCCGCAATTGATCTCTTCTCTTGATACTAACACGCGCGTGTTAGCGGAAAATAAATTTGCGGCGAATCTCAAAGGGGTCTTAGGGGATGTCCGGCATTGAAGTAAACATTGTTGTACGGAATGCGATGGGTTATAATCGAAATACCTGTGATGCGTACCTGTCGCGAGAGGCTTTCTTCGTTACGAATTTTTGTTTGGAAGAGGGAAGGGGAATGAAGGGGTGGTAGATTGTCGCATTCTTTGTCACCTCGGCATTTCACCAGTGAATTGTAAAGACCTCGGACTGGTTACTGTAAAATAAAGATTTTGCAATTGATCTCTTCTCTTGATACTAACACGCGCGTGTTAGCGGAAAATAAATTTGCGGCGAATTTCAAAGGGGTCTTAGGGGATGTCCGGCATGGAAGTAAACATTGTTGTAGGGAATGCGATGTCATAATCATAATCGTATCTGTCGCGAATTCCTGTGTTTGGATGCGCATTCCTTGTCGCGAGAGGAATTTAAACTTCGTTACGAATTTTTGTTTTCTCTTGAAACACGCGCGTGTTAGGGAAAATGAATTTGAAATTTCAAAGGGGTCTTAGGGGATGTCTGGCACCGAAGTAAACATTGAAGTTGTAGAATGCGATGTCATAATCGCATTTCTTGTTTGGAGAAGGGAAGGGGAATGAAGGGGTGGTAGTGTCGCATTTCCTGGCACCTCAGCATTCCACCGAAGAACTGTAAACGGTTCGGACTGGTTATTGTAAAATAAAGATTTCGCAATTGATCTCTTCTCTTGATACTAACACGCGCGTGTTAGCGGAAAATAAATTTGCGGCGAATCTCAAAGGGGTCTTAGGGGATGTCCGGCATTGAAGTAAACATTGTTGTAGGGAATGCGATGAGTCATAATCGAAATTCCTGTGATGCGCACCTGTCGCGAGAGGCCTTCTTCGCTACGAATTTTTGTTTGGAAAAGGGAAGGGAAACGAAGGGGTGGTAGAGTGTCGCATTTCTTGGCGCCTCCATATTTCACCGGAGAATTGTAAAGACCTCGGACTGGTTACTGTAAAATGAAGATTTTGCAATTGATCTCTTCTGTTGATACTAACACGCGCGTGTTAGCGGAAAATAAATTTGTGGTAAATTTCAAAGGGGTCTTAGGGGATGTCTGGCACTGAAGTAAACATTGTTGTACCGAATTTTTGTTTGGAAAAGGGAAGGGGAATGAAGGGGTGGTAGATTGTCGCATTCCTTGGCGCTTCGGCATTCCATCGGAGAATTGTAAACAGTTTGGACTGGTTACTGTAAAATAAAGATTCCGCAGTTTATCTCTTTTCTCGATTCTAACGCGCGCAACGCTTTCCGCATTCACGAATCGCTGAATGTTACGCGCCTCTCGCTCCGAGAATTTCCTCGGAGAGAAAGTTCGCACCGAAACAGCCGATCTTATCGAAATTCGAACGTGTTCCGGTAGAACGGCGTTTTCTACAACGGGAATGAAGGAGGCACCGCAGACGTGAGCACATCTCCGGACAGCGCCGGAAGCAGCATCGCTGACGAACTGGCCGATTTGCGAAGACAAGTCGTCTTCCTGCAGGGCCAACTCGAGGACAAAGACCGGATGATACAGGGGCTCCAGGTACCAAGCGACCTTTCGAGTAATCTCTTCGCTATCGGTTCTCTCGTTGAAAGATAATCGATAGGAGACGATGTTCCGCAGTTTCAAATGTCAAAACTAGCCATCGACTCGCAGGGCAACGGGTACTCGCCGAGCAGAAGCATCGGGAACTCGTCTACGGACACCTGCAACGCCGCCACGCAGACGGAAAAGGTATCGCCATTAGTACCGAATGCAGGAAAATCGAAAAGTAGCGTTTCTTAACGCATTTCGTCTATTTCACCCGATAGACGACTTATCATCGCTCTGTTTTTTTCTTTTTTTAAACTACGGGGCAGACACGTACACTTTCAACAGGACCGTCGCTCCTGCAATCGTTCCCACAGGATGGCAATATAGCGCCTCTCGTTAGGTAAGATGCTTTTAGGTCAGGATTTTTGTGTAACGGCACTGTTCAGCGACAGACGCAAATAACAGAACGTTTGAACTCTGTTCTTGCTGCACGGACGGGCCCACTTTTAATGTGTCTTTGCACACGGGCAGCTTCAGGATCGGGAAGGTAGAGTGTGTCAGTCTATGTGACTTACTATTGGGATATCTACTTCTTTCCGCGTTCCATGCTGTTATACTTATGCATCTGTACTGTTTTAGGATCACTTGTTTCATCGTTCAATAGCGATTATTTCCAATTAGTTGCATGCCAAGACAGTGTGTGTTGTTTGCAAATCATCCCGTGCGACGTTCGTTGATTGTCCGGATTCTCTACCGATCGGCTTGTTCCATTTGTATTCGTTCGCTTGTTAATTGGATTTCCTTCCAGAAACACCATGCCTACTGACACACCGAGCGCCTAATAGTTATATAAGAAAGATCGGTGATAACTATTATTGACACGGGGCTATAATGTCTTACGTTTGCTTGGAAAGTAAATATGTCAAAATTGTGCACCTGTTTTGGGCCATATTTCTTAAAGTATTGCAAAATTTAACATTTAACGAACGAACCACGTAGATTTGGGTTTTTGTATATATTGTGATGTTATATATTCTTATACGCGTGGGGTTCTTACCTTATTGCCGTTAAGTCTAGTGAGATCTCTCTATTACATTTACTGTAGATATTTTCTTTTGTAGTCATTTTATATCAGTGAAAGTGGCGAGCGTTAAAATGCTTTCAGCGAAAAATTCCCGGAAATGGAATGAATTTGGAGAGAACAACCCGTTGAGTGTTAAGAATCTCTCATAATGAAACTGTTGATCTGAAATTGTAGCATAATCCATTTTTTACGCCCCTTGCTTTCATGATTCGGTAACACCGAGATTCAGTTCCAAGAGGATACAGTTTTGAGTTTACAAAATTTGCGAATTTTAAGGCTTGTCCTTCCTTCTTCTAACCAATCCTCCTATCCTTCCCGTCAGAGTTCCATGCGTGGAATAAGGATTTGTCTTGTTAGCGAACGAATTAGAATTGTTTTTTCAAGTCTCTTATTTAAAATTGGAATGGATTTAAAATTGCTACACAATGTTTCATGCTGCTACGACTAGCCATGTGGGGTAAGTTTGACTTACTTCTATGTGTATTCCGATAGTGTGACGTGGTAATTTTAACGCTTTTTTATTCTACTCGCTTGTATAGTTGTCGATGGATTTCTAAGGAATCGGCTTTGCACGTCATGTTCGCAGAGCCAATGTAGATTCTTCAGTTGTACCTTTACTATAGCTAGCAGCTGCAACAAATGCGCAATACATGTGTTCGTACACGTATGTTCGTACAACTACACAAATCCGCGATACATGTACCTGCGCACTATTCGCATGTCAAGTTACTATAGCCGATAAATTCTATAGAATTGCCTTTACACGTGACATTCACCGAGCGTGCATAATTCCTATAGTCGCCCTTCTGTTATATTTAGCAGCTATGACACACGTATGATATATACATTCGTGCATTATTCGCGTATCGACCTATTACAGTTGAATTTCTAAAGAATTTCACATGCACGCGACACTCGCTGTCCATGTCTGTTTTACTCAGCACCTACGACAAATATCTCATGCATACATTCCTGTGCTATTCGCATGCGGCTTACTACAATCACATTTCTAAATAATCGTTCATACATTTTTTTGCCCAGTCTGAATCATTTTTCCCAGTCCAGAATAATTTCCCCCAAATATCCCTCTATGTACACCTATTCAATATATTCGTGCCACAACAAATTCGCACACCACTCGCATGCGCTTTAAATTGTACCACTCGCATGCCTTTGATTACAACCACTTTCTGAACATTCGGTACTGGATGTGACGTTCGCAAAACTAAAATAATCGCTGTTCCATGTTTGTTATACTCAGGACCTACGGCAAATATCTCATGCATATATTCCCGAGCTACTCGCACGCGGCTTATTATAATCGCATTTCTAAAGAATCATTCGTGCACAACTTTTGCCCAGTCCGAATAATTTCCCCAAATATCCCTCTATCACCTATTCAACGGCCACAACAAATTCGCACACCACTCGCATGCGCTTTATTGTAACCGCTTCCTGAAGTTTCGGCCTTCCATGTGACGCTCGCCGAGTTAAAATAATCGCTGTTCCATGTTTGCTATACTCAGGACCTACGACAAATATCTCATGCATATATTCCCGAGCTACTCGCATGCGGCTTATTATAATCGCATTTCTAAAGAATCATTCGTGCACAACTTTTGCCCAGTCCGAATAATTTCCCCAAATATCCCTCTATCATCTATTCAGCTGCCACAACAAATTTCCGCGTCTCTCGCATGCGGCTTATTACAATTGCATTTCTAAACAATCATTCGTGCACAACTTTTGCCCAGTCCGAATAATTTCCCCAAATATCCCTCTATCACCTATTCAACGGCCACAACAAATTCGCACACCACTTACATGCCCTTCATTGTAACCGCTTCCTGAAGTTTCGGCCTTCCATGTGACGCTCGCCGAGATAAAATAATCGCTGTTCCATGTCTGTTTTACTCAGCACCTACGACAAATATCTCATGCATATATTCCCGAGCTACTCGCATGCGGCTTATTATAATCGCATTTCTAAAGAATCATTCGTGCACAACTTTTGCCCAGTCCGAATAATTTCCCCGAATATCCCTCTATCACATATTCAACGGCCACAACAAATTCGCACACCACTCGCATGCGCTTTATTGTAACCGCTTCCTGAAGTTTCGGCCTTCCATGTGACGCTCGCCGAGTTAAAATAATCGCTGTTCCATGTTTGTTATACTCAGGACCTACGACAAATATCTCATGCATATATTCCCGAGCTACTCGCATGCGGCTTATTATAATCGCATTTCTAAAGAATCATTCGTGCACAACTTTTGCCCAGTCCGAATAATTTCCCCAAATATCCCTCTATCACCTATTCAACGGCCACAACAAATTCGCACACCACTCGCATGCGCTTTATTGTAACCGCTTCCTGAAGTTTCAGCCTTCCATGTGACGCTCGCCGAGTTAAAATAATCGCTGTTCCATGTTTGTTATACTCAGGACCTACGACAAATATCTCATGCATATAGGTATTCCCGAGCTACTCGCATGCGGCGTATTACAATTGCATTTCTAAACAATCGTTCGTGCACAACTTTTGTCCAGTCCGAATAATTTCCAAATATCCCCTCTATCATCTATTCAGCTGCCACAACAAATTTCCGCGTCTCTCGCATGCGGCTTATTACAATTGCATTTCTAAACAATTGTTCGTGCACGGAAATTTTGCCCAATCCAAATAATTTCTCCAAATATCCTTCTATCACCGGCCATAAAAATTGTATGCGTCTCTCGCATACGGCTTATTACAATCGCGTTTCTAAAGAATCATTCGTGCACGCAGTTTTTGCTCAGTCTGAAGAATTTCTTCAAATACCCCTCTATTACCTATTCAACGGCTACAACAAATTCCCGCGCCTCTCGCATGCGGCTTTATTACTTCCTGAATCCCATTTCTAAACAATCATTCGTGCACATAGCTTTTGTCAAGTCCAAATAATTTCCCCAAATAGCCGGCTATCCCGTATTCAGCAACCACAACAAATTTGCGCACAACTCGCATGTGCTTCATCACAACCGACTTTCTAAAATTCTACGCATTTATAAACAATCGTTCGTGCCACGAACCTTTTACCCAGTCCGAATAATTTCTCCAAATATCCATAGAACCTGTATTCACCACCACAATAATCTCGCGCGCAACTCACATGAGCTTCATTATAACCGCTTCCTGAAGTTCTTTCATTTCGCTCGCCGAAAAATAATCGTGTTCCATGTTTGTTATACTCAGGACCTACGACAAATATCTCATGCATATAGGTATTCCCGAGCTACTCGCATGCGGCGTATTACAATTGCAATTCTAAATAATCGTTCGTGCACAGAGCCTTTGTCCAATCCGAATGACCTCTCCAAATACCCCTCTATCATCTATTCAGCTGCCACAACAAATTTCCGCGTCTCTCGCATGCGGCTTATTACAATTGCATTTCTAAACAATTGTTCGTGCACGGAAATTTTGCCCAATCCGAATAATTTCCCCAAATATCCCTCTATCACCTATTCAACGGCCACAACAAATTCGCACACCACTCGCATGCGCTTTATTGTAACCGCTTCCTGAAGTTTCGGCCTTTCATGTGACGCTCGCCGAGTTAAAATAATCGCTGTTCCATGTCTGTTATACTCAGGACCTACGACAAATATCTCATGCATATAGGTATTCCCGAGCTACTCGCATGCGGCGTATTACAATTGCATTTCTAAACAATCGTTCGTGCACAGAGCCTTTGTCCAATCCGAATGACTTCTCCAAATACCCCTCTATCATCTATTCAGCTGCCACAACAAGTTTCCGCGTCTCTCGCATGCGGCTTATTACAATTGCATTTCTAAACAATTGTTCGTGCACGGAAATTTTGCCCAATCCAAATAATTTCTCCAAATATCCTTCTGTCACCTATCCACCGGCCATAAAAATTGTATGCGTCTCTCGCATGCGGCTTATTACAATCGCGTTTCTCTTTAGAATGATTCTTTAATCATTCGTGCACGCAGTTTTTGCTCAGTCTGAAGAATTTCTTCAAATACCCCTCTATTACCTATTCAACGGCTACAACAAATTCCCGCGCCTCTCGGATGCGGCTTACTACAATCGCATTTCTAAACAATCATTCGTGCACATAGCTTTTGTCAAGTATAAATAATTTCCCCAAATAGCCGGCTATCCCGTATTCAGCAACTACAACAAATTCGCGCACAACTCGCATGTGCTTCATCACAACCGGTTTCTAAAGATTCTACGCATTTATAAAGAATCATTCGTCCACGGACCTTTGCCCAGTTCGAATAATTCCTCCAAATACCCATCTATCAAGTATCCAGCAGCCGCAACAAATTCGCGCACCACTTGCATGCCCTTCATTGTAACCGACTCCTGAAAATTCTTTGCATTTCTAAACAATCGTTCGTGCACGGAGTTTTACTCCAGTGCAAAATAATTTCTCCAAATACCCATAGAACTTGTATTCACCACCACAATAATCTCGCGCGCAACTCACATGAGCTTCATTGTAACCGATTTCTGAAGAATCGGTCTTGCACGTGATGTTCGCCGAGCTAAAATAATCGCTATTTCATGTCTGTTATACTCAGTGCCTACGACAAATATCTCATGCATATATTCCTGCGCTATTCGCATGCGGCTTATTACAATCGCGTTTCTAAAGAATCATTCGTGCACGCAGTTTTTGCTCAGTCTGAATAATTTCTCTAAATACCCCTCTATCGCCTATTCAACGACCACAACAAATTCGCGCACCACTCGCTCGCGCTTCATTACAACCGCTTTCGGAAAATTCTTTGCATTTTCTAAACAATCGCTCGTGTACGGAGCTTTTGCTCAGTCCGAATAATCTCTCCAAGTATCCATCCATCCCATATTCAGTCACCGCAACAAATTTACGCACCACTCGCATGCCCTTCATTAGAATCGCTTTCTGAAAAATCAGTTGTTGCTAGAATAGTGATTTCTAAAGAACCCCTTGCACGTTTTCAAACATAACTCCACACCCGCGTTGCATGCAAAGCCTGGGAACGGAAAGAGTACGTTCGCCCACAGTACATCAACTGCCTCAACTTTCAGTTGGAGTGACTCGCGGGACAAGAAGCAGCCACCGACAGAGCCTATAATCGGCGTCGGAGTCAACGATCGTTAACACTTTGACTGCTCAGCCAGATGGCCACCCGCCCGCGGGAGAAACGGACAGCCAACGGAAAAGTCGGAAAAGTCGTCGGAAAAGTCGTCGGAGAAGTCGGAAAAGTCGGTGGACGCAAACAGTCCCGCCCAAGGAAGCACGGTGAAGCAAAAATGCTGCGTCAAAGGCAAACGAAACCACTCGTTGCACAACCCGTCGCCCGCCTCGTCGCCGAGCATCCAGCACAGCGAGAAAACGATCGCGAACTATGCGTTATAGCATCGTCGTTCTAAGAGAGCAAAATATGATCCAGGCGCCTCAACGTATTAATTTGAAACTACTGAACCGCGATTGTCAAAGTCACTAGAATAGTGATGCGATCTCTCTGGTCTCCAGCATACCTGCACGTTAACCGTTACATTTTGACATAATTCAGTCAAACGCTTGCTATTATATAGCATCGCCGTTGTAATACAGCAAAATATGATCGGCAGAGTCAACGTCTACGGACACTTTGACTGCCGCGATGGTCACCGGTAACCGGCGTAAGAGATTTTACTGAAGATCCAAAACATTTGCAATGGGCAGCAATAATTGTTTTATAAATGCAGTTGTTGCTAGAATAGTGATGCGATCCTTTGGTCTCCAATAGCTGCACATTATTTACATTTTGCATAATTCAGTCAAACGCTGTAGTATTTTATAGCATCGCCGTTCTAATACAGCAACATAGGATCGGCAGGCTACGTGTTAATTTGAAACTACTGAACCGCGATTATCAAAGTCACTAGAATAGTGACGCGATCCTTTGGTCCCCAATACTTGCACATTATTTACATTTTGCATAATTCAGTCAAACGCTGTAGTATTTCATAGCATCGCCGTTCTAATACAGCAAAATATGATCGGCAGTCAACGTCTTAACACTTTGACTGCCGCGATGGTCACCGGTAACCGGCGTAAGAGATTTTACTGAAGATCCAAAACATTTGCAATGGGCAGCAATAATTGTTTTATAAATGCAGTTGTTGCTAGAATACTGTTGCGATTCTTTGGTGTCCAATACTTGCACATTATTTGCATTTTCCATAATTCAGTCAAACGCTGTAGTATTTTATAGCATCGCCGTTCTAATACAGCAAAATATGATCGGCAGTCAATGTCTTAACACTTTGACTGCCGCGATGGTCACCGGTAACCGGCGTAAGAGATTTTACTGAAGATCCAAAACATTTGCAGTGGGCAGCAATAATTATTTTTAAAGTGCAGTTGGTGCTTGAATAGTAATGCGATCCTTTGGTCTCCAATACCTGCATATTATTTACATTTTACATAATTCAGTCAAACACTGTAGTATTTTATAGCATCGCCGTTCTGATACAGCAAAATATGATCGGCAGTCAACGTCTTAACACTTTGACTGCCGCGATGGTCACCGGTAACCGGCGTAAGAGATCTTACTGAAGATCCAAAACATTTGCAATGGGCAGCAATAATTGTTTTATAAATGCAGTTGTTGCTAGAATACTGTTGCGATCCTTTGGTGTCCAATACTTGCACATTATTTGCATTTTGCATAATTCAGTCAAACGCTGTAGTATTTTATAGCATCGCCGTTCTAATACAGCAAAATTTGATCGGCAGTCAACGTATTAACACTTTTTACTGAAGATCCCAAACATTTGCAATGGGCAGCAATAATTGTTTTATAAATGCAGTTGTTGCTAGAATACTGTTGCGATCCTTTGGTGTCCAATACTTGTACATTATTTGCATTTTGCATAATTCAGTCAAACGCTGTACTATTTCATAGCATCGCCGTTCTAATACAGCAAAATTTGATCGGCAGTCAATGTATTAACACTTTTTACTAAAGATCCAAAACATTTGCAATGGGCAGCAATAACTGTTTTATAAATGCAGTTGTTGCTAGAATAGTGATGCGATCCTTTGGTCTCCAATACCTACACATTACTTATATTTTGCATAATTCAGTCAAACGCTGTAGTATTTTATAGCATCGCCGTTCTTATACAGCAAAATATGCACGGCAATCAATGTGTTAAAATACAAATGGACTCTTCGCCATAAACAAAGAGTGACACTTGATAGTTTTTCGCAAATTCCGGTACTAATTGTCTTATTATCAATATGGGCAGTTACTGAAACAATAGAACAGAATGGCGTCGGTTATTTTGGAGATAATGTGACATTTTTACGGGTGGCTATAGTCACCGTTAGTAGCGAAAGGGTTAAAGTAATGGAAATTAGAAACTAAATGTTTTGTTCACGCGGTTCCCACCAAAACAGTAACTATGCGAAGGATAATTATCAATAAAATTATGCGCGTATCGCCAATAGCACATCGCGATAAAACTAGTGGGACTTTTAGACACGAAACCTGAATAGGGACCCAAACGGTTAAGTTCTTTCTGTTTCGTTTTAGTCTCGTGGACGTCTAGTTCTTCGCGTTTGGATCGAGTCGTGGGTCTTCATTACGAGAGGAGTCTCGAAAAAGGACTTTTGTCCTGGGGTATTTTGCTAGAGGAACGCGGATTTTTGTTCGGAAACTTTATTTTCCCTTAGCTTTATACTTTTGTATTGCCAGATACAGAGAAATGTATGTGGAAGGAAAACGATACTGTATATTGATTGTATATAATTTACAAGCGATTTATGCGTGGTAGCTGTGTATAATTTACGCGTAGAATCTCATTCTTAGCTTTGGATCTACTGGTCACTCGGTTCCGAGGCAAATTGATAACCTTTGTAGCATCTCACGCAGTATTGCCTAAATGTTAAAGTGTATACGTGTCGCTCATGTACGTGAACGTAATAAAATACTGTTGTCCTTCAGAAGAAATAATTATTACCAACGCTCATCGACTCTATGGAATATTACGATAATATTGATATCAATTGGCCCCCTTAGATTCGTAAGATATGCCCAGTTTCAACTCTGAGCTCCATTGCAAAGAAATTAGAAGTTTCAAATTACCAAGATCTAACGTTGCATGTGTACAAAGCAGCAATTAATTTTATAGATTTACAACATCGATGTTGAGGAACGTGCAATTTTCATTTAGCGTTTTATTTTATTTAGGCTAAGATTGCCGATGGTACTATCTATGTTTGTATTAAATTTGTATGATAAGTTTGAACTTTGCAGTATTACGAAGATCCTAGTTAAGGGAATATAACCTAGCAACTGATGTAACTAATATTAAAACGCCGAGTCGTCTAGAAATGAGAAATAGAACGTTTCGTTACTGTAAGCATTATCGAAAGTATGACAATAAGTACCGCTTCAACTTTGTTTCCTATAGGACAAAATTCGTGTTAATGTACTTTCTTTCTGAATTATGCCTATCAGTGGGAAACGTATTTTAATAAAGGTATCAGTACCAGCAATGATTCAATGCATTATTTGTTAATC